>OZ024785.1:13754052-13782240 GCA_964017065.1 Haliclona indistincta | reverse complement strand
GCACTTGGCATAAATGTAATGTCGTAAATTCTACCTTTAATATTTCTGGCAGGATGATACAGACATCATCCAGATACTTACAGAAGTCAAACAGGCCGAGCCATTTGTAATTCGGCTGACGAGCAATGAATCCTTCCAGTATATGCTTGTGGCAGAAGGAAGAGTGCTGCTAGAGAGCGAGAACGGAGAAGTGAAGGACTTCTACAAATTAATCTTCGCGATCTATTACACATTTAACTTTAGCTACCCCAACTTTTTGTCCCCTTCGGCAGGAATAGCCTACCCACAAGTAGACTCAAGTTGCCCAATCGGCAGACTCAATTCTGCCCTATCGGCACTTAACTTCTGCCCCCTCGGCAGGAATAGTCCACCCATGGGTGGGCATTGAGGCAGGTTGGCTATGCCTCGTGCGGTTACAAAAGTAATGGATTGTGTTTACTATAGTAGACAACACAATCATCCCTGATAGCTAAACGGCCCCATTTATGTTAATTACACATATTTGACTACACCTACCTCCTCATTCTCGTCCTGGGACTCATTCTCTTCTAGCACATTCTCATCCATGCTCTCATCATGTTCCTTAGCTGTCAGTTCGTTCTCCTCCATCATCACTGGCTCACAATCTGTCTCCTGAACTCTCTGTGCTGTTTCATGACTCTTACAGACAATACCATGGATACTAGTGTTTGCCACACCCACATCATGGCTAGCCTGGATAACACGCTGTACTGTAGACTCATCTAAATGTCCAAAAAGTTGAAGCATTATAATATGAACAACAATTCTGGTGTCTGCCTCCTCATATAATTAAATTTAGTGGCTAATAATTTCAATAATAGTAAAATTAATTATACTAATCACTGATAATCCTCTATGAAACACATAATAATATTAATGATTATAATACTATCTGCAATGTCCAACTAGCAAATTTTTGATGAAACCTCAGCAAGCAAGTGTCTCGGCGTCTTAATATACAATAAATACGCAGAGCTTTCCCACCGACATAATCCAATCCAAACTACGTGTAAGCGCAATAATCTAATCAGTTATCTTATTGAAATTACTTTCTATAATTTTATTACTTCGTATAATTATAATAATTATAATTATATAAACAGTTCCCGAAATTTGTTGTATCGCAAAATGATGATGCCGTTTGATCAGTGGCTATCAAATTGATCAGTGCATCATCCACATCAACGCATCTGCAACTGCTGTGAATATCAGGTGCTGACCGCAAACCAAAAGGAAGTGTCTTATCCACGTACACTTTTCCTTCCCACATCATTCCCAGCAACAAGCGATCTTCAGGGTGCACTGGAACATTACGATATGCATGCATAATGTCCATCTTGGTCATAAGTGTTCCTCTACCCAAACGGAGGACGCGCCACAAGCACTTAATGGTCCTTCACTGCAGCAGCCCCAGCAGTAGTTTGTGGTCCTCCTCAACTGCATCATTCCAATGGGTACTATTTCAGGCACCACCAAATTGTCCAAGATTATCCAGGCAAGGAAATTCCACAACTCAGAGCGCTTGCAACACAGCATTTGATTATAGCTAGATAGTGATTCAAGGTGCACATGAGCTCTAGCTGTTTCACGCAAGATTGTTAGCGCCTTTTCTACAAGTTGGAAGACACAAAGAAATCTGGCGCGTTGTAGCAGGTGCACTCAGTCTCTTTCATTTCTGACATTTTATTAGATGATGGCGGCTGAAAGGGAAGTGCCAAGTCTGGCATGTCAAACATTATCAGGTATTATTTTTACCAGCATAATATTTATATTATTTTAGTTAAAGAAAAAGATGAGCTACTGAAAGGTACAGAACTTATGGATACTGACTCGCCGCCGGCGGCGGCACCACCATCGGCACCACCTTTGGCTCGTCAGGAGCATGTGATGCCACCACAACCTCCGTCTCGTCAAGAGGTTGTGGTGAAGCCACCGGCACCACCTATAGAGCATGAACAGCCACCCACCGCCCAAATGTCATAGAACGAGTTGTGTTTTTGGCGTATAAAAGGGGAGTGACCTGGGCAGTAAAATGGCGGCACGTTTTGAGATAGAAAATGGCTCCCACCTTTAGTAACGAACTTCTCATACGAACTTCTCTCTTTGACTGATTGATGTTAGTATACTGCCCCAAGCAGTAGCGATTAGCAGAGGCGGCTTGTCTTCCTCGTCTTCCTTGATGGTAGTGGCTTAGCATCATTATCTGATACTCTATCATTGTTTCTATCCGCTTCCATGATGAGTTTTTTAATATAGGTAATTACGGATAAAACTTAATAACTTTCCTGCAGTTGGTTGTCTCGATTGTGCTGCAGAGATCCAATTGTGTCTGCTAATACCTTTACAGCACTTAAAAGAAGCTTTATCTCGGCCATCTCAGCAACAGATTTGAATGGTAATCTGCTCTTCCACTCTCTACTCTTTGATACTTAATTTCGATCTCAGCCATAGATTTATAATTCTCTCTTCCAATCTCTCCTTTTGTCGACGTTCCCGCTCCTCTTTTCTCTCAGCCACTTGGCGTGCTCGCTCTTTCTTTTTCTCTGCTAGTTGATTAGCCTTTTCTTTTTTCTCTTCACTGGCGCTGGTGTAAAACCTCTACTCGATCACCTCTCTGGTGTACTTGGGTAGCCTGCAACATTTGAAAATTGAATAGAGAGTTACAGAGGGTCACCACCTCCTTTGTACAGTTTTGCAGCAAGATCAAACAGTGAGTGGGCTTGAATCTCAAGTCATTCTAACAAATAGTTAACAATTAAAGAGTTGAAGTAATTTGTATGTCATAATAGCTCTTTGAATCTGGATCGGCACCGTAGAGTAGGCACTGTGACAATCAAAGGAGCACACAAACATTGCAGTGAAGTTAGAGACACTCTACTGGAGGGCCTTCAACTAGACATTACTAGAGACCAGGAAGGAATCCACCAAACTAATGTTTGACACAACTGTTGTACTAACTAAGCTAGGCTAAGCAGCACTCCATTCACTAGTAGTCCTGCAGTGGACAGCACATACTAAGCACAACTGCGCAATAAGCACTCTCGTATGAAGATGGAATTCGAAGGTAGCGGCTGGCAAGATTCTGCTGATTATCACAAACATTACGCGACGACCACCTTCTATGCAGCATTTGGGGCACTCTGTGTGATACTTCTGAATGATCTAATAAAATGGGCGGTAGTATGCTTAAGGAATAAATACTTTCTATGGAATAAATACTTTCCTATTCTTTTCTTATTACACCTTAAGTGACCTTTTCTTTTCATTACACCTAAGTGAATTTCTTTTTCCAGCCAGCCATCCAGCCAGCCAGTCAGTCTGTCAGTTGGTCAGTATAGGAATGGCAGGACAATGTGAGTGATTTAGCCGTATGTAATAATTATTTCTTGTAGCTAATTCCCACCCAACTCTATAGCTTGTGAAGCTTATCACAGATATACATATAAAGTACTGATACTACTCCTTGACAAGTATGCCAATGAACTGGAAAAAATTCATGAGATGAATTTAGTAAGATGATTATAATTATTCTAGCACAATAATAATACTTTGTGTTCTCAGAAGCTACAAATAATGAGCCTCAACACCCAACCTCCCGCTCCTGCAACCTCATCTCAACTACAACTGATGAGCACTCAACCTACCCCACCTCCTACTCCCAGAACTCTAGAAGAAGAATACAAGCTCTTTGTAGTAAGCTGATTAGACAAGCAACACCATTCATATATTCTTAGGCTGCGTTTACACGGTGACGCTTTCAGCTGAAAACGCGCAAAAACGCAAACTTTTCTTTGCGGATGCGCCTTTTGTTTACACGACAACGATGAAAACGAGTAGCGTTTTTAAGCGAAGCATTATGAAAACGAAGACGCTTCTCAAAGTGGAAACTTTCAAAAACGATAAAACAGAAACGACAATTTTCATCGTGTAAACAGCAAAAACGGGAAGCGCACGCGTTATCGAAAAGAAATTCAACTTGAGATGGCGAACACAGAGCTTCTTTTACTCGTGCTGCTGCTAAGCTGGTTATTGGTCTTGCAGCAAGCGACATTGATCGAATACGGACGTCTCCATGCCCATAGAGCGAGAATAAAACTACCGGATTGTTTTTCGTTGGAAAAAGTGGCAGTCTTCTTCGCAGGAGGCTTGGGCGCTTGGAAGCAGCCTCTTTCGAGTTGTGTTTGGGTGGCATCGTCGATCATGCACGCACGTTCGCCAAGCTGTATAAAGTCTGTTCACTTCACGCCTATAATGGGTGTGGTTAATGCGATGAAAACGCATGCGTTTTTATTCTCGTTTTTTAAACTGTTTACACGACGACGCGTATTGTGACGGTCGTGACCCAGCGTGTTTTCATTGCTATCGTCACCGTGTAAACGCAGCCTTAATTCACTTGCAGACAGGGCAATTATTGTTGCCATCTACATCACAAGATCCACCACCACCACCACCCCCTTCTCCAGACGAATAACCCATGGTGCTTCATTCAACGAAATCGAAGACTTAGGGATTAATGACTCTGAGTCATTTCAAAACTCTGAGAATGAGAACACGGAGACTATATCTGGTGCAATCATAATGGGAATCAAACAACTGGAAGAATTACATACCTGTGCTTATTGTAAAAATAACTTCAATTAAGGTTACTGAAAGGATGTTTACATGTGTGCACTGCAATACGCCACAAAAGGTGACTATATCTCCTATTAGTACTGCTAGACTATATATTGATTGCAATGGAACCAGTCGGCTACTACGAGCTTATTCAAAAGTCCTTTCTGAAATATCGCTTGGAGAAATCTCCACCATCACGTTATTGGATGCTCCTCCATTTACTCTCATATGCAACTCGTATGGTGTAATTCAATCTATCTCAAAATGACAGCCGCAGGATATCCAGTAGTCTATAGCTAGCTCTGTTATCACTAGGATTCTGCATTGGACTTCTCTGTAGCATTATACTATCTTTCATTGTCCATAAAAACATGATTTATCATCCTGTAACATTAGGATTTCCATCTTATTCTCTCTTTCATAACGTAATTCATCACTAGGATTCTCTGTAAAAATACAATTTCCATCTTATTAAATTCTCTCTTCATTGTCCATAAAAAGTAGCAACTCCATACATTGACTCAGTTCTGTTACAACTATTACTGTAGTGTACATCCGAGGCATCCGCACCTTTGGTGCTTCATGTTTGAAGAGTGCTTGCTTTCGGTGTTTGAAAAGTCAAAAATGTGACGCATCTACCACAATAACCACCAATGTCATTTGGAATGTTCGTGAGTGTAACTCAGAGGTGCTACAATTGTTTTTCTACATTCAAGTGGGACAGTCCACCGATCCTTAAGCAAGCTCCTGTGGGTAACCTTCTTTTATCAGCTACAAAAGAAGGTTGTTGTTGACATACAGTTGTTTCAGGTATGCATATTAATAGGGATCATTACTATGATTAAACTGCATGTATTGTATTGCTAAGAGCAATGAAGTCAAAGGTAGCTACCATATGGAGAAGGAGGGACTGGTGAGGTCACTGAAGATGCTGAAACAGAAGTCAAAGATTGCATCCACTTGGCAAGTTGCAATTAGCTGTCCGTTGAAGCAAATAACGTGATTTACCCACAGAACCGGCTGTTGCAACACGCTATTTAAGATACTTGAATAATTATAAAAACAATTGCACTAACTTTACTACTTTATTAACCTGAAAAGACTACATGTTTGGAATAGTGCTGTATTGTTTTAAAAGTCAGATTGGTATATATTTTTTGAATGGTCATTGCAAGGCACATCAGTAGTATCGGCACTATCGGCAGAATTGGTTCAGCTCTTTTCAAACCGGAATACCTTAATTAAACCATGCATCAAACCATAAACCATAAACCAAGCCTTAATTAAACCATCAATCATGTTCAATATTAGTTAAATCGTCAGAATGGTATATATTTTAGAGTCGTTATTCCAAAGACACAGCGGTTCTACGATTCTGGAAGACTTGCCAGCAGGAAAACGACTCGATCTTCATTACCGATGTCATCTGTCATCTCCTAAACGGCCCTGTAGAGTTAGTGGGGAGAAGCTCGCCAGCTCGGAAAAAAACAGCAAAGCACAATGAAGCAGCCGCCCAGAGAACTAATCTTTGTGCGTGTTTGGTCCTCGTCCAAAAACACTGAATATGAATCCTTTGAATCCTGAGGAAATCAGCCTACCTAAAAAATTATGCGCTGGATATATGAGAAAAGAGGATATAAATTATTTACCACAGCAATTTTTTGACAATTCATATCAATAACAGAGTCCAGCTATTTAAATGTTGCCGTACCGAAATTGGAGAGTTGGTAGCTGTAGAAGCAGTACACTAAAAAAGCAATTACACAGAGAGCACAAAGATAGCAAACTTGCAGCTGCTTTAAGATTTTGCTGTGTGGGTGTGTACTTATTTCGCTGTCATAGCAACCCAAACCAAAATTGCTGACATGGCTGTTTCTTTAGTTTAATACGTACATTATTTGTTGTAGACAATTGTAAGTTGTCCGAAGGTGTGTAATAGGTGTGTCTATCTGTCAAACGAATGAAGAAAGCATTATTAAAAATGAAAATGTTTTAACCCTTTAGTTACTGAACTATTTCATCGAAAATTACTTGCTCTAAATAAGCAGTTAGTCTTCCACTTGCTGAAACAGTTACATGTTGTTGCAATGGTAAAAGGCACTCAGAGTTGTGGTTGCTTCATCTATGTTTTCATATAGTCAGCAAGAAGAAACTTATATTGTGCAATCACTCAATGTGGCACCAATTCAGCTGCTTTTGCATCTCGTCATGATAATTAATAATTATCATGATGTAATCTGCTTCAAAATGGGAGAAATTAATGAATCCCCTGTGACTAGGTCGTCATTGTTGCTTGTGGTGTGACATTCTGTCTTACCAGCTGAAGATCCCAAGAGCAGATAGGAAAGGACTAAGGGCTGTTGTACACACACAGCAGCACATTTTGATGATTGGTTTTGGAGGACTTCCTTTAAATTGTACATAATTAGCTTTCTTTAACTTAAGCATAAATGTAATGTCGTATATTTTGTCAGTTGTTTAAATTGTTCGGTCAATTATCCATAGAGGCGTTTTTCTTGTGTTTTTTGTTTGTTCCTCCTGTCGACATTCCTCACATGAGTAAGGTTTGTCTCCTGAGTGAGTTCGGATGTAATCGCAACACTATAATTTACACTATAGCAGTGCAAATTATGCAATGCCTCGCCCAATTTAAAACATGACTACGAGCTATTATAAAGTTTATTTACAGTATTCACATTATACATTGCACAAGAATAAAATAATCATACAGGACAGGTGGTTTCGATATTATGACAAAGGACTTGCAATTTACGGTATGAAGGCAAAGTATGATTGATCATTGGTGTTAGTAAGTTAGTAGCTTGCAGCAATATTGAAATTCAAATATACATGAGCATATCAGGTTTACGATGCCGTTCTAGGTATGTCTTCAGGTTACCTTTAAATTCAATTTTCTTTTTAACTCTCCATGTAGCTTGAGGCAACCACAGGTGCAGTAGAAGTGGATGACATTTTCGAGTTCGTGAAATGTGTGGCTAACCAAAATATACCACACCTCTAGTGGTATCATAGGTAATTACTTCTGTGCTCTATTAGGAAAGACTAGCCACCTTGAGTTGAGTTCCATGAGGTAAAATATTGTCATGACGGGATGCTTTGTGTGTGCTTGCACATTAATAATGCGCATAATAATAACAATGACAAGCAATATGTATACTTGCATATTTAACTCTTCAGTTTGCAAGTTGGTTATCTAACTGTAATCAGTAGCGGTGAGGATACATGCAACTTTGAGTAGCTGGAGAGAAATGCAACAGCTAGACCGTTTGTTGAACGTCTTCTCAGGCTATTCACAGAAAAAAAGTTCCGATTTCGACCTCAATTTTCTTGAGAATTGGCTCGGAAAGAAGATCGGTGGAAGATATTGGCAAGCAACAGAGCAATTTCATAATAAGAAGGGCGGATCATCAGTACAATTGAACAGAATTGAAACATTCGCTGCACAAGGCTGTTCATAAACTGGCAGAGAATGGAGCTTGAGCAACTTAAGCACAATGTTGCTTTCAAAAAGTGACGGCATAGATTTCATGCCATCAAACTTAGCGGGTGCAAGATAAGGACGACATCTTCTTGTGGAAGACATCCAAGATTCGGCACATCAAGCAAGAAAGCGGCCAAATCCCAAATATGATGACTAGAATTTGTTTTGTAATACTGTAAATTGTTTGTGTTTGTTGGTAATCGAGTAGCAATAATACTTCTGTAGCCATAAACATGATGTTGGTACATGTACATTTATACATTTTCTGTAGGCAAATAAGCTTGTCGAGAGGTTGAATCAAGCATCACAAGGAATGCTGGTAAAGAAAGAGGGAGTGGAGTTCATTAATCGATACTTGCGTGTTTGCCTACAACACATACCGACACGACACGAATTATTCAGCTGATCCTAAGGGAGCACTTGTTCCCGATTTCACTGAGAGTTCTCTTATTTTAGATGAAGATAAGATATTCAATATGTACAGTGTAAGGGACTACTGGTTGAGGGGCTTTCAAAACTAGAGAGACTACCAGACAAGTTAGGATCGTTCTCTTATAGCTCTTCTATAAACATTTTACTCTTATTCTGAATGTGTGTGTTCACAAAAAGTTTATTACTACATGCTTCGACGAATAAGCCATCTCAGATTACCATCAAGGACAACACATTGAATCATAACACTCAAAAATTGACAAATAGCAATGAGAGTCTGCAATCCCTAGACAGGGATAGAATGGGACAGTTAGTCGTGGACATGATGTTACGTATTATGACCTATGTTACAGGACCATTAGTTCAGAAACAATGTCAGAACTTAGATAAAAAGAGCTGTCATGAACTTACATGATTGTAACTAGACAATATGCTAGACCATTAGACGTAATAGTTATAACACCCCTACGAGGGAATTATCCGATTTACAGTCACGAGCACGAGGGCGCGAAGCGCCCGAGTGCGAGTGACTGTAAACGGATAATTCACGAGTATACGGGGTGTTATAACTGATTTATTTCCGTTGCTAACGGTGGCCGCACCGTTGCTAAATGACGTCAGTAAAACCGCATGGCCACGAGGTAGCTGAGGTCGAGGTCATGGTAGGATCTGCTGTGTAGTGTAGAGACAGCGACCGCAAGGAGAGCGAAGCAAAGTGTGGAAAACAGGAAAGAAACTATTTATCGTCGTTTTGTGTGTGTCTAGCGCTTCGATCGTGCTATCAAGGGGCGAGTTATGCTACGTGTGGCCTCCGAGACTCGTTACACTACGATGTTCTAGGTGTGCTAAGCTAGAAGAACATTTCTTTAGCTCGTAGGATCTGTGTTGAATACGCTTTCGTGCTCTAAACTAAGTTTTTTGCCGGCAGTCCGTGACCTTTGCACCGAGGTACCATATCAAACATCAAAGGATAATATAGTCCTCATGACGTAATCACATGGCACTTTAGTGCGTTTTAAACCACGGGCGGCAACTTTGATACACCCACGCAACGGGATATAATACTATGATACACAGTCTGTATAATTGATGTAAATCCAAAATAACAGAGTTGAGTTTTGAGCCTGAGCCTGATTGTAGCTGTTCCCTGCACTCCTCTACTTGATCGAATGCCGTATACTCCTCCACTTGATCGCTCGCAGAAGTTCGAGCAACCTCACACAGTTAAAATGGTGTCCGTCTCTGCCCTCCGTAAAAGAAGGAAGACAGTTACCAGATCCATCGCCAAACTTGTCACTCGCCTTGTATAGTCAGCTTGCACCATCGGTAGATGAATTACTAGAGTTATGGAACGGGTTTGGCTTAAAACTGGTGGTCTTTTTGGTTACACATCTGTTCGTGGTATGCTGTCATGTGTAAGCTCCGACCTACCAGCTACTCGTAAGATTTGTGGATTTGCAAGTCATTCTGCAACCATGGGCTGCTCAAAATGCTACAAGAGCTTCCATCAGGCGCATTTGGAGATATTGTCTGATACCATTGTGTAGATGTGATGCACAATCTATTGTTATGAACGGCAAAGCATATGCTAACGATATGGAAAGATGATAAGATTTATGCTTCCTAACATCAGGGCAATGGCCAGCATACTATGCACTCTCCCTGTCACCAGCTGTACAGCCGAGCGGTAGTTCAGTAGTCTAAAAACAACCAAAACACCGTTCAGTTCGTCAATGACGACAGCCCCTGACAGGGCTGACTCTCCTTGCCGTACATCGTGACATAACCCTGACAATTGAAGAAGCTATCGATGAGTTCGATTCGTCATACGTGAACACACTTTCGTCAGGCGAGCAGGTGAAGGAGTTTGTCTGTGACAAGGGGCACGCCTCCCACATTTCCTTCATACAGTTGTTGCGATCAGCAATGACTGTGTCTCAGCCAGAGCGTCTTTTTGAGAGAAAAGCAGAGTCTTCAGCAGCGAATGAAGCATATGAGGAGTTTTAGAATATTTACTCACACCATGCACCAAATGCAAGAAATAGCAGGATACTGTAGATTCCTTAAAGGAGCAGCTTCATGATTCCAAAGATGCAATTGAAGCTAAAAAGGCTAACTAGTCCTTGGTTTGTACTTCTACAGTACTGCATAATGTTTATTTTACAGACAGTTAAAGAGAAGCGGCACCTTCGAGGGTGAGATATTAAGACTTACTTAAAATATTTAAGATATTGTTTAACTCTCTAGAGTTTTATCATTGCTGCCAGGCAATGATAATAAAGGCTCAATCGGTACCTGTCGAAAGCGTCTGACATACCTAAAAAGAAAAATGATTGCCCAGCTGTTCAACCAGCTGGGAAATTACTCTGGAAGGTGGACTTACTACTTGAAGTACGGGCCACCAGACACCAGACATGTTCATTCAGTTTACAATCTAACAACACATCCTTTCTAGTTGTGAAACAACTTGGCCCTGAGGTATGCTCCACATCCCTTTTCTACATGCACTCTTTGGATGTGATACAATCTCCCATCTTTGCGGCATTGGGAAGGGAAATTTGCTCAAAAGTTCAAGTCAGATAAATACTTTGAATGAATCCAATGATCAACATGACTAACAAATCTCAACAATCATTAATGGGCCACGAGTATTGCATTATTCGCCGTACAAGTTACACAAAATTCAAGCAAGTATTCATGGCACAGAGCACAAAATAACGTCCGGCCACAGCTACTAAAAACTGAATGATCTTTAGTCATTTAATCAGAATGCTAAGACGTGTTTAACCCAGCAATCAACATAGTAATCATCATGTCAACGATCACTTCTGCAACCATGGGCTACTAAAAGTGCTACAAGAGCTTTCTAGCAGGCGCATAGAAAGATTATTTAGGGTATGATAGACAGTCTTGGAAGTATCGCAACCATGCAGCTCATTTGGACGATCTATCCGAAATTAATGGTGATTATAACTGATCAATAAAAAAGATTTAAAAAATGGGAGTACGATATTCAATGGTGGATGGAATAATTCAACTAGATATAATTCAAGATAAAATTAGATGAACCATCTTTGACAATAAATTCCTATTTAAAACCGCTAGTAACAGAACTCCTAGACCTGTCACACTATGGAGTTACCATAAAGCAAAACATGATCCGTGCAGCATTACTCATTGCCGCATGTGACCTTCCAGCTATTGAAGAAGACACTCACTTGAACATTATTAATATTCATTGTATTTATCATCACATGATTCTGTATGCCTCGTGCTATGTGGGTGTGGTTTCCTGTTTCGTTTCTTGTTTTACCAACGCCAAGCTTTATCTATTGACTTGTTTTTTATCATCTGTAGAAGATATGTAAATAATTATGATTGCTCAGATGATCACACATACTTTTTTCTCAAAGTCAGTGCCACAGGTACCACGGCCCTTGATCTTAGAGTTGTACTAATGGTTCCAGTCACACCTTTGTTTAATAGAACAGATCACCCTTCACTCCCATCACCTAAAAAAATTACATGAGTATATATTAGGTATTCCATATTGAAATTGTCTGGTGATGGCACTTCAATTGGCAAACGTCTGCATGTAGTTAACTTTACATCCACTTTGCTTGACGAGGGTGACAAGGCTTACAGTTATGAAGGGAACCACTCTTTGGCAATATTTAAAGACCAAGAAAGTTATGAAGGCTTAAAAAGTGCATTGGAAAATATAATTAAAGAAGTTGATATTTTAAATCAGATTACAGTTATGGATAGCAATTTTAGTATTGAGTACTATCTTGGAGGTGATTGGAAGCGGCATGACCTGGAAAAGAAGTGGTCTTTGCTCGATACAAAGAAAGGAAGGTCTACAGAAGAGAATTGCCAAATTGGTAATTCAAAAGGGAAGAAGAAATTTAATGTTAGTCACCCTCCTCTTTTTTGTAACATTCCTTTCAAAAATGTAGTCATAGATACTTTACATCTGTTTCTTCGTGTTGCTGATAGATTAATAGATCTCTTAGTTACTGAATTAAAACGACTAGATGCAATTGATAAATGTAGAGCTTTTTCCAACTTTAAGTTATCTAATTATAAGCATTTAGCTTCGTACGAAGAATTTGTTACTAGTCTAGGGATTCCAGGCTTTTCGTTCTATATTGGACAAACTTCAAAGCAACTTAAATGCCGTACATTAACTGGACCCGAAAAGTTAAAATTATTTTATAAAAATGCAGATCTTTTGCCTACAATGCCACAGGCAGACACTAGTCGCATACAGCACTTGTGAGAACTTCGGCAACAGGGAGTCGGAACGGTAGTGAAGCATGCACCTGTCATCACACCTGAGGAAGAAGACAAGTTGTGGGAAAAAAAGATCTTGGGAGTTGACTCACCTTTGGCACTGCAGAGAGCAGTATACTTCTACAAGCATAACAAGGTTATGGTGTGCCTCCCTGTTACCATAACAATGCGTTTATGAGCTAGCGTGTCGTGTGATTCGTATAAATACCTAGCAATCCGCAAACACTAATATTCACCAACAGGCATCATAACAAGCGCAACAGCCATCACCAGTACCGCCAAGTACATCATCTAGAATGAATCGAACACGACGAGGTACAGTAGATGTTATGCAACTTGTTTAGCAACCAACACGTGACTACAATGATATTTATAGTTTTTACATTCTATTTGTGGTTTGTACTGCACTACACTAGCTACACAGTCAAGGGCGTATGGACACAACTGAGCAATGATTATCAGTCCTCATGATCGGTAGTACCATAGGTAGGAATCGGCCCATTTTTCGGTTCACCATAGATTGCTCTCATCTCAGCTTGTCTCATCTCAGCTTGTCTCATCTCTGTTGTACTTCTCTGCCTGTGCTAATTCTCTCTCGTACACCTCCTCCACCAGAAATTGCTCATTCACGACTTCATCACGGACACGATAGCGATAGTGCTTTGATACCCTAAGATAGAATATCAATGACAAAGCAATCAGACCAGCCTTGAGCTCACGAAATACCTCCCAAGTGTTGGAATTATTAATAAAAATAACGGGAATTTCTACCACAAGATAGTGTAAAGCTAGTGAAGCGTACCAGACACCAATGAGCAGCCCTTTTAATCGAAGAGGAGCCTGAGCACAGATAAACTCAAGTGCAGTCATGAAAACAAGCAAATACGTTATTCCCTGAAGAAAATTTGGAACAAGAAGAAGAATTAGATGTCATCTCTGTTGTTTGCAGTGCAGTGTGCAAAGTTTTTGTTCAATTCTTTGATGTTGATGCAAGTTCCATTCACATTTAACCCATCTGACACTAAGAAATAGCAGTCAACAAAAGGATAATAGCTATGCTGCAGCTGAAGACAATCTTGAGTTGAACAATGAACTTCTTGAGTAAACTGAAGAGCAATCTCAATCAACTCTTTTAGCAGACAGCACGCTAAACCAATGCCCATTTTCCTTAGTAGCATATTAGGAACGTAGCTTCGACAGCAGTATTTGTTGATAAAAAAATAATGATAAAAAGGAACTCCTATAAAAATAGTTATTGAAGTAAGAAACATAGGAGCGGCAAGAATTAGAAGGAGCCAAAAAGTTGAACACTCTTTTCTGAAGAGTTGTCGTGCTGTTGAGAATCCGTGTCCCGTCAAATGGAATCCCATAAGCGATAAAAGGAGGAGCAGTATGCGAAAGAATGGCTTTGTGTCCTCCACCTCTTCGGTAGTAAAGGGTCCGCCGTACTTGCTCTTTCCTAGGTCAACACGAGATGGGATGTCCTCCTCCAAGTAGGTGAAGGCACTACGATTATCAGGGCAAGTGTGCTTCTAAGCATAGCTGTGCACATTGTAGATGAGGCGGAGAGGATTATAACCTGCTTTCTCAACATTGAAATTCTTTTTGTTACGAATCAAAATAGAGAGCCCTATGACACCCAAAATTGATTGCACTGCTGCCATGCTCATCAGAAATTTAGCAGTAATTTGAAACAGGATGTCTTCTATGGAAGCATATGTCAAAGTGCAGTTTTTGTAATAGAAAAGAAATCCCAGCGCAAGCAAGTGCATTAGTATCTGACCAATGTGTGTACTCCAAAAATACTAGTGTATGAATGAACTGAGTTCGCTCGAAATGGCTTCTAATAACTGATCCATGCCGAATTGAATAATATTAGCCTCAAACATTCCAAGACTGATCAAGGTGAAAAGTATTCCCGGTATAATGACCAAAATAACAATGGCTCCAGTTAAAATATTCTATGCCTGTGATGGACCCGATCACAACTGCCAAAATGGCACATGCACTACAACAGCACCTGTTTGTTATACCAGTGTAGCTGTCCTACCAAATGCTGAGAAGAGGATGAACAGCAAGGTCAGCCAGACCAACCAGGTTGTGGAGCCAGTGGGACACATGCATACCACAATGGTTCAAATTCTGTGACAAAAGACAAGCTGGTATTGTTAATAAATGTTGCGATGTATGTTTATTTATAATCAAGTACATATACACGCAGATCAAAGGATTCCGGCATGTTTCATCAATGTTTGGAATGAAACACTTTAATATAGTGGAGGGAGTGGCGATTGATGATGATCACTAGAGCAATCGCTAGTGTACTTATCAATACTAAAATTATTCAGAGAAAAGAGAAACGAACAATAATAATTACTCTTAATGGCACATGACTTTTGGATCCCTTTGGATGCTTAATGGTACATGGTTGAGATACAGTGGACACCATCAATGCCCAATGCCTGAAATTATACAAGAGCACTTAGAGCTATACATTGACATCGAATGTCAGATATAACTATACAATCAAGTTTGTAAGGCTTGCTATGAGTCACACCTAGTGATTGTTCAAGAATCTACACCTAATAATGTTCAAGAATCTACACCTAATAATGTTCAATCTACACCTAATAATGTTCAAGAATCTACACCTAATAATGTTCAAGAATCTACACCTAATAATGTTCAAGAATCTACAGCAAATAATTATTGTCCATAATATTATGAGAGACTCCCATAACAGATGAGATAATACTGGATATTTACAAACATGCCTGTATGCTCAACAGTACACAGCCACACACACGCTATCACCTCGCTCCAGAGTCAAGCAGTTGATACGGACACCTTTCACACTCGAACCAAAATTTGGGGTGCTTCAAGTGTGTTTAATAATTTGTATGATAATTTTAGCCCACAATCTTGTGATGCCTTTCTTCATCATGCCCTCACAAGGTTGTGTATGGGTTAAAGTGTGTGATGCGTGATTATGTTGATTTACTTCTGTCAATGAAGTACCAGCCTAATGTTCCACTTATAGACATGGCATACATGGTAGCAGCCCACGGTAACATCCATAGCCAATAGTGTTTGTTCAGTTGTATAACATCATCATGGCAAGTAACAGCTTCCTGAATTTTGATATTGATAGCCAAAGTGTTAATGAATTGATAGAATAGATAGTTGAAATGACTAAAAATACAACGAGTCGTTCGAGTCCGTCAAAGACCGATGTTTTTTCTTTAACAGTATCATGGCTATAAACTTATCATGGCTATAAACTATAAACTGGCACACTATGCAATCTATACACATGATTACACAGGAAAAAGAGGTACAAAAACTGACCTACACCAGCAGACAATTGGACACACAGCCACTAGTGCATGTGTTCAACTTTGCCATCATCAACCTTGCCATCATCTTCACCCTACCTACTTTGGGTGCACAAGCTTTTTTGGCAAGTGGGCCGTCCATTGCTGAAAAAAATAACGATAGAAAGAGTTGATATTATATAGGCTTGGTTGATGTGGTGGTCGCCGCCTGCACTACCACCTTCATTGCCTCCATCACTGCCTTCTCCTCCTCTTCCACGCCCAGTGCTCCTCCATGACCTGCCTAGAGCCAAGAAATGTGATAGTGAAGAAGAAGGAAGGAAGAGGAGGATGAAAAGACCAACAGAAGAAGAGGAAGAAGAAAATCATGAGAATGATGAAGAAGAAGAAGGGAAAAAGAGGACAAGAATAGGAAGAAGAGAAAAGGCAGATGAGTATGTTTCTGAAGATGATGCGAAGATTAGGCTGCATACAACATCAAAAAAGCAGCCGATAAGAATAATTTTGACAATTGGTAAAACAAAAAAACATAAAGAAGTTACAGCTAGACTAAAAATAAAGACAAAACGACTTAAAAAAAAATTTGATTCTAAGTATCAACTAACCAGGAAGATAGTACCGGCATTGAGTATGATGTGACTGGTACGTTACTGGTGTAGAACATCAACATGAGACGTAATGTGTTATGTGGTATCACAGGCGAAGACATGACGGAACATCAAGACCTGGAATGGGAGATAGGATATCTGGCCTTATGTGATAGCAATGGTAAGAACATTTTTTACTCTACAAGAGGATAGATGTAGTATAATTATAAACACAGGCGATATGGCTAATGCAGATGAGACAGAGGAGACTGACAGAAACCCAGGTACAGCAAATGCAGATGACATTGACAGTGACAACGGATTGACTTCCTCAATAACGCTCATGAAAAATTATTATTATTGTATAGACGACATACCGATTGTGAGATGAAATCAATAAACAAATTATACCTTCAACTGCACGTTTCAGCACCTGAGCCTCATGAGACTGAGCAAATCTCAAGTAATGTTGAAACATTTTCCAAACCAGTCTTAGCTTACATGTTTTCTAGGTTCCGATGAAGAAGGACAAAGGTTGTTTTACACTCAAAACAAATTCAAAAGTGAGATGAAATCAATAAAAAAATTGTACGTACAACTGCACGTTTCAGCACCTGAGCCTCATGAGACTGAGCAAATCTCAAGTAATGTTGAAACATTTTCCAAACCGGTCTTAGCTTACATGTTTTCTAGGTTCCGATGAAGAAGGAGAAAGGTTGTTTTACACTCAAAACAAATTCAAAAGTGAGATGAAATCAATAAACAAATTGTACGTTCAACTGCACGTTTCAGCACCTGAGCCTCATGAGACTGAGCAGATCACAAGTTGAAACATTACAACATAATGTAATGCTTGTTTTTAGTATCAAGCGATGAAGATGATTGTATAGAACGAATTCCACACAAACATAAAAAAAAATGGTAAGGTGGAATAAGATAGTGAAATAAACACAGCAATTATATTCGTCCCAGTGCTGCTGCGTCGATCTGTTCCTAAAATCATCCCAATTCAAACAAGTATGCTAGAGGCATTTTTGAATAATACCGTTATAGTTTGCATCATTTAGTCTCTAATGTGAGACCGCCACAAAAGACCAAGGGCAAAGGACAATGCACTGGTAATTATGACAACATGGTATGAACATATTACAATCTGAATGTCTACAGTGTCAAGCAAGGGGAAAGATCGTGCCCCTATTCAGCAAGGTACCTAGCTACAGTGGTCAAACTAGCCAACACATTCATAATTATTGCATTTCATAGATGTACCTGAACCAAGCTGTGGCAGTGGTAGTTCTAGCAGTGGTAAGACCAACAAGCATCGTTCAGTCTCTAATGTGAGACTGCCACAAAAGACCAAGGGCAAAGGACAAGGCACTGGTAATTATGACAACATGGTATGGCCATATTACAATCTGAATGTCAAGCAAGGGGAAAGATCGTGCCCCTATTCAGCAAGGTACCTAGCTACAGTGGTCAAACTAGCCAACACATTCATAATTATAGCATTTCACAGACGTACCTGAACCAAGCTGTGGTAGTAGTAGTACTAGCAGTGGTAAGACCAACATTGTTTACTAAGCTACACTTTCATGGCTACCAACAGATGAAGATGAGAAGTATGAGGATATAAAAACGATGTTGATGTGCACACTCACTTATTCTCTTCCCTTATCACAGTGTTCTCTATTCCTCTTTGCCTTCCTCTGAGTGCTTGACAGACGTGAGAGTGCGAATGAGTTCTTCAATGAATTATAGCATAAGCTGATTACTAGCAGGTATGTGCTCTGCTTCAATATCACTGGCAACTCTCTCTTCTCCCATGGCTCTCAAAGCTGTGATCAGGTCAGTCCAAGATGCGTTAGGAGATCTCTTTAACCAAACATTAAACATCTCTGCCTTGAGTCTGTCTGCTCTGTAGCCGTGGTAGGTGGTGTGCAGGTCATCTAGTTGCTCCATGGTGAGATCTTATGCTGATATCGTGACTGAATCATGGTTATCGTTGTAGATGCTATAGAAGCAGTGTTCATGTGTCAACTCAATAATGAGTAACAGCTAAAGTACATACCGAAACTCAATCGCTTTACTCTATCAGTGTACAAGAACGATCAACCAGTTGTTCACTGGTTGATCGTGCTGTGTGGGAGTTAAAGCACTCGTGGGATTGGGTCTCGCGGCTGATACAGCACTCTACCTAGCACTGTATCAGGCTCTCTATCCAGCCAGTCATGATTTAATTTCCATACAGCACAAACAACTGTGGTTTGACTAATACATAAAGAATGCAGTCTTGGGCGGCATCATCTCATAAATTCACTGGTGTGAGCTTTCACTTTCAATCAGTTAATGTCTGAGTCAATGTCTGAGCTACTTTCAACTTCACTGGCAATGGTTCACAGAGCAATGTGAGAAATCTGGTGGGAAGAGTATCTAGGGTGGAGATGCAACTCTCAGACATACTCTGAGAGCTGGGCAAAGTAAAGGAGATGATAGTGAAATCAAATGAAGCCTCCTTTACCAACAAAGGTTCGAAGTATGAGGTAAAAATTAAAGTATACAGTGCACATAAATCAATGAGTGATGTGCAGTATCCACTGATTGCCAAACTACTCAATAGTTGCTCAATGAGTTTGACCGAGTGGCTTGTAGCCATGGCCCTGGCCCTATAAGGAACATGGCTGTGTGGTATGAGATACCAGCCAACATTTTGGAAGAGGTAGACCGGGCAGTCTACAGACGAGTAGAGAATGTAAGTACTGACAGGGGTTCTTTGCATAATAGTAATTTCCTTTCATCTTTGCAGTATGAGATTCAGTGGGAGAGAAGAATTGAAAATAGTGTAAAGTCATTCTTTATAAGTCGTGAGTATGAATGCTCAGAAATAAAACGATCAATAGACGTAGCGCTTGCCATGGGAGACATGCAAACTGGTATGGCATGGAAGGCTGCTCTGATGGATAGTGTGCATCTTATAGGAAGAGATGAACGTCTGGTAATTGTTGTATCAGCAACTATAACTTCAGCTCTTGGTAGGCGATTGCTCGTCTCCTTTCTTCTAGGTTCATCATTGAATGATGGCATCTCCTCTTCATAGAATCTGTCACTCCCCGTGTAGCAATAGAACGGAAGAGATAGATCCATTCGTTTCATGTACCGAGTGACTACCTTTCTCCATTCAAAATAAACCTGCATTGTAAAACTTAATACAGTAAGGCATACTTTCACTGTCCCATTAAACGAAAAGGCTGAGTTTATAAACGCCGATTGCGCACGTACGCATACGCTTCCTGTTTTTGGCGTATAAAAGCTATATCTAACACATACAACAGTAACGAAATTGTAATTAAATAATTAAATAGTAGCAATTGTGTGATACAACAGTAGCAACAAAATGACAGTAAATTATTGTGAGTACTTAAATGATTGATTTCAATTCTGATCATCTGAATATTATGCTATCATCAGAATAGATATAGCTCTAATATATGTCTGTGAAGCAAGGACTTGACCATTTAGTATACAACGAAAAGTTTGACAGAATGTCAAGTTTCCATGATCTCTCATTGCTAATAAAAATATAACTACACACAAGCAAAAATTAATAAAGACTTACTGTTTTATTGTAATACCTCATATAAGGTGCGCCAGTATTACCAGTTGAGTTCATTCGTTCTACTTACACCTCGACTTACACGCTCATCCCTCGCGGCTAAATAGCTGGTACGTATTGTTGTGCATGTGTAATGTATGTGTTGGACATTTGAGGATGTCCTCTCTTCGAGCAATGCCAGTCCTGACTTTTTCATCCTGAACACTGTAATTTATTTTATGAAAGACATTATTTATTTATTTTGTGCTCTATTCTATGACTGATATATTTTCTACGAAGTAAAAAAAATATTATTATAGTGTCATAGTGTAACTTTGGACGATTAGCTAGACCATAAAAAGGCTAGGCTGATAATTGAAGGCGCATGTGATTTGGCTGGAGGTCACGTGATACATACATAACAAGTTGCAGCTCTACAAATTTCCTTTGGGTAATCCCACATGCCAGCAAATGATGTAATTAGCAGAAGTATTTTGTGTAGCAACAAGATAAAAATCTTCAGTATCACAACCAATGAAAGATAACTACAGAATGCAGACAACCTACATAATTATTATATTCATCATTGTGCCTAGCAATGAAGACAGATTTTGCACGTGCCTATGGGTAAGAAGTAAATGACGGTAGTAGGCTCTCCACCTACTGTAATTTGTATTATAATGGCCACCCAAGAAAGTAGCTGACCTCAGAAGTTTTGATGTATGCATGGAATATAATTAACTGACCACATAGATTCACTAGATTTGATGACAAGGAATTGTTGGTGTTACCAAGAGTCAAGTTACCAAGAGTCCTTAATGAACTCTTGGTGTTACATGTATCATGTGCCATGTCCAAATACTTTTTCCATCCCACACACAGCTTTAGCACAAAAGGTTGGCTTGTGTTAACCATTCAGATATGTAATACAAGTGCCTACAAAGTGACCACACACATACAGGTGTACATGTACTTTAAAATTGAAATATTCATTGAACAAAACTTCAGGTAATTAAATTTCGTAATCCCTGGGCCCTACCAAATGTTTTACACAACGAAAATTTCCCTAACTTCTGGACAATAATTATTTAAGCTACCTGTACAATTTTCAGCACAATTAAGTGGTCAACATGAATCTATTAACATGGATAGTGAGTTGTATAAAAGTATACCTGTACATAGATGGCAGCCGAGTCAACTGGTATCCACACAACAACCGGTCCTAAATTGTACTTCGCACCTGTGTCCTATCCTCACACTATCAAGGCAGTCAGTTTGTCACATCCTGCCCTGGTCCTAAGTCAAGATGAGCACAGGTTCAGTAGGACTGATAATGACTGAGTTGAGTGTCTCATATGCAGCTGTATAGACTACGCTTCCATTGAGACGAATTCCAACCTCCTGGAGAGAATATATACTAGCTGAGACAACTTTCAGTGAAGAGCAAGTTTAAAACTAAACCCAAAACAGATTCATCACCACTTAACAAAGCAAAACCACCTACAAGGCTGATCTGGCCTAGTTATAGAGACAATCTGCCAATGCTAATCTGGTAAACAAGGTCGAAATAGGCGAAATTCATAATGATGAATGCTTTACCACTAGGACTTCAAGTTGGCTGACCATGTGTGTGCATGAGAGTACTGTATGTGTGATAATTATTAATCACCTTTAAACAGAGAGGAAACAATCCTGATCCTCCCGGGCTTGGTGTATAAAAGTCAAGCATCTCGCTAGACTATGAATATCGGGAAAGACTGAAGGTCATCTTGAAGGCCCTGTTCTTCGACAATTGAATGTCATAAGACCACTCATATTCTGCGAATTTTTGTGCAATACTGTAATCCACCACTACCTCTGGAACAGTTTCTATGGTTAGAATACAAAGTAAAATATCTAGAGTGTTTTGGCTACATTATGATGGTTTGCAATTTACAAGGCATACCCCAACCACACAACTTACTAGTAGACTGTTCAAACTCATGGGCGGGGTCATGCGCATGCATACAAGTCAACACAAGGTCACCAGATATTCACCTAACGCCGGCATCAGCACAATATAATATATATATATATATATAGCACCAACACGGTATAGCGTCAAAAGATGGCTTGGCGCAATGAAACATACAGATCTAGAGACAAACAAAACTCACCAGCATCTAGAACACGTGATTGTACGCCACACCTTCTGATAACGCCCCTTGACAACTTGAAAACATTTACTCGTCGGTGTGCTGTCGAAAGTATGCCAGCTCAGTCTACCGGCGGCATGCCATGCACATGATTGAATGACATACGGCAGCGTGAATTAACTGTGCATTAAGGTGTGTAAGTAGTGAAGGTGTACTGGATAGTGACGGTGAAGCAGTGAGGTCACCGTGCGACTGTGTGTGATGGCCGGTGTGTCATGCTCCACAATATAGTGTGAGTCAGAGTATACCGAGTATCTCAAAACCAGCCACCAGTGATCAAACAAACCACTCAAAAGCACTGAAATATATCATTCCGCAGTACATTCTCACAAAGTTGCGTGCCGTGCTGTCACGGCCCGGCTCACTTCAATCATTCATGAGTCAAAATCTCAACTTAACTACTGCTAACACCGTAACCAACCACCCAATAGCACTGAAATGCACTATCCTGCAGGTCATTCTGTGCTGTGAACAGCTCCAATCGTTCAAAATCTCAAAACCAGTGCTAACATCGTAACCAACCACCCAATAGCACTGAAATGCATCCTCCTGCAGGACATTCTGTGCTTTGAACAGCTCCAATCTGTTATCATTCAAAATCTCAAAACCAGTGCTAACATCGTAACCAACCACCCAATAGTACTGAAATGCATCCTCCTGCCGGATATTCTGTGCTGTGAACAGCTCAAATCATTCAAAATTTCAAAACCAGTGCTAACATCGTAACCAACCACCCAATAGCACTGAAATGCTTTATCCTGCCGGACATTCTGTGCTTTGAACAGCTAAAATCATTCAAAATCTCAAAACAAGTGCTAACATCGTAACCAACCACCCAATAGCACTGAAATGCATTATTCTGCAGGACATTCTGTGCTGTGATTCTGTGAACAGCTCAAATCATTCAAAATCTCAAAACAAGTTCTAACATCGTAACCAACCACCCAATAGTACTGAAATGCATCCTCCTGCAGGTCATTCTGTGCTGTGAACTGCTCTAATCGTTCAAAATCTCAAAACCAGTGCTAACATCGTAACCAACCACCCAATAGTACTGAAATGCATCCTCCTGCAGGACATTCTGTGCTTTGAACAGCTAAAATCATTCAAAATCTCAAAACCAGTGCTAACATCGTAACCAACCACCCAATAGTACTGAAATGTTGATCCATCTGGTGCAAAAGTGCTCTTGGAGTCAGCTCTCGGAGTCATCATCAACATCAACATGCAGCTTTACGACCATGCAGACTTTTGGTCTCTCTCATGTCAATAATCTGATCGTGAATCTTTACTGTCTCCTTCTTGCTGCCAGACAAATACATTTTGTTGTTTTGCTCCTTGACTTGTTCTCAAAGACTTTAATGCGTTCAATGACATATTCTTCATAATGCTTTTGTCCAACGTCATCAACATTCAAGATTTGTGGAACATATTCTTGTGGTACATACGCATGTGTGATGAAATTGTATAGCTGGTTGCCTTCTACAATAAATGGATTTCCATGGCTCAATATTGCTGCTTTAATATTTATGATAACAGTACGTCGATCGCAATACGTGATAAAATTAAATTTATTTCACAGCCACTAAAATGACTGAAATCGATAGAATCAATTTTATTTTGCTACCACTGAATTGTTTACATCTGAATACATAGGTATTGAATTATAAATGACCTTCATATGTCAATTATAAGTTAAATTATTTGAAAGTTGCTAATTAATACTCGTCATTTTAATACGCTTAAAAAAGTACAATACAAGCATCTGTGCAAATGCAAACATTGATTTTCAGACTCCTTATGTTATAAGCTTTCCAAAAATATATGGTTTTCCAAATCTCCCAAAAATTTGAACAAAATTACATAGTGAACCTGACTATATGCTTGACTGGAAAACAAGATGGATCTGACTGCTATCGTCTATGGCACAGTGCTCTTCAGCAGTAGTATACTATCACTACACAAGATACTATCCACATATACGTCTTATCTCTATCACAAGACTTGTACTAAAGCACCATCTTCAAAGACTTAGCTCACTGTACTATAGCTACAAAGCTTTACTGGTTGGTTGGCTACACAAAGGTCTACAATCGTTATACTATCACACACAGTCATAATACAGATAACATATGTTCAGAGATAGTAGATAGTGGTTGGTAGTAAGTTTGGTACACAAACAAACTGTGGAAAAAGAATAGCAAACTAAAACATGAGTACTTTCGAAAATTAAAAATTATACGGGAATTTTGGTATTGTGGTATTGTGGTATGTGTTATGTGTTATAAGCTTGAGTATGATGATTAGCACAATACCAGAGTATTACCGTATAGCAAGTAATTTTGGAGGGTCAAAATATTGGCAAATTGTCGAGATTTTGCGTTTTTGATGCCCAGTGCCTAGTTCACGTATAGTAATAGTAATGAAAATTTGGTGGAAATAATTTTTGGTAAAAGCTTACCAATTCGCTAAATTTTCTCCTACCAAAATTACCCGCTATACAGTATTGCCTTGTTTTATTTTGTTACCTGTAGCCTGAAATACTCACTGATGTCATCACGGACTGTTGCATGGCCGTCAAAAAAAATTTTTTGATGGTCATGCAAAGGCCATGGTATCAACAATAGGCAACTTGATTAGGTCACTCTGCCTTTGCCAGACACACCGTGAAAAAATCACAATGTAAGTCAAAGAATGGAGTGCACAATATTGAAAACTTATTGCTAAACACTACTGCATAGAAATTCACCAAGTAGTGTTACCGACGGTTACATTGTTGATGTTCAGATGAAGCGACAGCTAGAAGATAAGTTGGTGCCACTCAGAGTAAGAGTTCTGTGATGTCAATGTACAAATTTTACTGTTGTACTTCTATTAGGGATTTCCAGATGTTGTAATTAGATTGTTTACCCAGGATGAAGTCGTGATTATGACGTCTGAGGCAAGTCTACAAAATTGATAAATTTTTATGCTTAAACAACCAGCAGGGAACACGGGTAGGACTGTCGCTGTAGGTGGCTACACCTACATTGTTACCGCTGCCGACCTAGAAAGGCAAGCGGTAACAATGGCTTTCCTGCTAGGAAAGCCATTGTTTCCTGCTAGGAAAGCTAGCTATGACGAGCTAGCTTTCCGAGCTAGCTTTCATAGCTAGCTCGGAGCTTTCCGAGCTAGCTAGCTTTCCGAGCTAGCTTTCATAGCTTTCCGAGCTAGCTCGCTAGCTTTCCGAGCTAGCTTTCATAGCTAGACGAGCTAGCTTTCATAGCTAGCTTTCCTGCTAGGAAAGCTAGCTATGACGAGTTGGCTAGGAAGGCTTTCCTGCTAGGAAAGCCTTCTCCTGCAAGCTTTCCTAGCAGGAGAAGGGGTATAACATTGAAATCAAAATATTTTATTATCGTTATTATTATAATACCTTATAGAAAACAGAGCTTGTGCCAGGATATGGCGTGTACACCAAGTATGTCGAGTTAGAGCACGCAGAGCAGTGCTCAAAACGGACAGCAACGAGCCTGATGAGATCGTTGATCATTATCTGGTACACACCAGAAAGGCTCGCAGTTTGTTCTGCTAAAAGTGGTTTGAATCAAACCATTGTATAGTAACTGTTATATACAGTAAGTAAACATCTTTAGCTATTTTTAACTTTACTACTGACTTAATTTAGAGTACTGTCAAAACAAGTATGGGACAACCAGCTCACATGATCGAGCTCATGATCACCATGCATACGTGTTCAGTGTTTTTCAGTGTCCTAGCTGCTAAATCGCGCCAAAATATACCGGTTTTGTGAGCATGTTGTTTACCCATAATTTTTTATGTAACCATGTTTGTTTTTGGCGCCTTCTTGTTTAACTGTTCGTTAATATGATTGGTCCACTGGTTACCATAGTACCGTTAAAACTGGCGGGATAGAATTCGAACTTGCAGCCGCGTACTCTGTGCAGGATCGAGACAGAAGCAAGCTAGCTATGACGAGTTGGGTGCTAGTAAGATGGTGCGAAGAAGACGAAGATTCCATCATTCCATCATCTTGGGTGGTTAGTCCAGAAAAGCTACCAACCCAAGCTAAATTTCCAGTCAAAGGAGTGTGCTTCTGGAAGAAGAAGTGCAACAAGTACGACACGGAGATACTTGCCGTTGCTGGTTAGTCATATTTATATAATAGCAGAGCATTAATTTACAAGTATATGCACTGGTTTTTGTAGACAAAAAGACAGACCTCTGCACTTCGCCAGCAGCGGCAGTCTCTGCAGAAGTCCTCATAGCGCGGCCGAAGACTAAGAGAGTTTCAAAGGCTACAAAAAAGGCCACTGCTAGCCGTGATGCTGAGAGTGCCGGTCCACCGAAAAAGCGTTCGAAGAGTCAGGGTGACTCCGCAAAAACTACTAAAGATGCCGCTTTGAAAGCTGTGCAAACAGCAATGTCAGAGGCCATTATAGCATGCAGTGTGCATCAGTGTGAGCAGTGCTCTGCATTTGAAGAAAAGATATCGAGCATAGAGGATGATTTAGAAAACAAAGTTGCTGCACTCGAAGCAAAAATCCCAATTTTAAATTATCAGTATGTGGTCAGTATAATTGCCAACTTTAAGGTTCCTGTCAGGCTTTGTACTTGTAGTAATCTATGACATGTAAGCAGTAGACCCACATTTACACCTTTTTGGACTAGCGATTATACCTAATCCAGCATCATCACCATTTACCAACTGATTCATGATTACCCATTGTCAATGTGATTGCTGACTTAGTGTCTAGACTACAAACTAACCACAGCTAATTACTAGCTTACATAGTATACACCAGTTTATTTGGTGTTGCTCCATTTGCCCTTGGCAAATACACACCTGTACATGGCTAGTAAACAAGCAATTCCATATCACACAAAAACATTTGTAAAACTATTATTGTTGCTAATAATTATTATTTTAAGGTAGGAAGAGAGGCTAATTTTTGAATTAAATAAAATTCTTTTCCCATTTACTTTTTTAATAATATTATGTAGAATAATGGACAATGTTCATAGCAAGTGTGAACTTCACACAATACTCTGTGGTGAAATTATCAGATAGACAATGCTAATTATCCCTCATTTTTGGAACACAATTCCGCAGGAGCTGTTGCAGCGGCTTCGATGAAATTACTAACCTCTACTTCCACATCATACTAATAATACTGTCGTTTTATTTTTTTAGCAATTATTTTCAATTTCAATATTATTGCAAATGAAAAGATGAAGTATCAACAGTTGAATTTAATACTTATTTGAATGCAAATTTGTAAAAACAAAACGATAGGATTATAGAGGCAGGTTTAAAGATTAGATGTTACGTTTTACAAATGTGCTTGTGTGCAGTGGTATGCTTTTTTACTATTCATGTTGTAACCAAGGACAGATGAACGAAGACCAAATAAATATAGGTTAGACACCGAGGCCAAGGGATCTACGCGGTATAGAAACCCGAGAGGAAGCTATAGAACCCGAGCGCGTAGCGCGAGGGTTCTATGGCGACGCGAGGGTTTCTTTACCGCGTAGATCCCGTTGGCCGAGGTGTCTAACCGATTTAGAGTATAGCTAGCAACCGTTACCACAGTAAGTTTTGACGCAAATAGTCGACGCG
>OZ024785.1:13409591-13753852 GCA_964017065.1 Haliclona indistincta | reverse complement strand
TGATGAGACTAGGTAATGTTCCCTCTATTATAGCAGGTTAATAATTATCACAAGCACTCAACAAACACACACACATGCTCACATACACGGTCAGCCATTGTTAACTGGTGGTTTCCTGGTGCAGTTGATCTGTTGCGATGCCTACCCATTCCGAATATCTTGCCATTTTCGTAATTATTTGCTATCAGGTTGAAATTGCTGCTATGTAATAGGGATTCACCTGTGTGGTTTGATCAATGTAGAGTTGAGTCTGTTGTAAAAGAATCTTTGTTTACCACAAGACTAGGCAAAACTACTACGCATACTTTGTCTTGATACCTGTTGCATTGCTTATTACCATGGCATGCCTGTTCGCAACACATGGGTAGAGAATTTGCATACTGCAGCATTCACTCTTTAGTAATGTTGGTTTGATTCACTATCAGTATGCACTTTGTTTTGGCTGTCCCTAATCGGTGGACTGGACTGGACCGCAATCGCCAATTGAGTGGGCGTGGTCTCACTGCTAAACCCAAGACCCTAACACCCTAAAAAGCTTCGCCTAACAGCGCCCAGTATGGACCTAACAGCGCCCAGTATTCGCCTAACAGCGCCCAGTATTCGCCTAACAGCGCCCAGTATGGACCCTATAATGTCATGCCAGCTAGAATAGTACTGGGTGCTGTTAGGTCCATACTGGGTGCTGTTAGGCGAATACTGGGCGCCGTTAGGTCCATACTGGGCGCTGTTAGGTGAAGGTTTTTAGGGTCTTTGGTTTAGCAGTGAGACCACGCCTGCGCCACGCCCACTCAAGTGGCGATTGTACGGTACATTCCATTCCAGTCCAGTCCACCGATTAGGGACAGCCCTTTGTTTTCAAATAATTTTTTTGACTGGCTTCAACACATACATGTAGGTTATTTTGTTCTTGTCTATAAAGTTGTCCTGGTGTGTATGCTTTTACAAATCATTGACTTTCATGGTTGTGATTAACTGCTGGGAAGTGCCATTTCATCGACTTTCCATGCCCGCTAAGACAAGGCTATGATTGTTGATTATTTTTCAATGCGTTGAAGTTGGTGTTGCATAGAAGGCTTGTTTTAAAAGTTTAGTGGGTTGAGATTAGGGGCAGCGATTGATTGTGTATGCACGGTAGCTGAATGTAAGTACCTTTGCTTGTACATGTATGCACTTATACCAGCCCCCTGGCTGTTACAATATCAATTTGTCTGCAAGCTATTACCTGAATCACGGCATTGCCTAGATGATGGGCGCCACTGGTCATGAACATGCACTTTTGTGCTGCTTGGGCATTAGTCAACAAATAATTGAAATTACTATGCCTTGGTGGGAGGAGCCACGAAGATTACTTCGTATATATAGTATGTACAGTACTTCGTATGTATGTGGGGGGTGTCGTTTGTTCGCAGGCAGTGCTTTGTGTCGGCTGAAATTCAAGCACTGATACTTTTAAATGCAGTAACAAACGTTTAGTTACAAAGCTCCGTTACCTGAATGGCATTGCTGAGAGTTAGCTAAAGACCAGTAGTCTTCTTAGCAGCTGATAGGATAATTCTGTGCACAAAGCGGCACAGGGACTTTAGAGATTCTGTGAGATTGGTCGTACGACTGACAAGCAGCAAGCTATCTTCTATTTGTGCACAGGTGCTGCCTTGATGATTATTGTTGGTATGCCCAGCTGAATTCTATATGGTCAGCACTGCTAGGTTGACCAGGCATGTCTAGGTTTAGCTGTGGATTGTGCTAGTGCAGGAGCTTGTATTTCTTGTCTATTATAAGGTTTCACACATAGCTAACCATATGTGCAACCAGTTTTAGCTAAGATTAGGAAGGTGCAGCCCCATCAGTTTGTTTGTTCTATGCATGTCGGTTTATGGGTTTTGAATTGCTTATACACCTGTAGTAGTTCTTCATCTTATCATGTATTTTCAGCATAGCAACAAGGACTCATGCCACTACCAAAACAGAAAGTAATGCTTGGCATGGCCCCTATAAAACTGGTTTATTATTCATTGCATGAAGAGGAAGGTACAAATAAATATTATTGTTGGCAGTGAAGGTTAATGGTATCGTTCGTTGTGAAGAGAAAGATACAAATAGTAATGTTGGTTGTGATTTGGAGTGTATAGTGCTACGTTCTATTGGTGGAAGTCCTTTGGACTTATACACTCCCAAGCTGCAGGAGACCTAAGGGCGTGCGCTCTGTGGTTCTGCAAGGTCATTATGCTGCCGGCTGGCTAGGGACCGGGACCTGTTCGTGGGGTGTGTTGTGTTCCTCACTTGCAGTGGCAGTGAGGTGTGTGTTATGGTGATCTTTGTGACAAGAGACACCCGTGTCTTATCAGAGGAAACTTGCTGTGACCCTGCAGCTGCTTGCAACGCCTATTGCGTCCTTGTAATCTACTTGTGAGTGTCCACGCATTTGTGATCTGTTGCGTAGATATCACCATGGTGCGTGGTGCTAGTAGTGGCTGCCCAGCATGCATTGCTGAATATGTGTGTTGGTGTCCCGATCCTCTTTATGTGTTGTATGTTGCAGCAGCTGCCACCTTTTCCTCTTGCATGCTGTGGTATCGATGTGGTTCTGTGTTCTGTATATGTATATCCCAAGATGCATTAACACACAGTAAACTGCAGCTTTCGTGTTCGATACTCTCATCTTACAGAGTTTTCCTAGCTGGTATTACAGAATTTGGAAACCTTGAGCTTCAAAAGTTACTGTTGGGTAGTACCAATACTTGTAGTGTACATGAATTGGTGAAATTTTAACATAATATCTGTATCGGTTTATAGAGCCTTTTAATATGTATATGTACACTGATTTCGGAGTTTTGGTGTATTAAAACATATTTCTAGCAATGTGTCATCAGTTTTGCTTATCGAAAAGTTTGTTTGTATTGGTATTGGTCATGATTATTTTGTCCTGTCTTTAGAAAATAGTTATCTGTATTTGTTAGTGTCAGTGTATGACTAGACTTCTTAATGCCCAGTGTGTAATAATAATTATTGTGATCAATGTACATGTAGGTATAGACACTGTCTCCTGTTTGAGGAACTTTATCACATCAAGGAAGGCACTTGTAACTATTACCTCAGGCTTCCTTGCCATGTGCTTTTGACTGTGCAGAGTACATACATGTATACATTATTGTCCCAAATCACCCACACACAACACTCCCAAATGGTAGAAAAAGTAATCTGGAACATACATAAACATAAAAGTTATGCAGCTGAATATAATAGAGCTTATGCAGTAGACAGGGGATAGTGACCCATAGTCCCTGTGATGTTTATGTTCATGTGTTGTTCTGGTGTTCACTGCCCTATCCTACCTGTACTGGCATCATGCTTCATGACAACACAAGTACTTGTGTGTGCATGTGACCTTGGTGATCTAGAAAAACCAGTTGCTGATGAATGTATGTTTATAGTCAAACTCAATAGTTGTAAGGTCAGCAGAGCCTCAAGACATACAGTAGTTCGTTTGTGTGTGTGTGTGTGTTACTTCAGTTTTGCAGTGCATGCTGAAAGGTAAATGCTGAAAGGTAAGCACTGAAAATAGCAAAGCTAGTAGAACTTGATATTGTCTATTGTCTAGCTCAGGAGCCCATAGCAATAACCATCCTTTAGACACTGTACTACTAAACATGGTAGGATGGTGGTTTCACAGTTTGTATGGAACATAATGTTTAGTAAGGTGTCTTATAGGCCTATTTCATACATTGCTCCTGTCTCACTTTGACCCATGGTATTAAGCTCTCAAGTTACTGCATGATTTGCTTGCCTCATGGCTTATGCTAGTGTTCTAGAATTCTCCAGTGACAAAACTTTTCACAGCAGACGTTTTAGCAACTTACTTTAGAAATGAAATACATGTTTGAGATTTTTTGCGCTTGCTACATGTAGATGCTAGTAGAGAATGTCAGGAATGTAGTCTATTGTCACAATGCTGCTTGACCTCTCTGGGCAGTCTTGCCATAGCCAGACCCACAATATACCAATTGGGTTTTCACACCCACCGCTGTGGTTGACAGTTTTCATTGAAACTGGTCTGGGTGCGCCTCTGAATCATGGTAGATTTGATTGTATGCCACTAACTCACTCACTCACTCACTCACTCACACACATATTCGAAGTGAACTGAAATCAACTTTTGTAGTAGTACGCAAGTACAGAGTACAGAGTTCTTTTATGACATTGACCAATCAAATGCACAAGTATATTAATACACGTGACTAGAAGTAAATTTGATTGACATCTGCTTTTGTATTCTTCATGCAAGAACTTTGTAAACTGTTGTACCGTAGATTGCAAATCCATTGTCTCAAGCTCACAACCATGGCACGCTACGCATGCGCATTTGACTGTACAAAACCATTTACATTTCGTCAATGCGCATGCGTCTTGATGGAAAAGCTACGCAAAAAGTTGACAACTGACTTGCAAATTACGGTAGTAGAGTATTGCCAACAATCAGAACAAAAAATAATAAGCATAATGTGTTACCATAGTGATAATGATAAATTATTGTTCACATTCATCACAATCCACATCTAAGGCATTCCCATGAGCATGTATAGCAGCTTTGAACACCTTCCTGGAGTACAGGTATATGTACTGTCAACTTTGCCAAGTGTCAGTACTATAATACATTGAATAACTCTGGGCTGTCATTTTACAATAGATCCAGTATCAACAAACTTTGACTATGTTCATGCATAGGACTGGTTGATAGCAAGGGTACATAATATCTTACAGAGGGTATTGAATACCAATAATTATTGTCATTGTAAAACACTCTCTAGATGTGACAAAGCATGATAGATGTGTACACTTTAGGCTAGCCAGACTTCTGGATGTTCAAGCAAGCAAAGTTAATTGTGTTCGTTGCTCGGTGACTAAAAGACATCCGTTCACTGACAGTATCCTGCCCTTGAGGTGTCCTGAGCAGTATGTTTTTCATGTAATTTTGCTTTGTAACAAGGCACTGTGTGTACCTGTTTGTTTGTACACAGGCAGTCTAATAACTGACTGTCTATCACTCAATCATCACCTCAGCATGTGCTTATACCCCTGACCTTGTACTTGCTAATGGTTATGTTTAGTAGTCAGGGGTACACATTGTCTCAAAATGTTTCAACAGTGTACAGAAACTACACAGAAACTATACAGCTACCTAAAGTCACAATATGCATCTGGAGCACACAACACAAAACATTATAGCTGGATAGTGGGATAGTGATGTCGCATGTGCTGTTCTTGTGTTCACTACACAAGTAATAGTTATAACACAGGTAGGAGGGATGTGAACTAGCCCGAGGGCGCATAGCGCTCGAGGGTGTGGTCAACTGATTTGGTCGAGGGTGTGGTCAACTGATTGAACTGATTTGTATTCACAAGGGGGGTGATACAACCGATTTGTATCACGGGCGGCGCCTTTGATGTCGCCCACGCACTATAGAGTTATGTTGTTGTGTGAGCATGTGTACATGTGGCCTTGGTGATCTAGAAAAAAGAAAAAATTGACAAACATAATTGTAGCCTATCAAAATGCCCTGATCGAATGCTCATAGTGACATGTGGCACCCAATTCCTCAGTGACTTGTTGTAGTATTGAAAGTCCACTGAGCTTGTTTGTCACACTATGTTGGGTATGCATGCATACGTGCATGAGTGTGTGCGTGTGTACGTCAAGTGATGCAAGCCTGTAGCCTAGCCTGTCCATTGTGCACCTACTCACTTGCTATCCTCTTGTCTTGACTGAACACTCTCATAGCAATTCGTGGGTGATACAACAGGCATCTAGTCTATGATAACAAGTACTAGTAGGTTTTAGTGGGGAAGCTAGGGATCATCAGGAAGGACTGAGTCATATGACTCTAGGTATTGACTTTGGGATTATGTGTTTATGCTGAAGCTGTGATAGTCAAGTTTGTGCATGTACACTGAATTGTGAATTACGTGATTGCTTAGACACATTGTACAATGCTATGGTGTTGTGCTTGTGTTTAATAGTGAATGTGGACATGATGTTCTCTTACTTCAGTCATAGGCTGCACTCTTACCTGCGCTGGTCGCTCCAGCCTGTTGTTATGTATATCCAATTTGCAGCTTGTGTGTCTATTCAATTTTACTGCTGACTCAGCTTATCGTAATATGACACCTAGCTCACCTAGTCCTTTCTCACCTTAGTGTGGCTTCTGTTTTTCTATTGGTCCCAATTTAACACCTTGGGCCTTCTCACCCCTGCGCCCCTTGCGCACCCATGTGTGCACACAAATGCACACATGGGTGAGAAAGGACTAGGGTGCTTTTGCACACATGGGTGCTTTTGCTTTTGCTTTTGCAAAAAAGCAAAAGCAAAAGCAAAGCCTCTCGCTGCAGGTCACGTGTTCCTGGACAAGCCAGGGCACCTGTGCATTAAGCAGGTACGATGTGCCGTGTGCTATGAGCACTCCTGGAGCCCAGGGAGCTCGCAGGAGGTACCAACTATGCCTCCCACTGCCGGTGTGGGCACCCTATGTCCCACCACTACCATTAGTGGTACAATGAGACATAGTCGGTGTGCTTTGCTCCCCCAGTACAAGACCAGGTACCCGTTTTACAGATGGGTGGGCTGGAGTACTGGTGATTTTTTTGTTGTTTTTTCTTCCTCCTGCTCTACCAGTGTCCTCTGGGTCATAAACCCAGGACTCTACCAGTTGAACCACCAGGGCACACATACAAACACACAATTAGTCTCACACCATGTGTGTGTGTGATGGTGGGTTAGTAAAAAGTGTATTCACTAGTGTCCTTGGATTAGGCTTGCGCTGATTATGCTAGCATATTTTTGGCATTTTCGGCATGATAAAACATTGAGTATAGGTACAATCTCCAAATGACGTCATTCAATGGGTGTGGTGGTAGGCGTGTGCTAAAATGGCGGCAAGCTCGAGCACGAGCTAGTGTATATCTAGTCATAAATAAATGATCTAGTAGACTCTGCAGACATTAGCGATGATGACGAACTAGGCTACTTAGGCGACGGTGAAGTGGCAGTTTCGGTGAATGAAGGAACAGCCACTTCGGCATCGATACTAGACAGGCTGAGAGCGCCCATAGCGTCTGAACTGTGTTATTATAATCAATTAGACACCTGGCATTACGTAGCATATTAGGAAAAAAATTGAAGCATTGCTAAAAAGCATAATAGGCAAATTTTTAAAAGCATAATCGGTGCAAGCCTACCTTGGATCCCACAACATTGTATGGATTTTGAAAACCAGTTCTTAAGAAATGTCCATTATGTAATACAGGGTCCTCTCACTTGTGCCGCAAGGTCACACATTACACAACATGTCTCTCAGGGTTTGCAGGTCACTTGTCTCATGATGAAATGAAAAATCGACAAGGCTCGCCCATGCACCCAGTGCAAGAGAAAATTCTAGCCTCGAACCAGGCTCTTTATTCCGCCCACACAAATTAAAAGAGCCTGGTTCGAGGCTAGAGAAAACTCCTGAAAGACTTATAGTATCCTACAAGGTAGCATGTCTAATAATTTGACTGGATAGGTCAAACTTTGTAAAGTAACATGCATGATCTTTTTATTGTGCTTTTTACGTGGGCGTGGCCTTGTTGATTCTTATTTCACCTTGGGACAAGTGACCTGTGTACACTGAGGAATGTGATAGTGTGAAAGTGGTAACCTAAACAAAATTTTCCAAGCCTCTAACCTAACCCATGGGCCTGTGCAATTCTGACAGAAGACAATCTGTTCTTCTATGTGGTTAGGCTGCTGACATAGTCTTGACCTCCTGTCAAGCCTTCAGCCCGCCTTTAGTCATGTCTAAACTGGCTGGCCCTTGCATAGTGTTGAGATGATACTGGTTTGTATCTGTTGGACTAATGTAACTAGGTCAAAAACACTGACTTCTGATTGCAGACATATTCATTATTCAGTTCACATGCTAAACATGAATTTGCAGTCATAGTTGCACACAATACTACAGGCTGCACAGACAGTAGGCACTCTACATTTGTTACCTACTATTGTATACAGGTCCACATTATGTCATTGTTGGTGTCTGCTTGTTCCTTCTCTGTTACTCTGTACACATCAACCTGTTGTAGAATAGACCTGGCATTGACTGATATTGAATGTGTGTAGTGTGCTGGTCATGTTTAGCTGCATGTTTTATCATAATTATGACAAAGTTTTCTATATTTACCACAGTGCAAGTATAAAGGGATCCTAGAAGTTCTTCCTACTTCATTTGCTGGCTCCAATGACAGTACTATGGAACCCTGTGGCCTCTCAAATATGAATGTTAAAGAAACCAAAGAAGTACACTTCAGTAACTAGAACAATTATTCATGTTGTACTCTCTGATATTCTATGTGTCTGCCTCTTTCCACTTAAAAAAAATTATTAGTCGTATAAAGATATGGGAGATAGTTCGATTGGTGATACTACTGCACTGACAATGATTTGGTAATGAAGGCAATGGTGACGACTGCATACAATAATATAATTATTGGAGGCCCAAAGGGCATCACATAAATAATACTAAATAAGTCATCTTCTTCACTTTTTGTTAGATCAAGGTTCGAGTGCATATGCAGTGATGTAATAAGTTCAAGTTCAAGTTTAATAATAATGCGAGACCCAAAGGGCATAACATGGAACACACTATTTAGGAAAAATAATACAAAAATATCATCATGTTCTTTGATCAGAAGGTCGAGGATATCTTGTTCACAAAGGTTATTTGAATAAAGAGATACAGTATGACTGGAGCAAATGTGGAGTAACCAAGAGGTGGAGACAATCTGATCACAATAATCACTAGCGCTCAGAGTTTAGTACATGGTCGTAAACTTTGACATACCAGGAAACAACAGTGCTAGTTTGGAACAGCTCATGTTGTAGAAAATGCAAGACAAACTGTCAGTTTAGAGCAAGTCGAATTTTCGTCGAAATAATTCAGTCACTAAAGAGTTAATTATCACATCGGGTAGTCTATTTATAAACAGATGTCTTTCGCCACGAGTCGTAGTACGCTGCCTGTGAGCTGTCGTGACAATAGACATAGCCCGCCTCGTCCTAATAATCCTGGTGAGTTCTTTGAGCTTTAATGTTGCTGCTGTAGTTTATGTACTAATGTTGTCTAGTCTAGTTTGTTGCCGATATAGCAATTTGCTAATGTAGGTCCTCTGCCCACCTTTTTCTTGGGAGACCATAGTGTGTATTATGTTTCCATGGGGTACGTAGGGTTGAGCACATTCCGGCTATTGAGGGAATAGAGTATGTTTCCTAGTCCGGCAGGTGGGCCCATCCCTTCGCTTCTGTGCAGGGAACGTAGAATCTTGGGTTGTGCCGCTATTCGGTTTGTTTTCACACGCACAGTAGTATGTGTCTTAGCCATATTTATGCCTAGCAGCTGTGCCCTGCTCCTAATTGTGTCTTAGATACATGTAGGAGATGGCTACTTGGTTAGTGTTAGTGTGTAGACTAATAATATATTGTGCACCAAGCTCGTGTATTTCCCACTGGGCGGTGTGATGTGAATATGTAGTGCAAGTTAGTCTGCCTCTCCTAACTACAGTTTAACGTCTCTGCTTGTTGACTTACTACTACTTTTTCTTTGGTTTTAATGACCAAACCTACTTTTGTTTTCTATTTTTCTCTTTCTACAGTTATTCTATCCTTTTTAGTGTTGTCATGTCAGCGTTTGTCACTTGTCATAATTATGTAGTACTTTAGCCTTAACCAAATGCCGAATACAAGCGTAGTATGAATTAATGTTAATGTGTATCCTTACTGGTATTTCTCTTTGTACATTTTCTCTTTGTACATTTTCTCGGCTCATGAGTGCTGCTAACACACTAATGAATGCTAATGTGCGTATTGCCCACTGCATGTACAGTACATGTGTGGAATCTGTGGTTGTTGTTCAATTTTAGAAGCAAGTTAGTCTACTCTTTGCTGCCTCTCCATCAGCTGCTAACCATCTTGAATTGTCCATGTGTGCAGTGTGGACCTGTTCACTGTGTGTTGTACAGCAGCTTTTGTTGACCAAACGTACATGTACTTTTGCTATTTTTCTTTTTCTACAGTTGGCTCCGCCCTCTTGGTACTGTCTGTACAGTTGGCTCCGCCCTCACACTTGATTACTCGTGAGTGCTGCTAACCACAAATGAATGTTGACTTGCTTTTGTCTACATGTATGTATTACCACTGCATGTACACGTACATGTGCCTAATTCTGTGACTCGTAGAATCCGCACATCACATGACTGTTCTTGCATATCTCGTATTGGGAATTTGTGGTTGTTGGTCGATTTGACTACAACAGGATATAGTTAGCTTTAGTAGTGACAATTAGTTGATTTGGCTGATAGACATCGAGAGTGCCTACTACTTTCACCTGATGCATTGTCTTCCTAGTCGTCTTAGTTGGCCTTCACCTGCAATTGCTAGTATTGACGCCTTGTTCTGTAACTTACCTGTCTAGCTGTACATGTATATGTATACTGAACTACTGTCTAACTTCAAGCTTGTTGCTGATATTATCATGTTCTCGCTGTCTGTCTTATTGATAGCTTGTGTATTGTTATGCGCACGTGTGTGCAGATTTCCTCCCTCTTTCTAACCATGTTCACTTATGACACTTCTGTGACAGTTAGTATAGTAATGATATATTAATCCTAGCATTTTAGTTACCATTCTGTTCTAGTTTTTTGTTTGTTTACATTCTGGATCAGTGGTAAATTTCTTTATCCTACATCCTTTTGATTTCGTTAGAAATCCTTTTTATTTTCTTTACTGGAAGGAACTGGTCCAAACTGACTCACCATTATTGAATAGAATCTACTTTAAGCTGATGGTCATTGTATACATTGCAGTGATAACCTGTTCACACATAATATGTACCTTGATGTGCGTGCCTGGTAGCTGTGCTGTGATCCTTGTGTTTTTAGTTGAGAGACAGCGACTTGGTTAGTGTGTAGTCATGCATTTGTCTACTACCTGTCCATCAGCTTCTAACTGGAGCCTTGAATTGTCCATGTGCGCGGTGATGTCTTCATCATATGTTGTACGTTTCATGCCTTGTTAGCTTACGGCTGCCTTAATTCACTTAGGTTTTGTTGACCAAACCTACAGTACCACAGTTTTATTTATACATGTACTTACCATTTTTCATTTTCTGCAGTTGGCTCCACCCTCTTGGCTTTTGCCCCCATACTCTATCACTGGTGAGTGCTGCTACACACAAATGAATGTTGACTTGCTGTTGTCTATGTACATGTATTAATTAATTGCCACTGCATGTACACGTACATATGTGTCTAATTCTCGGTGACTGCTAGAATCTGCATACATACTGGGAATATAGCAGGCTATTGGGGGAATAGAGAATATTTGTATGTTTTCTAGTCTGGCGGGTCTGCCTTTTTGCGTCTGTGCAGGGGTCAGAGAATGTAGAATCCTATTCCTGAGTTGTGCAATGTTGTGGTTGCTAGCTATAGCAGACGGTCCGGTTTGTTTGGACCAGAAGCCTGGAAGCATTAGTATGCACATGTAATTTTTTAGGTCAGTTCAGCTATTTCAGCTTTCACCATAACGGTAATCTTAGACTCTCAAGTCTCTAGTCTTTCTAGGCAAGAGTTAGGTCCATCATGTGTATCGCGCGCGCATGTGTGTGTGTGAGCATCAACTAATTTTTTTATGGTGATGTATTTCTGCATGAGGAAGTAATGGATTCACTAGCACTATAGTCACCTGTGTTTAGCAGCTGTGTAGTTTCTTTTTTACTGTCTTCTTGGGTCTAAGCTACTGTTGTTTGTACTTGTAATTCTTTTTTTCAATCCTTGTCACTGACTTTGTACCATACAATGTATTGTTGAAGGTATATTGTCACAGCAGTTGCATGTAGGCATAGTGGTATCAACACCATTGGTGCCTAGTTCATGGTGTCCTTGCTGTTGTTGTTGTGTCAGAGGTTAACTAACTACACATGTACTATTCTCCCAGTTATGTGTCTTTTTTTATGAATAGTTCTTAGTACAGTAACTATAGTGGGGGAAGATAGGGATTGACAGTGAGATAGGAGACAAGTGATAGCAGACAAGTGATAGCAGAGTATTATTGAAATCAGATCAATACAGCAAAACAAGTGCACTGTTGCTTGTAATATAGTAGGCACATGCTTGCAAGGTGTATGATTATGTTCGAACATTGCAGTGAATAGTGGTGAATACAATGAGTGAATACAGGTGACAAGAGCTAACTCAACATGATAGTCAATATGACTCATCCAATATCAAGTTTATCAAATCAAACTCTGCTGTTGATCATGTGTTTAGCAGCTGTCTGCCTCATAGACATGTGAATAGTGCTGGTCTTGTCGGCCATGGAAGGAACCCTGTCTTGGCTGGAATTTATTATGGATCCATGAGCCATACAGTAATCGTGTATCTTCATCACATGAGTGCTGCTATGCACAAATGATTGCTAGCTTACCTATTGCCTACTGCATGACTCATAGAATCATGACTGTTGCTGTTTATTGTTTATGTATCCCGAATCTGTCGATACAATGAGGTGGTTCCCCCAAATTGGTTAATTTCATGTACTATGATTATTAAAGTTTGTGTATTCTCTGTGATAACATAATGTTCCTCAATGTGCCAAGCATTTGTGCCCTGACCTTTGAAGGTGACTTGGTTAGTGTGAAGTCTGCTATTGTGCACCAAGCTCTTGTATTTACTGCCTCTCCATCAGCTGCTAGAATGTAAGGTTACGGGATACTGGTACGATGGCTGTGGCTTGCATTTCTTTTGTACAGTTAGCAAGCGATGAAGGAGCTATTTCTACTTGGAATTCTTGAAGAGCTCTAGATAAAGAAAGTATACAGCAAAAAGATAATTAATGCTTTAGCTTTTACTGTTCGTGCGCTATGGTTGACCCAAATACGCAAAACTATTCACCAAAAATCTTTCCTTGAACGATCGTCAGCATGGCAACTTTGCACTTCAAGGGTACACAGCAACAGTACGGAGGGACTGACGGAGAGCTTTTTTGCTTTGCTATTTCTTGAAACGATAGACAAGCTGTAAAGTATAGAAAATGGCGTGTCGAATTCCAAAACCACGCAAACATCCTTGCGTAGCTTGAATACGAAGAAAGATATCACAAAAAGCTCTTCGTTAGTCCCTCCGAAAGACCTTTCTTTACCTTGAAGACTAAACTGCTTTCTCTACAATTCCTTCCAGAATCTTATTTTTGGTGACAAAAATTGCATCACGAAACACAATACAAACTACATTGATAACCGCAAACAGCTGACCGCGAACCGCGCCAGTATCCCGTAACCTTAACCATTAGCCTGTTCGTGTGTGTGTTACACATAGTAAGTGTCTCATACCATGCTTACTGCTGCTGGTCTTGGTGGCTAAACCTCATATTGTTACACTTGCAATTACATGTACATGTTCCTACTATTAAATTTTCTCTTGTCTTTGTCACACGGACTCGGCCCTCGTGCCCTCCTGGCCCTCGCCTTGCCCTCTCTTGTCATTTTGCTTTGAGTGTCACCATCATGTATTGTGTAACAAATAAGTGTATTATTGTGTAACAAGCCATTGTGTTGTGTATTGTACTGGTAATATTATTGTCCTCATAGTGTCTAGTATTTACTGGTAATATTATTGTCCTCATAGTGTCTAGTATTTTACTGGTAATATTATTGTCCTCGTAGTGTCTAGTATTTACTGGTAATATTATTGTCCTCATAGTGTCTAGTATTTACTGGTAATATTATTGTCCTCGTAGTGTCTAGTATTTACTGGTAATATTATTGTCCTCGTAGTGTCTAGTATTTACTGGTAATATTATTGTCCTCGTAGTGTCTAGTATTTACTGGTAATATTATTGTCCTCGTAGTGTCTAGTATTTACTGGTAATATTATTGTCCTCGTAGTGTCTAGTATTTACTGGTAATATTATTGTCCTCGTAGTGTCTAGTATTTACTGGTAATATTATTGTCCTCGTAGTGTCTAGTATTTACTGGTAATATTATTGTCCTCGTAGTGTCTAGTATTTACTGGTAATATTATTGTCCTCGTAGTGTCTAGTATTTACTGGTAATATTATTGTCCTCGTAGTGTCTAGTATTTACTGGTAATATTATTGTCCTCGTAGTGTCTAGTATTTACTGGTAATATTATTGTCCTCGTAGTGTCTAGTATTTACTGGTAATATTATTGTCCTCGTAGTGTCTAGTATTTACTGGTAATATTATTGTCCTCGTAGTGTCTAGTATTTACTGGTAATATTATTGTCCTCGTAGTGTCTAGTATTTACTGGTAATATTATTGTCCTCGTAGTGTCTAGTATTTACTGGTAATATTATTGTCCTCGTAGTGTCTAGTATTTACTGGTAATATTATTGTCCTCGTAGTGTCTAGTATTTTACTGGTAATATTATTGTCCTCGTAGTGTCTAGTATTTACTGGTAATATTATTGTCCTCGTAGTGTCTAGTATTTACTGGTAATATTATTGTCCTCGTAGTGTCTAGTATTTTACTGGTAATATTATTGTCCTCGTAGTGTCTAGTATTTACTGGTAATATTATTGTCCTCGTAGTGTCTAGTATTTTACTTGAGCGTTTATAATGCAATTATTAGACGCGGTTAATAAACGAGTGGCCACTCCTCATGCCGTTGGTCTCCCCATGCTGGTGGTATTTATAGGCGTGACCAGTTCAGTCTGGCTCGTCCACGTTACTTCCATTTTTAATTCTGGCTCGTCCCTCCCTCGTCGTATCTGTGTGTCTACCGGCGAATACAACCAACGGTTTCCTGTTCTCCTTTTCACTGCTGCTTGCTTCTCGTGCCTCCTGAGTCCTCTGTCTATGGTCCACTGTCCGTGTATGAGCATATATGGTATGTGACACGTGGCTCGTGACTCGGCAGAGTTCTTGGCTCTACTGCTGTTCGGGACGGTTTCGTTCCACGTTCTCCTGGGCACCTCGTGCCTTGTCGTCAATGCCGTGCTGCGGGGTTTCCAATGCTGCGTGAGCGGGGAGACTTTCTGAGCTGGTATGTACATGAATGTAGTTTTCTAGGCTGGGCTCTTCTCCGGTTCACTGGTGTCTGCTTCGCAGCTAGCCTGGATTTTACTGTGTATGTATTATAGTGATATACTGGTTGGTGTGTCGTCTGTCTCCATGTTGCTTTGTTAGTTTGGTTGTGGACTGTTGGTCCATCCTGTTGCTTCGGTGTGCAATAGACATGGGGTTCTGCTTCTGGTTTGCTTTCCGGCGCATAGTATACTCAGTTGGCTGTATTGCACTGAATATGTTCATTATCTCGATTTTTTGGTTATGCGGCTTGTACTGTACGTATTAGTGGTTATATTGTAGTGTGGTTGTGGTGGTAGGTGTTGCACTAGGTGGTTTCCTATTGTCTTATTTGTCCGATGTTATGTGCTGTTCAGTATGTGTTGTGCTTCATGTTGATTGTTGCTTGCGCTGGCTGTTGTATGTTGCGCTATGATTGTTATTTGGCTGTTTTACTTGTGCAGAGTTGTGCTATACGTACATGTGTGTCATTTCTTGTTTATATAGTATGCATTGCTTGCATTAGCTGATATGTCTTGCTCTGTATTTATTTGTCTATACGATATGTTTTGCTTGTGCTGTTCAGTATGTGTTGCCGACCTACGGTATGCTGATTCTTGTGAGGCTACATATGTCATGTGTTTGTAGCCCTGTCTTTAGGACAGACTGTTTTTTGGGGGGGCTTTTAACCTTTATCAGACTATGGGACATTTAGGTGCATTGTTGTAAGCTACCCCTCAGCTGACGTTTTTGCGGGGAGATGGAATTCCTGCTCGACTCTGTTGTTCGATGCACGTTATTTGATGCATGGCTTGCAGCACTAGCCCTCCTCTTCTTATTGGTTTAGCATAATAGTTACTATAACTTTGAGTATAGCCTTATCTCGTGTGACGTCTTTACTTTGGGTTTGGCTTTCTTGTCTGTGGTTTTCTTACAGGGGATTTGCTATGCCTAATTTATTGGTGTTGTTGATGTTATTTCTCATGTCTCATGCCTGGCTTCAGCATGTGTTGGGTTTGGTTGTTACTCATTATGTTACTCATTGCCTCTTGCTTACTTGATGTCCTTATGATGACATGACTCGTCATTCTACTATCATGTCTATGCTGGCTAGGATGCCTTTTGTTGGTGGTAGCTATATGTGACATCACTAGCCCTTCTCTTCTTATGGGTTTAGCTTAATAGTTACTATAACTTTGAGTATAGTTGGCTTGGGTAATATTGCGTAATGTTGCCGCTGTGAGTACGGGGTTCTGCTTATGCTGTTAACAACCTGCCTTTAGTGTGGCATGGAAGCTTCTGTCTTCATAATTAGTATAGGATTTGTGTCTAATTTATATGTATGGCTGTTAGTTTCTATGGTTGGTTTTCGACGGTGCGACCCACCCTTCAACATCTTGTGGCTTCTGTTGCTGATCACTTGTTTTTTGTTTCTGAGCGTTCCTTTTTCATTCGTCGGTCCTATCCGACTTATTTTGCAGATAAATTCACTTTTTCCACTTCATGGTTCCCTGATTGCGGGTGTTGATTGCATATCTGTATGGTTTGGTGGTTTGTGCTGAAATGAGTTGTTATTTGCATGGTTGTATGACTGGGCGAGCATTAATTACTTTGCCTTTTTTTTACCTCATGTGTGTAGTGGTTGGGTTGCCTATACAGTATGTGTTGTTTGCTGTATTATTGTTAGCGGTGAGCATTGTATGCTAGTGGTGAGCATTGTATGCTAGTGGTGAGCATTGTATGCTAGTGGTGAGCATTGTATGCTAGTGGTGAGCATTGTATGCTAGTGGTGGGCATTGTATGCTAGTGGTGAGCATTGTATGCTAGTGGTGAGCATTGTATGCTAGTGGTGAGCATTGTATGCTAGCGGTGAGCATTGTATGCTAGCGGTGAGCATTGTATGCTAGCGGTGAGCATTGTATGCTAGCGGTGAGCATTGTATGCTAGCGGTGAGCATTGTATGCTAGCGGTGAGCATTGTATGCTAGCGGTGAGCATTGTATGCTAGCGGTGAGCATTGTATGCTAGCGGTGAGCATTGTATGCTAGTGGTGAGCATTGTATGCTAGTGGTGAGCATTGTATGCTAGTGGTGAGCATTGTATGCTAGTGGTGAGCATTGTATGCTAGTGGTGAGCATTGTATGCTAGTGGTGAGCATTGTATGCTAGTGGTGAGCATTGTATGCTAGTGGTGAGCATTGTATGCTAGTGGTGAGCATTGTATGCTAGCGGTGAGCATAAGCTAACACATTGACTATATCTGCTGTCACCAGTCCATAAGCTAACACATTGACTATATCTGCTGTCACCAATCCATAAGCTAACACATTGACTATATCTGCTGTCACCAATCCATAAGCTAACGCATTGACTATATCTGCTGTCACCAATCCATAAGCTAACACATTGACTATATCTGCTGTCACCAGTCCATAAGCTAACACATTGACTATATCTGCTGAAGCTAACACATTGACTATATCTGCTGTCACCAATCCATAAGCTAACACATTGACTATATCTGCTGAAGCTAACACATTGACTATATCTGCTGTCACCAATCCATAAGCTAACACATTGACTATATCTGCTGTCACCAATCCATAAGCTAACACATTGACTATATCTGCTGTCACCAATCCATAAGCTAACACATTGACTATATCTGCTGTCACCAATCCATAAGCTAACACATTGACTATATCTGCTGTCACCAGTCCATAAGCTAACACATTGACTATATCTGCTGTCACCAGTCCATAAGCTAACGCATTGACTATATCTGCTGTCACCAATCCATAAGCTAACACATTCACTATATCTGCTGTCACCAATCCATAAGCTAACACATTGACTATATCTGCTGTCACCAATCCATAAGCTAACACATTGACTATATCTGCTGTCACCAGTCCATAAGCTAACACATTGACTATATCTGCTGTCACCAGTCCATAAGCTAACGCATTGACTATATCTGCTGTCACCAATCCATAAGCTAACACATTCACTATATCTGCTGTCACCAATCCATAAGCTAACACATTCACTATATCTGCTGTCACCAATGCATAAGCTAACGCATTGACTATATCTGCTGAAGCTAACACATTGACTATATCTGCTGTCACCAATCCATAAGCTAACACATTGACTATATCTGCTGTCACCAATCCATAAGCTAACACATTGACTATATCTGCTGTCACCAATGCATAAGCTAACGCATTGACTATATCTGCTGAAGCTAACACATTGACTATATCTGCTGTCACCAATCCATAAGCTAACACATTGACTATATCTGCTGTCACCAATGCATAAGCTAACGCATTGACTATATCTGCTGAAGCTAACACATTGACTATATCTGCTGTCACCAATCCATAAGCTAACACATTGACTATATCTGCTGTCACCAATCCATAAGCTAACACATTGACTATATCTGCTGTCACCAATCCATAAGCTAACACATTGACTATATCTGCTGTCACCAGTCCATAAGCTAACACATTGACTATATCTGCTGTCACCAATCCATAAGCTAACACATTGACTATATCTGCTGTCACCAATCCATAAGCTAACACATTCACTATATCTGCTGTCACCAATCCATAAGCTAACACTGTCACCAATCCATAAGCTAACACATTGACTATATCTGCTGTCACCAATCCATAAGCTAACACATTGACTATATCTGCTGTCACCAATCCATAAGCTAACACATTCACTATATCTGCTGTCACCAATCCATAAGCTAACACATTGACTATATCTGCTTTCACCAATCCATAAGCTAACACATTCACTATATCTGCTGTCACCAATCCATAAGCTAACACATTCACTATATCTGCTGTCACCAATCCATAAGCTAACACATTGACTATATCTGCTGTCACCAATCCATAAGCTAACACATTGACTATATCTGCTGAAGCTAACACATTGACTATATCTGCTGTCACCAATCCATAAGCTAACACATTGACTATATCTGCTGAAGCTAACACATTGACTATATCTGCTGTCACCAATCCATAAGCTAACACATTGACTATATCTGCTGTCACCAATCCATAAGCTAACACATTGACTATATCTGCTGTCACCAATGCATAAGCTAACGCATTGACTATATCTGCTGTCACCAATCCATAAGCTAACACATTGACTATATCTGCTGTCACCAGTCCATAAGCTAACACATTGACTATATCTGCTGTCACCAATCCATAAGCTAACACTGACTATATCTGCTGTCACCAATCCATAAGCTAACACATTGACTATATCTGCTGTCACCAATCCATAAGCTAACACATTGACTATATCTGCTGAAGCTAACACATTGACTATATCTGCTGTCACCAATCCATAAGCTAACACATTGACTATATCTGCTGAAGCTAACACATTGACTATATCTGCTGTCACCAATCCATAAGCTAACACATTGACTATATCTGCTGAAGCTAACACATTGACTATATCTGCTGTCACCAATCCATAAGCTAACACATTGACTATATCTGCTGTCACCAATCCATAAGCTAACACATTGACTATATCTGCTGTCACCAATGCATAAGCTAACACTGACTATATCTGCTGTCACCAATCCATAAGCTAACACATTGACTATATCTGCTGTCACCAGTCCATAAGCTAACACATTGACTATATCTGCTGTCACCAATCCATAAGCTAACACATTGACTATATCTGCTGTCACCAATCCATAAGCTAACACATTGACTATATCTGCTGTCACCAATCCATAAGCTAACACATTGACTATATCTGCTGTCACCAGTCCATAAGCTAACACATTGACTATATCTGCTGTCACCAATCCATAAGCTAACACATTGACTATATCTGCTGTCACCAGTCCATAAGCTAACACATTGACTATATCTGCTGTCACCAGTCCATAAGCTAACACATTGACTATATCTGCTGTCACCAATCCATAAGCTAACACATTGACTATATCTGCTGTCACCAGTCCATAAGCTAACACATTGACTATATCTGCTGTCACCAATCCATAAGCTAACACTGACTATATCTGCTGTCACCAATCCATAAGCTAACACATTGACTATATCTGCTGTCACCAATCCATAAGCTAACACATTCACTATATCTGCTGTCACCAATCCATAAGCTAACACATTGACTATATCTGCTGTCACCAATCCATAAGCTAACACATTGACTATATCTGCTGTCACCAATCCATAAGCTAACACATTGACTATATCTGCTGTCACCAGTCCATAAGCTAACACATGTTCAATTTAGTTATTAGTAAGACATACACATGTTCATGTAACTAATTAAGTGAATGGTGCAGAGACTGTCTTGAGTTAGAGTTCAGAGTTATAGTTCAGCCTTTTTCCTGTTCAGCCGCCTACCAGCTTCATCTATGGCTTTGCAGCATTGGTTCCATGCGCTACTTTGAGTCTCTCCAGTCTCACAAGGCCATATCTGGAATACTGATTCCTTGATTTTGATCAAACGTTTAGGGTCGAGCTGACTTTTCCCAACCACTCCTTTCACATTTGAGTTTTTTCGCTCCTCCTTCGTGAACAGGTGTTTGACTAGCTTTGAAGCTAAATTAGCTCTCGAGCAACTTTGTGATTTGACATCCATAAGGAAAGCAAATGTGAACTCTTCTGTATTTTCCTTGACGTCATCTATTGGAGTAGTTGGTGCAAGTGGTTTAGATGGTGGAAGTAGTAAAGATGGTGGAAGTGGTGGAGGAGTCTGATCTTCCATATACCATGTCTGTTCATAGTTTTGGTAGACAGGTGGCTGAAAGTGAGCTTGGTGGAAATTATGATTAGGCTGTTGAAAGCGAGGCTGCGAGTGAGAAGACTGTTCTTGGAGATGGCTGACTTGTTCTTTAATTTCATGTACTGTAGCTTTGATGGCATAGACAGCAGATTTTATTTCCTGAAGAACCGTTTCGGCATCTTGGTTGAAATGGATAGGACTTCTTACCTCACGCAGAGTGATGACCTGTGCAATAAACAAAAGATTTAAGTAGCACAGTACATGTAACTAGTAGATTATACTGGCCTTTGGAATGTAAACAAACTGTAAGTACTTGACATGTACATTGTTGTGATAGTACATAAGTAGGTAAGTAGGTGATATTATGATACAATCTCAAGTACACATACCTTCTCGACAACTGGACTATAGCACAAAGAGCTACATGTGTCAGAATCAGATTCTGATGAGGAAGATATGTCTATATGGGGTAGTTCTTTTTGCTCGTTCTCTTTACACGAGTCTCCTTTCTTGTCATTCTCTGTTTCTTTCTGAGAGGGCACAGGTGACCCAAGACACTTTATTTCAAATCCAGCTGCAGAATATTCTTTCCTCTTTTTGCTAGTCTTGGCCTAAAATCACAGAATTTATTATTAGCATAGCTGTCATAATTTATTGGTTTACCTGGTCAGCTTTTCTTTTCTTTGGTCGCTTTTCCTTCTCCTTGCTTTTCTTGGCCTCTCCTCGCTTCTCTTCCTTGCCTTTCTTCCCTTTGAGTTTTCTTTTTCTATTCTGCTTCTCCGTGCTTTTCTCTACCTCCTCCTTATCTTCCACATCACCAGCAGCTTTTGCTACTTCACTTTCACTCCCTACACGCACAAACCGCGATGATACAACGTATAGAGCATGAACATTAATCCTTACCAATAGCCAGCACTATCCCAGGGTAGAGTTTCCCACGAGTCCACTCCACCATGCAGCGCACTCCTGTGGCGAGTTCTTGGCGTGGTGGAGAGGAAACGCGTTTTAGGGGCACGACGCTGATAGTGTCTTCGTGCTCGAACTGCACCAGCGCGTGCGTTGGCGCTGCAGCTTGAGACTGCGCGCAAGCTCTCCTCAATGCCATGATCTCTCCGCAACTGACAGCGATTATAAAGCGCTACCTGGTTTAAATATGCGCTGTAGATCGAGCGCTCCATGTTATCATGTAGGTAATCGCGCACGCGAGCGCACTGCGAGAGCTCTTGCACGCGCACGCGGGACTGCCCATTGATGCGCGCGGGTTTTGCATTACTGCCTCGCGGTCATTTTCGTGTTACTCGCGAGCCCCTCGCAGGTGAACCGCGTGTGTGTATGAACTTGCGCGTGAGCGGTACTGTAGTTGATATCAGAATGTGTTGTAGCCATGCATAGCAGCTGTGTCCCAATTCTTGTGTTTTAGATTAGAGACAGCAACTTGGTTGGTGTGGTACAAATGTTTACACTGTCTAGTTTAGTTTAGTTTGTTGCCGTTGCTACTGTATGTCCTCCATGTACCTCCTTTGAGGGAGAACTTCGTGTGTATTATAATGTTTCCATGGAGCACATTATTTGGGAATAGTAGGCTATTGGGAATTTTCAAGGATCTATAGTCGGGCGGGTCCACCCCTTTGCATCTGTGCATGCAAGGGTCAGGGGAACATAGAATCCTGATTGTTGCATTTCAGTATGTACTGTAACAGAAATCATGGACTCTCTTGTCTAGAGTGTAATGTGTGAGCATCAACTGAGTTGTTTATGGTAATGCATTCCTGAATGAGGAACTATTAGCACTGTTCACCTGTGTTTAGCATCTGTGTATTTTCTTGTTTACTGCCTTTCTTGGGTCTTGTTTGTACTTTTTGAAGGTATAATTGTCAGAGCAGTTGCATGTAGGAATAGTAATCCACCGAGGCATCAACGGTGCCTAGCTTGTGTGTAGTAGCTGTGTCCTTGCTGTTCATGTACCTACATGTACGCTGTATCTTGTAAGCTTGTGTACTACCCATTAATTTTACTGAATTATGGCAGCAGCTACATAATCGGAAGCAAGCAGTGCTGATCATACTTCAGTTGGGCGTACTGTCTTCAATCATCAGCAGTATATAGTAGCTGTTTGCTGACTTGGCTACCAATCATGTATTGTGTTTAGCAGCTGTCTCGTCCCTTGCTTACTTGCTGCTACTTCTTGTTTGCTAAACCTATATTTACTATTTTTTCTCTCAGACTCTCCTCACTGCTGCTCCTCACCTCACTGCTGCACCTCACTGCTGCTCCTCACCTTATTGTGAGTGCCACCATGTACAAAATGAAACATATTGTTACGACCACCCAAGACTCATTTCACAATTTGTTTAGCAATTGCTAGGTAGAGGTTTATTCTTACAATTTTACATGTACTGTGTGTGTGTGTTTCTACTATTCTTCACTGGCTCGTGAGTGCTGCTACACACAAATGAATGTTGACTTTATGTATTGCCACTGCATGTACATGTGCCTAGTTCATGGTGACTCTTAAATCCGTGTATCACGTGACTTTTGCTTTTGTATCCTATCCAAAATTAGTCAATTTGACTGCAACAAGATATAGCTATGTTGAGTAATGACAACGAGTTGATTCCCCAAAATTGGTTTTGATTTACTGTGAATAATTAGTTTGATTAGCTTGTATACTGAAAGGAACTGACTGACTTGAATCTTCTGTAAACTGGTGGTCTTTATATACATTGTAGTTGATAACCTGACCTGTTCGCACATATTGTGTCATAGCCATATGCCTAGCAGCTGTGGACTGTTGCCTGATTCTTGTGTTTTAGATAGGGACACCGACTTGGTTAGTAAGTATGTAGACTAACACACTTGGTTGGCTTGTAGATAGCGACTTGGTTAGCTTAGTTGCTGTGCACCATGCTAGTGTATTTCCCACTGTGTGGTTTGATGCGAATGTGTAGTGCAAGTTAGTCTACCCTTTACTGCCTCTCCATCAGCTGCTAAATACAGCCTTGACTTGTCTATGTGTGCAGTGACCTGTTCGCCGTGTATCGTGCCTAGTTAGCTTACTGCTGCTTTGCTTAGATTTGTTGACCATTAATTTGCTACTGTAGGTCCTCCATGTCCTAGCTCCCATCCCCTTCGTGTGTATTAAGTATGTTTCCAGGGGTACGTAGGGTTGAGCACATTATTTGGGAATAGGGAATTTTCAAGGATCTATAGTCGGGCAGGTCCACCCTTTCGCATCTGCAGATGTGCATGCAAGGACCAGGGGACGTAGAATCCTGATTGTTTGCTAGCTATTCAAGGCTGTAGCAGCAGACAGTCCGGTATAGGCCAGACCAACTAAGAGGAGGTTGGAAGCATTAGGTATGTACAAGTTTTGGTCAATTGTATATTGTAGCATTTCAGCATTTACTGTAACAGAAATAATTATTATGGACTCTCTAGTCTAGCATGTAGTGTGTGAGCATCAACTGAGTTGTTTATGGTAATGCATTCCTGAATGAGGAACTATTAGCACTAGTCACCTGTGTTTAGCATCTGTGTAGTTTCTTGTTTACTGCCTTTCTTGGGTCTCAGCTACTGTTGTTTGCACTATTGGTTCTGTTTCTCTCCTTGTCATAGACTGTGTATCATGCTGTACTTTTGCAATGCATTATTGAAGGTATAGCAGTTGCATGTAGGCATAGTAATCCACTGAGGCATAAATACCATTGGTGCCTAGTTCGTGTATAGTTGTAGTTGATAACCTGTTCACATTAAGTACTAATTGTCCCTTGTGTTGTTTGAGACGTCAGTTATGCGACTTGCTGCCGTCTATGTATTCCACTGCATGTACATGTGCCTAGTTCTCGGTGACTTGTATATCACACGACTTTTTTATATTTCTTATCCAAAATTCAATTTGACTGCAACAGGATATAGCTAGCTTTAGTAGCTAGCTTTAGTAGTGACAATGAGTTGGTTCCCTGAATTCGGATAATACTAGTGTTAGCATTTCATCGAATTCGCTTTATGACTATGTGAATTCAATCGCATAGTCCGCAAAAGCACAACATGACTGAAATTACAACTGCTTTGGTATGGGTGTTGACCCATAGAATCCACGTATCACATGACTGTTGCTTTTGTTCTCACATATCTTGTATCGGGAATCTGTGGTCACATGAGTTCATATTGAATAGAGAGTACCATAGATCTGGAAATTAATTGTCGCGTTTCCATTTTTGTAACCACTATGATGTGTCTGTAGCCACATGCAGAAAAGCAAGTGGTTCTTGACAGCAACTAGTATTACCAAACTCGAGGGGCTAGCGTGCTCACGAAAATATCGATAATGTGGTTCATGATCGACATGTTTTGGCATAAAACTCACCAGTGAAGGCTTCTGTGGACTTTTTACAATTGCATGTGTGGCAGGTCCATACAGCCATCATACTCGTGTACGGCCAGTTGATCATGTAGTCAACACCGGTTTTGACCTGGCTTCTCATCTCGCTTTTGATACCAGTGTGGATCGATTAACTGATTTGGCCTATGATCCTGTGGGATTTGTAAACTGATTCCGTCAGTAGCCTTGTCAATAAATCCGTAATGGCAAACATGATGTACACTATAAGCCTATCATCCTGTAGGTGTTTTGAACCTGTTTGTTGCTAGTTGAGTCTGTATTTAGCGAACATTGTCACATTGTATGCATTAATTCACTGTGCTTAAGGTGACGTTTACCAGTTGTGCCAACCAAGGTGTTGGAATGATGAATATCATTATTGTTACCATATTCTGCTGTGCGCCTCTGTAGATGTAGGTGTGGTGAGTATGATGCATGGGCGCTCTGGATGGAAATGGCGCACTAATGAGTGTACATTTTTCAAGCCAAATTTTAAGAACGGTACACATCTACTAGCCTTTTAGGTTGTTTCGACAGTCTGAAGTCCTGGGCAGGGACAGAGAGTGTAATTATTTGTTAGAAAAGTAACCGTTCACTAGTTACAAAGTGAAATGTCCGTGAGGACGGCACAAAATTACTGCGTTTTCAGTCCCTTTTGCCTGTAAGTTGGCTATGTTTATCAGTAGCTGAGTGAACAGTATCAGGCACTCGAGAAGGTCCGGGAGCACTACTAGATACTACTTTCGCTAGCTGCCATCCAGCCATTGAGAGAATTTTGGCTCGAGAAAATGCATTTTTAGTCTCGTTTGTTTTTCCCATTATCAGACGACGTGTTTTTATCTGCTGCTTACTTATTTTCCTGGAGAACAGCTGACTTCGTCGCATCAAATGATGGTTTGCACAGCGTTGTAGCATGTTTCTTTTTGCAGCTACAGTCGTTTTTTTGTGAATATTAATTACATGTAGCTCAAACTGGTAACCGTCACCTTGAAAACCCCATTCTACATTACATTTGTATATTGTATAGATCAGTATGAGTACGGCTCGTAAAGGGCGTGCAAGTGGCAGCAAGACACCATCACCATCACCAGCCAAGAGGACAAAGAAAGCAGTTGCAGCAGATTCTGCTAATATCATTCACTGCAATGGTACTACAGAAAATTGGGAAAATGTCCATCGAGTAACGATTGGATTGAAAACATTTCTTTACGTAGGACAACCCATTATAAAGACAGTGTCCCTTGACATGATAGATCTCGTGGTTAGAGTATTAGATAAAAGTTATCATTATGAAGGAAAAGTCCACCTTTTTAAAGAAAAATTCAAGATCTTGAGAGAAGTGGCCTCGTACTGCTCTAAAGTGGAGGAACTACAAGAAATAGAGATATACACGCAACCAGCAAGGTCATTTGAAACAGACTCGGATACAGAGGAGAGTGAAGGTCTAAATGACCGTGAAATGGTGGTGGGTGCAGACATATTCCAGCTGGCAGATGCCCGTTACCTGTTGGTCGTTGATTATTTCTCGCGCTATCCTGAAGTGATAAAACTAACAACTACAACCTCTACAGCAGTTGTCAACATCCTCAAGTCTATCTTCTCAAGACATGGGATCCCTGAGATACTGAGGAGTGATAATGGACCCCAGTTCGACTCACAAGAAATGTCTGCTTTTGCCAGCTCGTACGGGTTCCAGCTGAAAACAAGTAGTCCACATTATCCTCAGAGCAATGGTCAAGCTGAGCGTGCGATCAGGACAGTCAAGAGATTGCTCAAAAAGTCTAGTGATCCACACATGGCCTTGCTTATCTACAGATCTACTCCATTAAACTGGTGTGGATACAGTCCTGCTGAATTATTGATGGGTCGACGTCTCAGATCTAATTTACCTCTTGTGAGAGAACAGCTTGCACCTGGTTGGCCGTATCCCTCAGAATTCCGTCGCAAAGATCAGGAGTACAAGAGGAAACAGAAATTAAATTATGATTCACGACATCGTGTTCGCTTTCTCCCTTGTCTCCCAGATAACTCTCCAGTGTACATCAGGACAAAGGACAAACAAGTTACAGGCAAAGTGACCACAAGTACTCCTGAACCTCGCTCATATACCGTGGTTACACCGAATGGACAAGTACGTCGAAATCGACATCATCTTGTCCCAGTCCCTGTTGATGGAATTCCTCCAGTTACTACAAGTCAAGGCTCCGAAACTGATACACAGTCAGCAACAATTCCTCAACGCCCAATCATTCGTAGCCCCATTATGACCAGATCCAAAACTGGTACACCTATCAATGCTCCACAGAGATTGACCTTCTGAGAAGGGGAGATGTGGTAGAACCACAACTGAACCTTTGTATGTGTTTGTTTGTTGCGGCTCCATGAGCTGCCACCTTTTGTTACACTCATTGTATCTGATTTACATGCCTTGTTATTTTGGTGTGTATATATTTTGGTTATTCAATAAGAAAGTTAGTTATCTGCCACACTCTCCTGATAACACTACACATATTGCACAACTAAAGGCGAGAACTGCAAAACTCTTAAGAAGATGGTCTACTTGGAACATAGAAACCTCCATCTCATCAATTACGAAATTAACGCACTAGTTTCCCAAGTAAGAAGCGTACACAACTAGCTCCTCCTGCTCCTAAAACATGATATTTGTGGACAAGTAAGTTGCTAAGTTTGAACAAGCAATATCTGATCAAGCACAAAAATCAATAGCTCGTAAAAGTGGATGCATAGGAAAATGCGTTTTAAGACAGTTGAGCAGAAACGTAAACTATCTCAGTTGAAGACCTCCACTGAAAAGGAAATTTGGTTTGTGAGTATTTTTGGGCAGGACGTACAATCCGTCACTATGTGTGACAGTTCAAGAAGCTCTGTTGTCCTAAATTACAACGACACCAGCCAGCCAAGACCATCACCTACTCCTGCTCCATCTGACCATGCCATTGCCCAGACACTGTTCCTGCTAGAGCTCTTTGGTGTCTCGGATGAGTTCTACCACAAACTCGCCATGATAAACCCCACTTTGTCAAGGTACATGTGCTTTTTGATTTGTTATGATTACATTTAAATTAAATTATTATGTAGGATTCACAAGGTGAACAGGCTAAGAAAGTCTATATCTTCAGACATAGACATAAAGCCCTTGCCATCACCTTACCATGGGGCCTATTGTTCTTTTAAGGATTGTCTGTCCCAGGTCCTGTCAGATGAGGTATTGTTCATCTTTAGCAATTCAACTTTTACTGAATACGACCAGAGTCACCAGAGGATGGTACAGAAGTCGGAGTAAAGATCAGTGGTGATGGTGCTCACTTCTCTAAGTCTTCTCAGTTCTTTCTTGTTTCTTTTTCTTTGCCTTTTCATTCTACTTCTACCAACGACCTCTCTGGCTGTGGGAAGCTATTATCTAGTCGTCACGACACAGTTTATTTGTTTTGTAGGTAACCATACTGTTGCAGCTGTCAAGATTGACGAGAAGTTTGCCAAGCTTAAGGGATCTCTCCAGCCAGTTCTAGACAGCATTCACGAGCCGAAGAGAGCGGGTACCATGAGGGTAGGAGTTGCAGATGTCAAATTGACATTTTATCTTGGCGGTGATTACAAGGTATACAAAATTCAACATAATGTGTTATGCTTATTGTATAGTTCTTGCTCATGTCAATGGGTTTGAATGCTGCTAACTCATTATATGCATGTTTATGGTGCACCATTCATTGTGACCAAAGGTTGGTTGATATGTGCATATTTTCAGTTCACTTTATCAATCCTCAATAGGTCGGATATGACTGTGTCTTTAGAGGACTCAAAGATAAAGAAGAGAATGCTGTCGAGCTTAAAAGATTGCTGCACTAAGTCCGACGTTCACCAACGCCTGGGCTGTATCCATGAGCCTCTTTTTGACATTGAGCTTGACCATGTTAAACAACAGGACTCCGATAGTAGATTTCTCATACCATTTCCATTTTTTTTACACCAATATCAAGTTTCTATAATGCCAGGACACCGAATGGCATTATTATTATTATTGAGTCGGTAGCTGCTGGAAAGGGTGCGAACACGGTAATAAGTCTACACCATCACTACCTAGACCACCATGGGCTTCAGGAGCGTCATGCCCACTTCAATACGGATAACTGCACTGGGAAAAATAAAAACAAAGCTATGAAGCAGGTTACGAAGTGATGCACATAAGAACGCACATCATGCCTAACTGTAAGTGTAATTGATAATTATCTTATGCAGTACATGATGTGGAGAGTACTAACTGGTCGTCACGACAAGATCACCATCTCCTTCCTTCTTGCTGGACACACGAAGTTCTCACCCGACTGGTGTTTCGGTCTCGCAAAGCAGAAGCTTCGACGAAGCATCATTGGCTGCTTGAATGATCTGGCGAATGCTATCACCAACTCTGCAGCTCCCAACATCACTGAGCTCGTCGGATTGGAAGATGGAACAGTGCTTGTGCCAACCTATGACTGGGTAGAGTTCCTAGGGCTCCACTTCCGAAAGATTCCCCAGATCAACAAGCAGCACCACTTCACCTTCACCACCACCAGTCGAGGGAAGGTCGCCTTGAAGGAGTTTAATGGTTATTAGTGGCTATTAATACCACTGTAAAAGCAATAGAGATTTAATAATAAATCAGGTAGAATATACCTCTTTAATAGTATTTTATGTAATTTGCGTAATGTGTCATAATGGCTTGCTGCTCGAGGCATACTGATGCGACAGGGGTCATGGTGAGCAGAGAGAGGGTGGAGCTTGGGCAGCCTGCACTGACATAGTGGTGGTACATACCTTCTGAAGTGAAGAGGAGCACAAATGTGGAGTTTTCAACTTTGACAAAGTCGACAGTAACGAGTCTAACCACATCTAGTGAACAAGTTTGAGTCAGATAGTAACTACTGCAACATCAAGTACTCATCAATACCACAGTTACAATGAAAAGGAATGTGTTCAAAATGTTGCTTAGCATTTACCCACTACTGCCACTACATTCATCGCCCCATTAATATATCTTGATTCACCCACTCTGCACTCACTCACTCATTACCCACCAGTACAAATTTAATCATCTCCCACTCACTCAATCACTCCCAACTACACACATTCACTTCAAAGCATCGCGGGATTCAATCCCTGGTATATGTAAAGATGCAGCAGCTGACGATCTCTTTGTTATGATGCAGAAAGCATACACCGACGACCCAAGAACCAACTTGTTCATGCTGTAAATGCATTACATCAGCCAACTCTTGGGAAATGATATTGGTACAATGAAAGCACACTCTTCTTATTTACTTAGTGGATTTTAGCAAGAGAATATTCGAGAATATTCTTCGAATATATATTTTATCAAAGGCTAGAAATGAATTTTACGTTCACGAATTCAGTGGAAGGAAGAACTTGAGGATTTTGATTCCGAAGCTGTGGATATGGATCAACCACCAGAGCTGGACACAAATATTCTTTATGGAGCATAGATTGTTGCAGAGTTAAACTAGACTCTAATCGATTATGCAAAGGAAGAGTAGAACCGTCTACTACTCCACTTGGACACTATTGTTGTAACTACGATGCACTTGGATAACTATCTCTGAATACGACTACCTCAGTTGACCATGTACCATGAGTATATATATTTTTTCTAATTATACATGGTAATAACGTGAATAAAATGAGGAGTACATTCACAACAATGGTAGAGTGGTACTTAAAGGGAAAGACTTCTGAGGTTATGCATCTGATGGTCATGCCCGACGCAGGAGGACCTTAAGGGGACTTTGCACGAATGCAGATAATTGAAAAAGTTCACAGACAATTGATTTCTAATCGAATTTGTGTTTAGTAAATAATAGGAAAGTGTGATCCTTTAGCTACGTTTTGGCGGTGCTCCGAGCGCTGTAGCTTTCACTAACGCGCTATACCAAGCGTTTCTTTGCAGCCACTGAATATCAGGATCTCCGTAACACAGAGCAATAAAGATGCGTTGCGGGATGTCTCTATAGAATGGCTAGCTCTGTTGCTTCTGCATTGAACGCCATAGCTAGTGATTCAGGCCTTTGTGATAGCGAAGCACTTGGCAATTTTATTGCCGACTACTTCGGCGATACTAGAGAGGATTATGAATCCTTTTCAGGTCAGCCCTCCCCCAATTTTAACAAAAATCATTGAGTCTATGCTAGACGGCTCTGTACGTGTTCGAATAAGTGTGTTTAGAGCTTGAAGTGAGTTTATTGTGATGGTATTGCAAGTTATATGGTCAGAGCTAGTTGGACAGAGAAGAACATTGTACATGAGCAACGGCAATGTTGATTATCGATTATGAGCAGGTTTGTTCCTTATATTTGTTTTATCTATGCATCTTGACTACCTTTTGTTTGTAGGTAGAAGAACGAATAACGAATAACGAATCTGTTTGTGCTTGTGCCAAACTATGGCTCAGTGACAAGTCTACACATAGCTGCATCTCATCCTGGCTGCAGCAGATTCGTTCATTATTGAATCTACATCCTTAAATGTAACACTTGCTCAAAGACGTCACAATGACATCATAATAATTGAAATGGTCATGCGCAATTGGAACATGTGACTCCTTCAATTTAAAGGCCAACTTAATAAAATGGCGGAACCCAGTGAGTTTATCTTTCTATAAATCTGTGGTTTCCTCTCTCTTGCCTCCCAGATTGTTCTGACATTACTAAAGAGAGTCAAATAGTGGTGACACTAATGTGTCACCAATAAGCCGACAACAAGATATTTATCCAATCACTATATCCAAACACTACATGTACAAAAGGACTGCTTATCTGATAGAATCCAAATTAAGATACTATATGGTATATTATCTATGACTACATGACTGTACTGACTGTAATGCATGACTGACTGTACTATAACACTTTAGGGAATGGGCTGATGGTCTAATCACTAAAGGTGAATTCGAAATAGGAGTAGACAGTGTTATAGATTTCAGATCGCTCGAACTTCGTGTCTTCGTGTAGTCGAAGGTGCTGGCATATATCAGTGTCTTCGTGCTTCTCCATCTCATTTCGAGGCAGCTTCACAGTGCAGTCAGCACTGGTAAAGGGTCAAGAGATTACGATTACGGTCAAGAGAGATTAATGGTATTAATTGTAGGGAAAGTTGATCACTTCTTCGATGCCCATCCAAAACGCCAGAGAGCCAGTTGCGAACGTGAGTCGTTTTGTCTCGGTGGGCCACGAGGCATACAATCATCGTTTCTTTCTGGGTTCAGCTGACGCTTCTTCTCATCGCATTCAACAGAGCTACCACTGACTGCGGATAAATGGGAAGACATTTTGTTGACATCAAAGAGCGTTACAAATGAATTGTTGCTACATCCTATACTCCATTAATTATATATTCATCATCTATCACAAAATGTATAATACTTTTTACATTAGCTATAAAATTATTATGTTGCATAAGAGATTAGTAGTTCTCAGCACCTGAACCTGACTCATGAAAAAACAGTGCAAGTAGTAGTCACAGCAGCAGCAGCTGTTGCTGCTGTGCTGCAGTAGCCAACCAGGCCGAACTAGCCATCAAGAAAGCATCGGAGGCCGAGCTGGGCCTTCGATGGTGGCAGTCCAGTTCAAGAGACCGCAAGTTGAAGGTAAGCCAACCAACATTCCCATGTACTTTATACATCACGTCGTTGCTAAATTGTACTAACAGATACTAATCTGAAATCTGATACCTTTTCAAGAAAGGTGTTTGTTGGTGGTCTACCTCAGAACATCGACAAAGGTACATGTAATGCTTCAGTGCTCAACTACACGTAGCTACATTTAGCACCTATGTACCAGTGTACTGTACGAGTGCAGTAGCTTTCGTCAAGTACTGCTGCAGGAAAGCTTTACGCACGCTTTAAACACAGACTGTATGCATGCACGACAAGTTGATCATAGCGCCATAGCTTTATATCGTCATCGGTGCTATGCCTGGACAAAACGCGCAAGATCTAAGGATTTTCCCAGCAGCGCAAATAGTCACTTTCGTTGCTAAGACATCCTTACAAAAAGCATGGATTGTTCGCCTCATCCTCTGAGTCTACAGTTGCAACACCACTAACAAGCCAAAGGAAATGCAAGTGTTTGCAGCGCTTCTTGGATGGTAGAGCTAACACTGCATACGCCTTTAGTCCTAGTTTGCAGAGCAGTCTTAGCTCTAGTGACATTGACGACGAGCTCAGTCCAGCTCACGTGAGCATGACTGCAGGCATGGCTGTACCATCCCTCTTGTGAGCCTCTCCCAATCCTACAAAGCTATTAGTGAACACCAAGCTAAGACACTCCTCAACAGTTGTTTTGAATTATTATCACCTATTATTTTATTATGATCACGTGATTCTATAATGCTAATTATCATTATTGAAGCAGATGTGTGTAACACATGTGTAACGCCAACGATAGCTGCGACCAGTGGAAGAGAGAGAGTTTTCTACTTCAGAACATGGTACACCGAGCACTGTTTGTCAATATGCCTGGGTTCATACATGACTACAGCCGGCAACTACTGGCACTGTAAGTCCTGCATATTCGTTCTAATTAGTGAACATCTCGTGACCACAAATTGCCATGGCCGAGCTTCAAAGAAAGAGAAACGAGCGCAGAGGCCACAAAGGGTCAGCTACTAAAATTTTGAATCAAATTGAACCTGCGATTGCTGCCGATCCACTATATGTGCCCAAGCTAGAGCAGCTGAAGCGTATTATCATTGATAAACTCACCTCTGTCTGGGTACGCTAGACAACGAGATACTATTGCTAACAAACGAGGACGACATAGATGACGAAATTGAGCCGGCAGACGAAACCAGGGCGAGATTGTGTGCAGCTATAGCTAGAATTAAATATCTTTCGAACGAACACAAGTTTTGCATATCACGATCGCAAATTATTTAGATTCAAGCAATGCATTCCCAGAGCACGAAATTACTACCGGACATCAAACCGGACATCACCACATATTTTGTCCGAGCACAATTTGTGTGGCAACGACACTCAGGATCATCAGACTGTCACTTGGCTAAAATGTGAGACGCAAGTAGAAGAAGCAAAAGTTTTAACGAACCTGAAGTGTCACAGGTATACGACATATAAGGAAAAGATAGCAGGAAGATGCGTGTCCTCCTGCTCCTCTCTCACTCACAGATCAGCAACCTTAAATGAATTCTACGGTTGATATTTCCATCATGTACTCCACTAACACGCTATAGAAGACCAGGAAGCAACCTCCTCCTGTAAGAGAGTGCACATTTGTGGAATTGTAAAAAAAAACCAAAAGAACATTCCCGCATAATTAACAACCAAATGAAACATAACATCCTTACAAAATTATTAATATTGTTTACAAACTTAGTGTAATTGTAACATGGTTTAAATTATGTTAATGATAATTCATTGGAAAGTCGACATCACTACGCAATGCTCTCAGCCTCTTTGGAGCTCATGATACTCATATAAATGGTACCGATACTCAGAGTGAAATTAGAATTAATTGAGAATGAGGATTACGCTGATGATGAAGAAGAGGATTGTGAAGATGATGCCGACGGCCCAAGTCGAGATAATGATGAGCCGCATTTACGATGGCTCCAGCGAGACGGTGAGCTGGATACTAGCAACAAGCCAGTAACTTTCTTCTTTAATAGCTCTGCCTATGAAGGAGTATCCTTCGTCTTGGGAGCATTGGAGTCCCACGTGGGACCGCAGTGCTCCCGGTTCTCCTATTCGACCCTTGGGTCCTAGTGTGGATGACAGCTATCGCGATGACAGCTGCTTCCAGACGGAGGACCAAAGGGAGTATTACTTTGAAGCCTTGGACTTCGAGGAAATTTTTAACAATGGTTGAGTTGTCCATGTACATCTGGGAAAGGATCAACTTGTCCGTGTCGTGGATGTCAAAACTACGCAAGGGACTTATCGAAGACCCAGGACTAAACTAGCATTGTTGTTGACCCAAGAAGATTTAGAAGAACAGTGACTCCTATTGATCATTGTACATTATTATTCCACTTATTCTCATACTATCATACTCTCAAGACTAACTGTCTTTGGCCGACGGTATGTTGCTGTTCAATGTAACTATTTATTGACATTGATCACCACTCCCCCTGTTCTCTATCTCTTCCTATTTGCTAGTAGAATGGTTGACTATTGCTCAGACAATATCCGCTAACATCGTAACACAAACGGCTCCAACAGACGAAAACCACCAACAGACATAGAAAAGCTTGGAAAAAGTGTTGCTACCTATCTCTCGGAATTGCACTGTCTAGCCTAGTCATTTTCGACTTCCTGAAAGACAAACTGTTATGTGGTCTTGGTGATGGCAGCATCCAGTGTCGTTTGCTATAGGAGAATAACTTAACTAAAGACACTACTACTGAGTTGGCGCTCAAAAACAGAGGCTGCAACCAAACAGCTATTGCAGCAGAAGTCCTCACCAGGTGACGCTTACTAGGTTTGACGAGGAGCAAATCCTACAAAAAACCCATTCCCACTCCTGCAAGTACTCCGTGTTATCGCTGTGGGAAGACACCGTTTTTACGTGGACATAAAGTCTTAAATTCTTTAGTATTCGAGATGCAACTCTCAGACATACTCTGAGAGCTGGGACAAGTAAAGGAGATGATAGCGAAACCTCCTTTACCATGAAAGGTTCTAAGTATGAGATAAATCAAAGTATAAGGTAAAAAAATTAAATTACACAAAAAACAATGAGTGATGTGCAGTATCCACTGATTGCCAAAACTGGGAGAATCATACTTGCTCTCAAGGAGGAGAGAAGTCACCACAGAACAAATTGAGGCGAATGCGCAACACAATTATGTACAATTGCAAGTGCAAACACATAGAGGATTGTTGGAGATGTGTTCAGAGGTGAGAAAGAGACACACCATATAAAAAAAAGTTATCAGCTGAAGAAAAAAAGAGGCTTGGAGAAATAAAACAAGATGTAAACATTAACAGACCATTAAAAGAGTAAAGTTACCAATTCATATTCTTATTAATAAGGTTACGGGCATTCGTCCATACGAAACATTGGTAAACATGGCAGCTATCAAAAAGAATCCTGCTAAGTCTACATGTGCCACATACAAAAAGGTAAAATTTAAAGCAATTTTGACAACATTTCTTGTCTCCAGTTGAAAAAAACGTAGATTGTACAGACAAATACAATAGCTATCCGACAATATAAGGTGAAACCAAAAACTGTCGTCCAGTAGGTCCTGAGGTCAGTGAGCTGAAGGTGAGAAGGCGCTAATAGCCCAAACGATGACGGCCCGCGTAGAAATGTATTAGGGCATTTGCTCACGGGAGCATTTACCAATCCTGTACAAGGGGTATTAATCTATGGTGAAGCATACCTTATACGAGGACCTGTCGAGTAAAGTGGGTCACGAAGGTTGGGAGGAGACCTCGATTATTGCATGAGTAAACGAGCAAGCCTGTGTTATAGAAGAACTGTAAAAAAGTGTTGCTTCTGCAAGAAAAGGTTAGGGAATGAGAAGGTGATCAAGGCAAAGGCATCCATTAAGAAAGTGCTAAGACCCAAGTTCTAGCACTTACCTCGTAAAGGTCAAAACTTGCCTCAAAGCACAACACAGTTGTGTATACTGTGACGATGGCACTATGTGCACTTTCAATTAGTTGCTAATTATGGTTTCAAGGCAGCTATATAACAGCATTACATTGACAACAACCAGAGTCGCTATGGAGGACAGCGAACAAAAACACAAGCAATGGTATCTCAAGTAGCGTCAAGCAAGCTCATACCAACCACCTAGATGCTTAGCAATTAGGCATAAAAGTCATGACAACACACTATGTTCAACAGATATCAACAAAGAAGGGTTTTATTGCACAACACAAAACTACCACACGCTGCAAAAAGTTCCAACACTTGCAAACAAACAATGATAATACTCTAGAGAGTTAAAACAATATCTCAACTTGACCAATACATAAACGAATTGACCTGTCATGCAGCAAAGTGTGAGAAGAGTACAGGCAATGTCGTGCTTGTAGGAGAAAGGAGAGATGGTCTGGCATCCATCATTAGTACTGAGTGTTCATGTGGTCGTGTTATTACAAGACTATCAACAGATCTCAGGTACAATTAGAGTTGTTTTATTATTGTTAATTTTTTCCCCAACATATACAGCAGAATACTAGATTCAGCTGAGGTACCTTGTATTAATTTTCACATGTAGTACAATTAATGTACGTATAATTATACTACAGGTCCAGAATTCTTCACCCTCACAGTTTCAGGTATGGGTTACGTATTATGACTTTTCCATACTTTCCATACTTTCTGTTGCAGAATCCGCAGGATTTTTCTGTACCATCAACAGTTGTGAGATAATCAAGCTGTATGTTGAATTGTTATTAATTTTATTCTATTCAGCCAATCAAGGTAGAACTCGTTGAGGGTTATGGTGTGTACACCACCGCTACACGCTGATGATGCTGATTCAGATGCACGGAACCTGTCTTTGATAGAGACTGAGTTGAGCAGGCCAAAACACCGTCCTGAGAGTATCAAACAGCTTTTGCGACAAACCTTCTCAATCAGATACAAAGCATACGTGGAGAGCAATCCACCTAATCTCATTGAGTATTTGAGACTTTATCCTGTGCTAAAGAAAACTTCTTATGTGAGTTTGCATGCATCAGTATATCTAAGCTGATTTTATTGCATTCTTGTACTAGGCCACGCAGGACTTTTGTCTTCTTGTACAACAACCAGATGTACGCCAACGTTTTGAGGATGACTTACTCTCTTGGTGCAGAGCAGTGATCTTGTACTGTATGAATACTCAGAAAGCTTCAACTGTCTTACAGGAAGAGACTGATAGTTATTGTGAAGATTTAGAGTATGGTAAGTGGAAGTCACAATTTATTCATGCACAATGAAAAGTAAACAGATCTTGTGGTTTTTGTTTCTCAACAATAAAATTATTGTACGTGTGCGGTTTGCTTGTATTGTGAACTCGAACTCAGACTAGCTAATTTTTGTGCGCATGCAATGAAATCACTAATAATAAATTATTAGCCTCAAACAAATGTTTGTCTAATATTGGTGTAGAGTGTGTGGTAATAATGTCCCTTCGCTGCTTGTCGGTCCTGTTTTCAACTTCAAAAATGAAGAAACTTGAGACAGACACAGACACAGACATTCCATTTCTTCTCAAGACAGTCCCAGTAAGTTGTTGCTCGTACAAAAATGAATTTAATTGATAATGATTGTGTTATCCTGCTGTACAAAATATGTAGTGGCTGGTTAATTTGAATGTAGCTTACAATGTAATCTGCCGCAATTCAACTAATACCAGCATCATGCCGGCCTAGCTCAGTATTAACAAAATTTTGATACCAGTTTATCATAATATCATGGTTATCGGCTTATAAAACACCATTTTGCAATAATTATTATTGTACTTAATTCTTATTAATGCTCACTAAATTAAACTTTTCCTAAAGAAATTGCATTAATATCGCAGAATTGACTTACAGTACCGCTCAAATATAACGCATAAGGCAAACGTGCGATCGCACGCACGAGTAAAATTAACGCGTTCGCACACATGTGCAAACGCAATTGAACGCGATGGCAAGCATGATTGGATGTGCATTTGCCAATAATATTGCAATTAGCTAGTGAGAGCACATTTGCCTTTGAATTCAAATGCGTTTACGTGCACGTGCGTGCGAATGCGTTCGTTGTGTTATATCTGAGCAGTACTGTATAGCAACACAATTGCTAGAAACAACTGCCCAGTCCTAACGTGCAGTGTGAACCGGGTAATGGATACTCTATAGTTTAAAGTGGCAGGTTTAGAATTAAGCATGTGTACTTATGAGCTAACTCTCACTATAATTTTCCCTGTGATTTTTAGCGTGGCACTCCACCAGCGGAAGCGATTCAGGAGGACAATCATCAGCCACACATAGTGCGTTACCACGATGAGGATGATGAAGCTACCCAGTATTTTGTTGCTTTAGAGGACGAGCTAATGCTGGAAGCGTCTAATGTTGTTTCTGCTTTGTTCCTGTGTCTTGTTGCTCATTATATCTTCAATTTAAAATATCACAAAAAGGCAGCAGAGATTCTTTGTTTTCTTCAGGAGAAAGTAGCTCAACTACCAAGCTCGAGCAAAAGTGTGAAACGCACACCTTCAGTTACAAGTCATGTAAGTGGAATCACTCGAACCTATAAGGAAAGTACATCCACCTGAACTCTGAAGCTCAGTCAGACTCTCTTGCATTTATCATTCGTTTATATCTTCTGTATTCATCCTCATTTTGTTTATCCCTTTGAAAAAAAAATAATTCTTGTCAAATCACGCACGGAAGTTACAATAACAAAACGCTATTTCAAGCTAGCAAATATACTTTGTTGATATGAAAGGTATTTTGTTGAATTAACAAATTTGTAATTGTTACCTCAGATTCATCACCACAACATAATTTTTTTGTTAAAGTAACAAAATCTTTTTAGCAGTGCAACTACATCAAGGATAGTGATCTAGAATCCACCAAGCAGATGCTGGTCGATGAGTCAGCAGATATAAGCCTAGTCTTATCAACGGCAACAAGTCAAGTTGGTGAACCAACCACTAGTGATCCACCACCTGTCAAGAAGCGTAATCTAGGGTCTATGCTCAAGGCAGACTGATGAAGAAAAGAGCCTGCTGGTGAAGCGATGAGTATCAGGGATACATTGAGAGCCTGGATCGAAAGATAGAGAGGAAAATGAGTGAGAGGGCGAAGAGGATGCGCCTCCCTCAGGATATAGGAGAGGACAGTGAGCGCCATGCTCCTTCAGACTGCCCGCCTTGGGAAAAAACTCTCTGTGACTAGCTACAACTGTATATTACATTGTATGGTTAAAGTTGCCAAGAACTTATTTAAATTTGTCAATGTCAAAATTATCGTAATGTTACTTTGCAAATGGGGAAAAGCAGCGTAATGAAGTGAAAGTGGTGTGTCCCATGCCAGCAGGCTCGAATCAATCAACTTATTTGGTTCACTTATACAACACATATACTACATATACAATACAGTTGAGCATACATGAAGTGTGTATTCTCAGATGTATTACATAAATGAAAGATACATGTGAGAACATGCGATCAAATATGATGCAAATATTCACTTTGTTGCATGAAATCTAGATCAAATCTGTATCACACGCACAATCACATGTGTGTTTCACCTATATCACATATGATCACACAAGATATGAAACACATATGACATCCAACAGTATTCCACTATCAAATACAAAGATTCCTCCTGTGTCAAGTCCTGACCTTTTCCGTGATCTAAAGTCTCTAGGCATTGGTGCATGTGGAACAGTGAGGGTGGACAGGAAAGGAATGCCAGCATTGTTTTCATCAAACTTGGAGAAGGGCAAAGAGAGAAATCGACAACTGGCTAGAGGAGCTCTTGCACTGCAATGGCAAGATAAGAACAAGGTTACTATGCTATCAACAATACACCAGAAAGGCATGACCGTTGTTCAAAGAAGATCAAGACATGGACAGAGGGGAGTAGAAGAAATACGAAAGCCAACAGTAGTGGTACAGTACAAGCACATGGGTGGAGTGGATCAGGCAGACCAGATGCTGTCATACTACGGGTTCACTCACCGAACAGCAAAGTGGTGACGACGGGCTTTCTTTCACCTATCGAATGTCTCTGTCTTGAATGCCTACATTGTTAATCAACAGCAGGAACAAAAGAAGTGCACACATAAACAGTTCCGCATCGAGTTGGCTCGGCAAATACTACAAAAGTATGGAGGTGCTACTCGCATGTCGCCGCAGAGTTCACAGATTTTGCCTACATCAGAACAGTCCCGCCTTACAGGGTGACACTTTCTAGAGAGGACTCCAGAGTCCAAAAACGGCCGCCCAGGGCAGATTCAATGTCACGTTTGCTGCTGGAAGAGAGGAAGGAAGAGGGTAACAATGATGTATAGATGCAAGGCAATGCCAGGTCCCTCTTTGTGTCGTTCCTTGTTTTGAGCTTTATCACACACACAGACCCAGCAAGATACCTACATCATATTCATACTTCACAATAACCATCACAATAATCTGTCACTTACTCATTCATTATCCAATGACAGATAAATGTTAGACAGGGCGTTCTCAGGGCTGCAGCAAACACGACAGCGACTAACAAAATTTTTTTGAAACTTTCACTGATGCACTCAGCCTTTTATAGCACCAGCTGCAAGCAAGAAACATTCTTTTTGTAGAAGAGCTAATGAAAGCTTGTTTGATGAATATGTACATCATCACACAATCGCATTCTCAATAGCACTTTATACACCAATATCAAGTTTGTATAATGCCAAGACACCAATTTCTATAATGCCAAGAGTTTAATGACAGTGAGGAAGTGAAGTTTAAAATGCTCAAGGATGACAGCGTTGGAGCTCAAAATTCATGACTTTCGTAGATATAACAGACAAAGCGGAATTTACTGATGGCACGAGATAGACGGTTTCTCATGTTTCCAGTTCAAGTCGCAATAAAATTGCCAATTCATTTTGTCATGTCATCAGGCGTGCGTATATACATGATACAAGCTAGGTTCAAGACTAATTCTGAAACATTGCATGTCCTATATAATACCATATTCCCAACTATGGCATAATAATTAAAACCAAACTGTGACAAGAAAATATTAGCCTTGAATTTTAGAGATTCTGTATCTATCTTATGTATACATGCTTCATATTTTGTTTTTCAACCAGATCACCAAAAGAGCTACTAAATCATTCACAAATTTGAGATCTGTAGCAAGTGCGAGAGCAATATCTGTAGCAAGTGTAGAGATCTGTAGAAAGTGTAGAGATCTGTAGCAAGTGCGCGAGCTCTCTTTCCCTCATCATCATCATCTGCACACTCAAAAAGGGACAGTTGTGCATTTGACCCTCTTGTAGAGTGTGCATTTGCTTATGAGCAGAAGCGGAAGAAAGCTGTTGCTAGTAGAGTTAAAGTTGTTAAAGTTAGCGTGTTTGTAGTCAAGGCTGAAACGAAGTGCATACCTCGGGGAACATGGAGGAAAAAGTTAATTGAACAAAAGCATTTGGTTAGAGTCAAACTGAGGAGAAATTAGTCATCATCTGATGTAAGAACTGTGATTGCAAAGGAGACCAGTCATCTTGAAATATCTGAAACATTTACTCCTCTGGCGTGCAGACTTGTACCTGCGACTGATCAACACCCTAGTGGGGATGTCATCATCAACGATGCTCAGAAGAGGAAAGCTGCAGCACTGTACATCTATCCAGATATCAAGGTACACTTACCTTCTAAAATGAATTGGCAATTTTATTTAGTTTGAGTTTAGGTTGATTCATTTAGTTTGAGTTTAGGTTGATTCACATACATGTACCAGCTTTGCTGGCATGAAGGTGTTGATAAATGCACATTTACTGTTGCTATATTAATTTGTCTAAGTATAATGCAACAGTTGTCTGCCAGTAATCCAAGCTGAAAGCAGGCCCAGATACCCAACATATCCCACAAAGGTTCAAGGGTTGCTTAGTTTTTCAAAAACAATTCTGAGTACCTGACACAATGCCTTTTGGGTGAAAACTGAAATGGACGGCGGAAACGGATGATGGAAAGCTGATTTCCAGGTGAGTGGTCACATGCCTCTGACTGACGCATGTGAGCGGTCACATAATATACTCGTGTCGATCGATCGAGTAGGCTAAAGTAGCTGTGAGTGCTGTACTAGCTGTAGTACAGTTGCGTGTATCTATCATGAAAGTTATTGAAATCAGTAATGCAGACGAAGACTTCGAGGCCAGGTGTAGTATATAGTGGAGAAGAAGACTTCGAGCCCAGGTGAGAATGAAGCCACCTACACAGTTAGCTTTTACTTTGACAGCATGCGTACATGTGATAATTATAAGACAGTTTCCTTACTGAACACAGGTGCAAGACTGCCAGCAACGCCAAGACCGCCAAGGACAGCAATAAACAACCAGTTAGAACAACAGGCAGAGCTTACAAGAAGCAATGAACGAATAGTAAAGGCACTCCAAGATTTAACGGCAGCAACAAGCGGCAATGCATCTACATCACAGAAGAAAAAATTGCCCAAGGGACTGAGCGTTAGTTGGTTACATTTGTTTGCATGACATGCACTCGATGATTACCCGATTGAGGGAGTCTCAGCTCAGTCTGGACTGGATCCGACTACCGCTGAAGAAGCAGAGGCAGCGGCAGCCATACACGTACAGGGTTTTGCGGGGATCTTGCAACAAGTCCGTGGAACCGGAAGTATACGCTGACCAATCAAATTAGCTGATCGTTCAAAAACACGTGTACAGCTGTGATTTGATTGGTCAGTATTTACTTCCGGTTCCACGGATTTGTTGCAAGAACCCTGCAAAACCCTGTACAGTTGATTGCGAAGATCTTGCATAAACAATGTCAAAAGCGGAAGTAACATTGACCAATCAAATTGACTTGTAGTCACGTGTATTCAATTATTCGTGCGTTTGATTGGTCAACGTCATACTTCCGCTTTGACAAGGCTATGCATTATCTTCGCAATCAACTGTACGCGCAAACCGGATCGGATCGATCGAACCGGAAGGGTGGTCCACCAATCAAAATCAATGGTGTTTCTGATTGGGCAGATTGAAGAGCTCAGTCCTTATATAAACAGCTTGCCTGTAGTGGTTCAAAGTTCAGAGTTCAAGATGGGTCAGAGTTCCAGCAAAGAAAACAAGGCAGAAATGAAGTTCATGCGAGAACAGATTGAGGAGTTAAAGGAGATGACGAAGAATAATGCAATGGAGGAAACCGAGAAGCGGGCACAGGACGAGAAGATAGCGGAAGAAATGAAGTTCATGCGAGAACAGATCGAGGCGATAACGAAGAATAATGCAATGGAGGAAACCGAGAAGCGGCCACAGGACGAGAAGATAGAAGAAGCCGGGACAGTGCTGGATGCGGTGCAGGCGGAAGAAATGAGGAACAAGTTGGAGGAACTTGAGGCATTGAAAGAGGAAGTAAAAGGACTAAAGGAAGAAGCAGAGGCGTCAAGAAAAAGGCTAAGAACGGATGAAGCCATTGAAGAATTGCTAGAATTTAAAAAAAAGAAGAAAAAAAGGAAGGTTGAGGAGGAAAAGAAAGCAGAAGCAGAGATCAGAAGAAGAAATGCCCAACTGGCTAAAAGAAAACGGGTTCATGAAGATCAAGATCAGAAGAAACGCCCAACTGGCTAAAAGAAAACGGGTTCATGAAGACGAAACCGAGAGGAGGCTGACGCGAGTGCGCCTAGAAGAGATGGAAAAACTAAAACAACGTCGCCCGGGCCGATCATGACCTGAACACTGAACTATAATAGTTTGCATTCAATGATTCTGTATTGCATTATTAATAAAGTTTAAACACTGAGTTGTTACAGCGGTTATTCTGAGCTTGCTCATGCAGTTATGTTTAGGTTAATCGACATGTATCGAGTGAGTGGGTGAATGTGATTGAGTGAATGAGTGAGTGAGCCACATTAGCCTCTACTTACTAATGTGGACGCGGTGGTTTACTCTCTAGTAGAAAATGTAAGCCAATAAAGACTGCCTTTGTTAAAGGTAACGGTAACATTAATCTTTACAGTATGAGAATTACGTGAGGGACCTAGTAGAGCGGCAGAGAAGGAGAGACGAGATACAGTAGTTATCATTGATAATGCTATCGCCAATTCATTGTTAGATAATCTGCTACACTGATGACTTCAGGGCTAAAAGGACTGCAGTATACTATAATGAACACTACTGTCCTTAGTCTGACAAAACAAGCACCACTACTGATATCAATAAGGCTAGGAAGAAACTTTTTGCTAAAACATCTTCAGTGCAAAGAATTCCTCCATCTTATGCTGCTTTAGAGCAACATGTGAAGCGAGCAACTTACCAAGGTGGTCATATCTGGGGACAAACACTTAGTCCTAATCCTGTACTACCTTCACCAGATAGTTGGGGCTGGACCAAGACAAATGATCATCTATTTGAACCATACTGGACAGCACTTCAAGAGGCGTCGAAAACATGCTATGAAATGATATCGTGTGGCTGCAAGAAAAATTGCAAGTGCAAGAAAGCTGGACTTAAGTGTACTGCCCTATGTAAATGTGAAGGAGAATGTTCAACTAATTGAAATTATTGGTTTTTTTTTTCAATTAACACCTATTTAATAAAATTAATTAATAAATACTGACACGGGTACATACACGAATGGCTCCATATCCAAAAATGTTCACAAGGCATTAGTCTACATGTGTACCAACTTTGGTGTTTTTATCATAAAATGCACAATTGTTTTGGTATGCCGCTGCACTAATGTCAACTTTTACAGCAGCACAACTTCCTACTATTTCTGGAAGTATTCCATAGACAAAAAATTCTAAATCACAGATATTATAAAAATGCTTCATTTTTAGGACACGATCAATTAACACTCCATCAGATTACTACGTGTAACTCCTAAATCAAGCTCACAGGCCATATCAAAGTCTGTTCAGGTAATAATCACCATGTTCTGCTCATTTAAGTTATCCATTATCTTCAACAGGTGACAGTATTCACTCCCACAAGAGATGAGCCTTTCACTAAGATGGTTGACAAAATGGTGGTTCACGGTAATGGCGGTTCATGGTTTACGGTAACTACAAAGGAAAAAGTCCAGCCTCCGTTTCCCGCCGAACAAAGCAAAGTATTTTGAAACGCATCAAGAAGGATTCAGAATACAAATCAGCAACCAAGGTACTAACAAGCATAGAGAATGACCAAGGTGGGGTGATGAATGCAAAGACAGGTTGTGACCTTCCAAGGAATCGACAGAAGTATAAAATGCAAACAAAGCTATGAAGATTTCTGAAGATTCGTCAACATGCAAGTAGCAAAGCTGTTTGGCAACACATCAAGCGTCTATATGGATTCATGCACCATTTCGTAACTGCCAGTTTGGACCACCAGATAATTGTTCCGATTTGTCCGTAGGGTGAATGTGAAAAGTTGAGCACGGAAAGTGCATTCCTCTATTGTTCTTGCTCCATCATTAAATTCCTTTTAAGCTCTTAATATCTTCCTATAATTTAGCCTATAATTCTCAACTTCACTCTGTTACCATGAGTTCTTTCAGCCAGAAACAGATTGTTAGTTATCAATTAAACATGTAGTCGTTAGAAAGCAAAAAATGACACCAAATGTAGCAGCTTCACAAAGGTGCTTAGATAACAGGACTAAGAAACATATCAAAGATGGAATTTTTTGAGAATTCACTTTATATATTTTAAACATTTAAACAGGTCACTGCAATAAAGTGGTAAAAAGAAAATTACACAGAAGTTCAGTTTAGGTCCTCTGATGCTTTAAGGTTACGGGATACACCACGCCCACTTACAAGCAAGCTGAAAATGGTTGCCTGAAAAAACACTCGTAGCATCGCGCTTGTTGGCTTGGCTGAAATATAGCGCTGCATATCCAGTTAGAGCAAAGACTGCACTTCGCCTTCAGCAAAAACGATGGCTAGACGCGCTACCATAGTGCGTTACGAAGTACACGAAGTAACGAGCAGCTTCGTCAACTAAGAAATCGAAATTCTCGTTGTGTGCACTCTGTAGCACGACTAGACTTGGCATGCAGTTAGACAGCTTAGTTATCTAGGGACCCACGGATCCTTTTTTCGATATAAGCTTTAGTTGCCAAGTTATGTTCACGCATACACTCGAAAATTAGCTTTGACAAGCTTTTCAAGTGTTTGCATGAACATAACTCGGCAACTAAAGCTGATATCGAAAAAACGATCCGTGGGTCCCTAGATAACTAAGCTGTCTAGCTGCATGCCAAGTCTAGTCGTGCTACAGAGTGCACACAACGAGAATTTCGATTTCTTAGTTGACGAAGCTGCTCGTTACTTCGTGTACTTCGTAACGCACTATGGTAGCGCGTCTAGCCATTGTTTTTGCTGAAGGCGAAGTGCAGTCTTTGCTCTAACTGGATATGCAGCGATATATTCAGCCAAACCAACAAGCGCGATGCTATGAGTGTTTTTTTCAGGCAGCCATTTCAGCTTGCTTGTAAGTGGGCGTGGTGTATCCCGTAGCCTTAAAGGTAACCAAAATCCAACTGTTGTCATAGAAAGAGTTTTCTAGATCATACATTTTAATGATTATCAATGTAACTCATTCACTATGTTGAAGCTAGTGTAATGTTACAGTATATTAGCCAAAGTAGTTTACATATGTTGTAATAGTCAATACATTGTTAACAAATGCCTTTTAACAAACATAAAATTAACAACACTGAGTAACCAAATAATGGTTGAAAAGCAATGTAAAGCACAGCAAGTGTGGTTACCAGTATTACATAGTAAACTGACTTGTGGATTAAGAGTCACAGCACATAACAATAAACATATCTAAAGCTAAAGCATGCACGCTATCATGGCAATCACAGCAGAGTCTAATACAGAGAGTGCTAATCAAGCACGGTGAATAAAATACGGTGAACTATAATCAAATAATCTAAAGCTACGAGTGTGACAGGAAACACATAGTGATTTGAATACAACCAACAAAAAATACTATAATTCAAAAATGAAAATATTTTATGAACAACTTGTGACATAAGCAAAGTTTGCATTCAGCAAATTAACATAAAATTATGCCATGAATAAAAACAAGACAGAATAAGTTAAATAATGTTCTAAGAAAAGTTTGAAAGATTGATACTGAGAACAAAAACAATTAAATAAATTATTATTATTAATTATGATTTTACAGCATATACAACTAGTATAAACTGAAGGACTAATAGAATGTGAAATGAAACAGACTGTGACATAGTGACTCAATTAAAGTGACCAAGAATCGACCAAGAATTGATGATCGTCTTAGAAAGTACACGCTCGATTAATGAATAAAAATAATTATATCACAAATCAATAAATCAATTATCAATACAGTAATACCAAAAGAATTGTAAATAACAATGATAATATTTATATTCAAACACTATGCAGAAGGATAACACTGAAAATTAGATATCAAGTGTTCTCTAAAATAAATTGAACAGTTACAAGCCAAAAAACTTAGTATTGAAATCATTGTTAGAAAAAGGTGGAGCAAATAAAATTATCGATATAGAGGAGAGTGCAAGATTTGACAGAGGAAGATTATATTGACGACAACAAGAAAGCGATAAAGAGCTGATATAACATATCTCGCACAGCATGATCGAGTAGTTCCATCTAGATATTCACATGTACTTTACTTCAAAACCGTACACGGATGAAACTGCACTTTCTTCATGTTTCAGTGTAAAATAATTGTTACGGATGGTGATTCAGTAGATATGATATCTGTTGTATATCAATACTGCTTTATAAGGTAACATTGCGCTTAAAGAAAGAACAAGACAACCTTACGTTTTGTGTAATAAGAATTAGACAGATTGTCATGTCTTGAAAACTCGTGAAAAAACAGTTCCGTTAAATAACATGTCACTAAGTTTATGAGTGCTCTTGGATATCGTACAGCAATAGTGAAAGAGTTTTTGATGGAGACTATACAGACGAGTGTCAGCTGCCTAACAGATCATTACGAAATCTCATGAATGTTGCCTGACTTCTGTACGGAACAATCTTGTGTTTGATGTTTAAAGCGATCCCTTTACTTTTGATTCTCAATACGATGATTTCACTTTTCAACTTGTTAGCCCTCGTAATTCCAATAGTTGCTGATATGAAGAATTCATGCAGACGGTGCATTAGAATAATTCTGCTGCTAACCATATACAACCTTGACTCCAGCAATAAACACTTTGTTCTAACGTTTCTCGATAATCATTGTCAGGCTTGTTATCATTTAAAATATATAAAAAATTATGAAAGGTCAAAATTAAAAATAATATAACTGTTGTATCAAATGAAGGATGTCACGGGTCATGAGAAAGAAATAACAAAAATAAATAAGTACACAAGAATTCATGACACTAGTTATCATAAATTGTAAATAAATCATTAAAAAAATCAAAAAGGTCAAAATTAAATACAACTGTTGCATCAAAATTGAAGGAAATCATGATTTATGAGAAATAACAGAATACAAATATACAAGAATTCATTGAATAAAAATTTGACATAAGATTAAATTCTTGCTTAACTATAGTAATGATTCTCGTCAAAAAATAAACATTTTTCATAAATCAGTAAATGAAAACGACCAACTAGAATCAAAATTACGAAAGCAAACCCACAAAATGATTAAAAAATAACAAAATACTAATCCTGGCACAAATCTATGACATATCCACCTAGGACTGGTAAAATAATATGTGACCATGTCTGGGAATACCGACTCAATTGTGCAAAAAATCAACCATATGAATGAGTTATTGGTACCAGCAGATTCCTCTATCCTTGGTGAGCACAGCAGCTCTTATAACATCTAGATCGCAAATTTTGTCACTAAGATACAATGCCGAATGTGAGAGCTATTGGTTATGCACTGAATCCAGAAAAATATATATTTTGTGTTCACTTCCATATTCACTCTAATACCCCGTATAAGTAAACTTAAATCCAACGTGACCACATCAACGAAACGTCTGAAACAATGCTTAGTATCGGATTTGCCGTTGTATATCTTTCCATCCTGTTTCATAGAAGTCTTAAGCAAGGTAGTGTCGTACACAAAGAAAGCTCTTCTTCAGCAAGCACTCATGCTGTCAGCCTAGCATTGTCATGGTGAGTGCGTGACAACGCATAAGTATACAGACAAGCAAAAACTTGGTGGCAGTGAATACATGCTTCATACAGAAGAACTAGAGCATTCTGTGACACGGGACTACCTCGATAACATGCAGGAATGATAGAACTATCCTCCAGACCACATAACTCGATTTTCAACAAAATTCAGTCGAGCGTTCTAAAACGCTAACATCTCAGTTCGATTGTTTGCACAATAGGGTCGGTTTTCGCAGACACGGTCATATAATTATTAAAACCTGTTACATACACTATAGAGTAAAACAGATGAATGGCAGGACTGGAGTTAAAAACATAAAGCACCATCTTACACCAAATGTCTACATTTATTAACAAATATCAACTACAAAACTCAGACTATCATGTAACCAAGGAGTATGTAACACACAAATAGAATAAACGATCATGTACAACAATGATTACAGTTATCAATATTCAACCATAATAATCACTATGTGACTCGTCAAGAAGTGGTTTCAATGCCTTATCAACAACCAATTGACAATTCAGGGCTTAGCTCAATCACGAGCTAACAAAACTTCTAGTGAACAGTCTGTTAAAAATAGAACACTGGCTGGCTTCAATACATACACCTTCAAGAAAATAATTATTGAATTACACATGGACACACAGTGCACATACAATCACACATTTACACATTATTACAGACACATACACTCCTATTCTTTAAGCTGCCCTTCGCGTATATCTGGTAACCAAGCAGTACGTAACACAAAAGAACCACTGCGTACAACGATAATTCATGTACATAAATAAACACAATATGGAACGAGACAACGAGATGTGGCTTACTTGGAATTTTCACCATGAATTATACCACCTTGTGATGAGCGCAAGCTCGAACAACAATGGTTGATGTATACCAGTCGCTCAGGTTGTTAGGATTCAACAATCATGTCTTCCAGCGCAAAGTGAGAGACGGTAGGTACCCATTGATCGCCTAAATAGAGCAAATAAAGATTCATAAATCAATCATAGATAAAATACATTGCTTATTAGTCACAAACCTGTATAGAAAGAGAACAGACGACAAGGAAACACCGCGATGGCAGCCGATACAAGAGACAGTTGATTCGCCACCATTTTGCTCGTTCTTGCCCGCGTGGAGATTGCGCAATACCTGGGTGTGGTCAGAAATATTTCTTCCCCGCCTACTCCGAGATCGTCATGAAGAGCTCAGTATAGTATTGTGTTAGAGTCTGTGAGCTACTATACATCTCCAGCTGATGGATGTGAATCTGACTGCAGTGAATACGAAGACTGTTTGAGGAGGTGGCGCAGCATCCACGTTGAGAGGTTTGATTCTAGCTCTACACGACTCGTACTGCACTGAACAAATTCATGAACTTCCAGCTAGACTATCAACGTTGTAACTATTTCTGATCTGCACATTCTATACTGAACATAAGTATTTTACTATCTTGTAACTGCAATACAATTATCACTCATTGATCATAGGTTGCTTGTATTGACTTATGATTCACTCATTGATGATTCCGATAAACACTATTATTATTTATTATTTTAGAGAAATGAACTGAAAAATACACCTGCTCGTAAAATCATAGATCACTTTGTGTATGATTGCTGAAGTAACATTTCTAATCGTCATTCTCTATCACAATAAACTCGTTCTTGAATCTTTAATTTCCCAAGTGACACAATCAGTATCAATTTAAGGATGGGTAGAGTCAGTGAACGCCCGCTTGCTAACTTCAATCTCTTGATCGCTAAAATTATCCTGAGAGAAGAGAAAGAAAGGATGACAGAGATTGGAGAGTGAGCAAAATTGAAGTGGGAGACTAAGGAGTGTACTAGCAGTTTAGCATAGGTGGTGCCCTTGATCATGAACGACAACACTGAGATAAGCATTTGTAACAAGCACCGCGACGTACTTTCTTCTTAGCTGGTAAGCTGATAAAGTCACAGCAACTACTGCTACATCAAGTACATCAATACCACAGTTACAATGAATGTGTTCAAAATGTTACTTAGCATTAGCTTACCTGCCGATCATTCGCCCACTACTGCAACTTTATTCATAGCCCCATCAATATACCTCCCAACACTGATTCACCCCGCCCACTCTTTACTCATTCACTCACTCACTCTTTACCCACCAGTACCAATTAAACATCTCCCACTCACTTCAATCACTCACCTACTCATGATCACCCAGCACCCGCCCACTCACCTACCTATTCTGGTTCACTCACCCATTAATTCACAAATCCACTTCAACAAAATTCATTCACCTATACCCATTCACTCAATCAACATACAATCCCTTCCCTCGTTCTCTCCTTTCTCCCTCCCTCTCTTCCACTACCAACTCACACTTGCTCACCCAGAAACCCATTAATACAATTTATTCATCTCCATCTCTCGCCTACTCACTCACTCACCCACCCACAAACCATCCCACCAACTCACCACTCACTCACTCACCCACCCACCCACCAACTCACTCACCCACCCACCCACCCACTAACTAACTAACTAACTCACCCACCCACTCACTACACTACACTCTCACTACAAGCTCTTAAGTAAGTACGTACACATTATAAAGTTCTGATTGGTGAATTACCTGTCATTGACCACAATCTACTTGCCTTTCACTAGTTATACTGTACTAGAAAGATGAAATGATACAGTGAAAGATCAAATGATACGGAATTATAGTGAAAGATCAAATGATACAGAATTCACTATAATTATCTGATCCTGCATTTGGTAGCCCACAAATGACCATAGAATCTCTTTCCACTTAGAAGAATATGACAGGGTTAACGCTCAAATTACCATTTTTAAGGTTAATGAAGCCAGAGAATTGTTAACCAGTAAAGGCAACAAGTTAAATCAAGAATTGGCTATTGGTGACGATACTGGTACAACCACTATTGCACTATGGGAATCAGACATTGACAAGTTAAATCAAGAAGTGGCTATTGGTGACGATACTGGTACAACCACTATTGCACTATGGGAATCAGACATTGACACTCTATTACTGAATCATTCCTGCGAATTAAGTAGAGTGCAGATATACAAGATACTAAGTGACTACAGTTTACTGTTGAGCAATGTCTGAGTGTGATGATGATATCGATGATGCCTTTTCTACGATTGACATGATGGATGATGATGATCCTTCGCCATTGCCTTCACCAAATATTCCGCAGACAAATCACTCATGCCAGCACAAATCTTGAAGAAATGAAGGGCATGCTAAACGTATTGCTCACAAAGGTCTCCGAAAACGAGAAGGCTATCAATGCTTTAAAGGAAGAGATCAAGTGAGTTTAGCTGCAATATTAATATTAAGTCTGAAAGTTTAAGTAGCAACACAATTTTGCAGAGTAACACCAGTGAGGCTGCCAACGGCATCGCCGCCGGCTAGCAACTCTTCCACTCCGAAGAGACCAGCAGGGGCCATTAAGTCTGTCAGGGTACAGCATTTTGTGATGCAATTTGTTAACATTGAAAACGCGATAATTTTAGCATGAGACGAGACGAGTGTACCGGCTTTTACAAGAATCTGAGGAAGGAGGAATAGACGGATGGGTGCTAGAGGAAAGGTATATTCTGTGCACTAGTGGTATAGGTCATTTAGTGTTTTCACTAACAGTATTAAGTCACTAAGTAATCAGAAGATCATAGAGAAACTGATTGAAGAGCTGAGGGGTATATACCCCTCATTCCAAGCTGTATTATAGCTAATAATACTGTATTAAAGCTGCACCATACAGATACTTTTGCTCAATAAAAGAGCAAGAGTCCCTCAAGAAAAGGAGGAAACTAGACAAAAGCAAAAGAACGAAGAGACGCCATGAGTAAAATTAATTACAAGGGTACAAAAGATTAACAATACCTACCTCACCAAGATTATTTTATTATTAATTTTATTTGACAGAAACGCAAAGAAAGAGAATCAGCAGTACTAAAGAATGAAAAGCTAAGTGAAGAACAGAGGACAAAGTGGCTGAAAGTGATGAGAACAGAAGTGATGTCATCGGAGGAAAGTGATGTTGATGAAAATGGGGATGAAGTGTTACAAATTAGACCCCTCCTTTGGCGCTCAAGTGAAGTTAATCATATGTTTTCCAAGATAGACACTTACATCATGGCTGGTAAGTCACCAGCCAGCAGACGACACCTCAAGAAGAAGAGCCAAGGAGAAGACAGCTCTCGTCAGCTGTCAGCTGAAATTAGAGGAGGTCTCCCAGACTTCGCTATTGACAATAATTGATTACACCATTGACTCATTGTACACATAATTTTGGTTAATAAAAATATACCAGTTAGCTATAGACTATCTCCCGTTGTCCAACAGCTACTTGAAGGCCTTCTAGGTGTCTTCATGTGAACAGGTGATATTATCATAGGTGATGTGAGTGATTGATTGATATTTGACTTTAAATGTGAATTATAGTATTTTAGTTAGATTTCAAGTTGCGAATGACAAATTGAAAGTGAACTACGCGAGGGTTGACTTTGAAAGAATGGATGTTGTCAATCAAGGAAAGACAGCTAGAAAATGAGCGGAAATTGGCGACCCTAGAGGACTAGGGTTGCAAGTTTTTTTTTATTGCACTACTCAGTCTCTCCTTGTAATGAAGCATCTCTTGATGTATCCTGTGATATCCCTTCAGTATTTAGTGTTCTGAACAGAAAACACCTAAAGCACGTGGTGACAAAGAGTCACTGTATGGGACATGCTACACGGCTTTGATGCGTCTTTCTTACTTAGATTGTGTAAGGTTTCATACTATCGACCCTATGCACAATTTGTTTTTAGGCACTGCTAGTCACATGGTCAAGAATGTGTGGATTAAAGATGGCGAGAATGCAATAATATCGAAGAAGTAATTACTTGAAATACAAGACAGTGTTGATAACCGTGTCGTCCCATCAATAACGGGTCGTATTCCACACAAAATTGCAGCCAATTTTTCCTCTTTTAAGGCTGATCAGTGGAAAACTTGGACATTGGTTTTTCTATTTATGCTCTTTTTGGTAAAATTGATACCTGCCACTTAGATTGCTGGCGAAAATTTGTAAAACTTGTCATCTTTTGAGTTCTTCTGTGTTACTAGAGAGTCAAGTAGAAGAAGCTCATGGCTTACTCCTAGATTTCTGTCAAAATGTTGAGCAACTTTACGGGCCAGATGCTGTAACAATGAATATGCACTTGCATAAGCACATAAAGGAATGCATCTTAGATTTTAGTCCAATTGCCAGTTTTTGGCTTTTTTCCTTTGAGAGATATACCGGATTTTTAGGAAAGTATCCTCACAACAATCGATCGAATTACAATTAATGAGGTGCTTTATGAAAGAGATGAACTATCGTAGCCTTAATTTGCCAGCATCGTTGTGTGGTGAGGCTTTAGAATACCCAACTTTTGCATTTATGTTAGATAAAATTGCTGGATCAGTTAGTATTATTAGCACTTCTTTAAGTCTAGAGTTGCAACTTCTTTCACAACAGCCATTGTGTGATTATGCCATCAACAGGAAGTTATGGTCTGTGAATAACCACATTGAGTATGTTGGAACTGGCCGAAGAACAATGTTCGATGATGACGAGGTTGAATATCTTTTGAAAGTGTACAAAACTATTTATTCAAATTCAAATAAGACAATTATCTCTCTTCATTGTGCAATTCAAGCAACTCAGATTTAACGGGCTCGGATGGGGCTCGCAGAAGTCTAAATCCAAAAAGTCTTCGTATATTCTGGCTGCTTGGAGTGGTAGAGATGGAGAAATTGATGAAGTTTCGGTTGAATTAAAACCTGCCATGGTATGCTATTATTTCAAACATGTGATAAACTTAGATTCTCCTATTACTCATACATTTGCTTTAGTAAAATGGTTTTCAAGTCATCCTGCTCGACATCATTTGGTTATCCTGCTGAGGTCTTTTGCTCAAATCTATTTGAAATATCGGGGCCATCTCAATTACTTCCTGTCAACAGAATTAATTCCCATTTCGTAGCAGGATTTCATAAACTATCAGAAGAGAATGTTTTATGTGTATTACCCACCTTGTCAAAATGCTATGTTTAACCTTTTGCGTGTTTGTGTACAGATAATTATTTATATGCTTGAATAACACAAGTGCCCAACATGATTTACCGTTACTGCTCTTTGATTTTAAAGGCTATCAAGATAGCAATGAGAGAGACATACGCCAACCGGCGTCAGTGGATTGTGAAAGAGAAGCCAAATACCAAATAAGAGAAGCCGAATACAACCAACGGTTTCCTGTTCTCCTTCTCTGCTGATTGCTACTCGTGCCTCCTGAGTCCTCTGTCTATAGTCCACTGTCCGTGTATGAGCATCTATGGTATGTGACACGTAGCTCGTGACTCGGCAGAGTTCTTGGCTCTACTGCTGTGCGGGACGGTTTCGTTCCACGTTCTCCTGGGCATCTCGTGCCTTGCCGTCAATGCCGTGCTGCGGGGTTTCCGATGCTGCGTGAGCGGGGAGACTTGCTGAGCTGGTATGTACATGTGTGTAGTTCTCTAGGCTGAGCTCTTCTCTGGTTCACTGGTGTCTGCTTCGCAGCTAGCCTGGATTTTACTGTGTATGTATTATTGCTGCATGTTGTCTCAGGGGGAGCGACGGTGTTCTGAGCATGGTTGTATTTTGGGTGATCAGTATATATCTAGTGATATACTGGTTGGTGTGTCTTCTGTCTCCATGTTGCTTTGTTAGTGTGGTTGTGGACTGTTGGTCCATCCTGTTGCTTCGGTGTGCAATAGACATGGGGTACTGCTTCTGGTTTGCTGTCCGGCGCATAGTATATTCAGTGTACTGAATATGTTCTTTATCTCGATTGTTTGGTTATGCGGCTTGTACTGTACGTATTAGGGGTTATATGTGACCGGATCTGGGAGTTACTTAATATGTAGCATACTATGAAATTCCAAATTTTTAGTGTATGTATCAATCTCTCTTCATGACAACATGAAGGAAATTTTCCTTTTAACTTCTCCCCACAGTTGTTCTCTTCAACACTCAACAAGCAGGTACTCATCTTGGTGGATTCATCATATTTAAAATATTTCCACACACCACTATCTCTCCTTCTTCCTGTCTTGGCCATGGCTACAGCAGTGTTCTTGAACCAACAGTACAGTCACATGGAGATGATGCAATGTTTAGCACCTAGTTAAACACTATATCCTAATTAATGTGACACTAGGATTATTTGTGTACAATACTATTTTAAAAAGCTTTAGTTATGGTTTAGTTTGCAGTAAAAATTTATTGTGATGTCATGCGTACATACTGATGTACGCATGAATTGTAATTCTTGTAATGACAAACTCGCACTGATGTATGTTCATTGTCAGAGATGGTGAGGCAAGATACAGATGTGTTGTTGTTTTTTTCACCTAAGAGCGTCAAATGTGCAAGTTTACAATTAGCAAACACAGTTACAACTTGCTAATCAACTGCTTAAACGACTCGCGGCGAACCTTTCCCTCAAGGCCGGCCCAATAATCCCAATGACCTAGGATGCCATAAAGTGTGCAATATGCCATGAGTTACCGATGACCCCACCTATCCTCTGCTGTAATCATATGGTCGGCTGTCACAGCGGTGGGAAGAAGAGCAGTTCCTGAATGGGATAAGCTATCCTTTTTGTCACCAGTCTGGGGTGGAACTTCGGTACTGAGGGGTCTCAATTATCTCGTTGCTGAGATTTGTCATATCGCTTCGACATTGCACTGTCCACCATGAGTGAAGTGTTTGACAAGTGGATTTATATGATGCATGCTTGCTTGAAGTTTTTAATTATGTGGCCATCAAGAAAAAGTGTTCATGCAAACATGCCACAGATCTTCAAGGACTTGTATCCCCGTACTAGGTGTATTAGGAGAGGAGGGGACGCTAGCTACCCAGCAGACTCATATCGCGACAGGTGAGTCACTGTCTAGAATTTTGTCAACTTCTCCCTAAACCTAATCCCAGGCTAAGCAGATTTATCAATAGCCCAATTGAGGTAATCAGTGAACACCGTGAGCTAATCTGTAGGCTGTGGCTGAGAAAAAGGACAAAGGACATGAGTGGAGTCAGTGCTTTTCCTCACACACAGGCGTGTAGACCAGCCAAGTGGCAAAATATTTCAGAAGGCTTGACCAACAATGATGTGTTACAGAGTGGATGAACGAGGAGATAACCAACTGGATGGATCATGGTCGTTACATTTTATTAGATGATGGCGGCTGAAAGGGAAGTGCCAAGTCTGGCATGTCAAACATTATCAGGTATTATTTTTACCAGCATAATATTTATATTACTTTAGTTAAAGAAAAAGATGAGCTACTGAAAGGTACAGAACTTATGGATACTGACTCGCCGCCGGCGGCGGCACCACCATCGGCACCACCTTTGGCTCGTCAGGAGCATGTGATGCCACCACAACCTCCGTCTCGTCAAGAGGTTGTGGTGAAGCCAACGGCACCACCTATAGAGCATGAACAGCCACCCACCGTCTCGTACTAGGCCTCGTCCTCCTAGACAAAATAATAGAGGTAGATGGAAAGGCAGAGGTGGCGGCACCAGAGGAGGTCACAGTGGCACCGGCACTAGTGGCCCTAAAACCGAAGTAGAGGGGGCCGGGGAGTCCTAAAAGCAGGAAATCGTCGCCGCAACTGCCGTTCAGCATATTAAAGAGAGAACCAGGGAGAATGGGCAATTGTGAGTGAACTTGTATTATACATTGTAATTATTGTCACTGACTTTCTTTTATATAGGGTGGAGTATCTAAAATTGTGAACAATTACCATCATCATCATTATTTATAATTATGTGTTATTATTGCAATTATTATAATTATATACTCAACAATAATTATTTATTATCATGCCGGCCGCGCCATGCTGGCATGATGTCACCGTGATGTTATTTAATCATCATTTATAACTGGCAATTATATTTATAATCTCATTATAAACAGCAATATTCATCACTTTATTATCACCACGTTTACAATTATATTTGTCTTGTCATGTGTCAATCAGCTGACTATCTCCATGAGATTCTGGTCTGTGAGTGAACGTCCAATAAAACTTTGTGATCAGTCAGTATAACGTGGACTTAACGTTACAGTCACGCCAGAGCTATTATTGATACTACGTAACCATTATCCTAATAATATCTGGTCACGCCCACGTGCAGACAAAATGCCACAAAATAAGCACATACGCAGTACGCGGTTAAGTGAAAGATCTAGAGTACCTGCTGTCGCGATGCAATGCAAGTTCCTATAATATTAATAACTATTATAGGAAATGCAGCAATGAAACACTGAGTATAATGCTACGCAAATGGACGCTTTTTTCAACTTGAAGGGGTGTCAATTATTAGTAGAAGTGCTAATTCACTCAATCTATGGCCCTTTGTAAATTCTGTTATGAGTAACATGCCAATAACCAACTAACCAATAAACAACTAGCCAATAACCAACTAGCAAGAACTATTCCAAAGTGATTGGATGGCGGGTCAAAACAAAAAATTTAAGTTGACTGAGAAAAATCTCAGTCACGAGCCATTCCCATGTCCCACCCTACAAGAGCTTCAGTTACAGGCACATGCTACCATCCCTAGTGTTTTCTAACAAAAATGCACAACCTGGTACAAGCATTTTCCATTCTTGCCAGCAATATTTGTATCTTAAACCAGAATGTACTGTTTTTGATATTCTTACTTCTTTCATGCTGTGGTATGGGATTGTTTGAAGCACTACCTACTGAAATGTTGGAGAAAATATTCTCACAACTCAATGAAGTTCACATGCGCAGTGCAGCACAGGTCAACAAACGTTTCAGAGAAATCTGCTCTATGGATTCACTATGGTGAGCTACTTTCACCTTTCTCTATCTCATTTCTCTGTTTGTCTCTTGCTTAAAGGAGAGATTTGTTCGACAGTACATTTGAGATGCACTATCACTATGCACCTTATGCATATGAGACCCTAACACACCGTCTAACAATGGTATGCTATTAGCTGACAGCATTTCAACATCTATTGTGCTTGAGGTTGTTTCAAATCAATCGATTACAATTTCTACAGCATGGTTGCATCCATGTTAGAAAAGAGCCTCCGGTCCATGCTGATCACTCAGCAAAAAATCTCAAGGTAAGGTATTATAAGACAATTTGAGATTTGACTATCCCTAGCATCACTGACCATTGTCTTGTTGTGCAGAAATTTCTCACAATATCATCTGCAATTGCAGCCTGCTCCAGGGGGATCGTATCCTGGTCCACTCTGGAGTGTACAAAGAATCTTTGGTCATTGACTGTGAATTATGTTTGATTGGTTCAGGTGAGCATTGCCTGAGATAAGGCATTATGACATTTTGTATGGTCGCATTGTTACTCAAGCAAATGGTGGCCTCTGTTATACATGCTCACTCAGCATTGTCTTCTGTAGTTGATGTGAAAGAAATAGCTATACAAAATTAAGGTGGGGCAGACCCCAAAGGTGTGAAATTTTTATTTTCTCAATTTTTTTGTATAAACAAATAACAGTTTTAAACCTTTTTGATTATTGTTGTGATTGATAATGACCGATTAACACCGTTAAGGGGGTTGAAGGCATGCGTTAGACATCGGCGTGTAGTGGTTGACCATGTGCGGGAAAAAAAGGGGGGAAGAGGTGTCCTGCTCTGAAGGAGATAGGAGATGGGCGCCATTCTGTGTGCTAATCTCCTCCAGATGGGCCAGGGAACCCCCCTTTATGTTATTGATTTTTTAAAAAGACATACATACTGCATATGAATGATGCTGAGATATAGGGATGTGGAGGGAGGGTGAATGCAGCTCCCAGTAATGGTATAGTGCTGTCGAGTGCGTCGACTGTACAGACACGCGGCCTTGCTGCTGCTTTTATGACATGCTGTTATCTGAGGTGGCTTGCGCAAATGCGACCCAGCCACATGGGTTGGAACTAGTGAGTGGTTGGCCTGCCAGCACTAGTAGCTTTCGATGAGAAGGCAGGCACCATCGAGTGCTCTAGTCTGCAGGTTAAGTGGACTGGGACCCACTCGGGTTAACACCTGTTTGACCCACCTAGATCAAACAGACCACATTCAGGCGCTAGTGGAACGAGCATCGATGCGGCAATAGACTCTCTAAAAGAAGGTAGACACACCATTGCCGAAAGCGGTCTTGAAAGTGGTCAAGAATTGGTCTAATAAATCTAATATGAGATTCATAGCCTCAACAAATTTTAACAAAGTTAGATTTGCAGTGTACAATACCGCTTGACGTGTTGAAGCCAGAATTCACTGGAAATGCAAATTATGTCAACACTAATGATGTTTTTGCACCTACACTGTCGAGGAAAGACAGGTGGATAGCTGGTTTTCCAGTGTTAGAAAGACCTCCTGACCAGTTAGTCATAATAACGTTGCCATCGACTAGTTTGCATGTCTATGCCTCATTCTTATAGACATTGTTTGTTCCCGCGTCTATTTGTACAATCAGTGCTGAAGGAAGCAGAGGCATGTGCAGAAGCATGCAGGTGGTGTTTTAATAATTACGGTTTTTGACCTATGTAGTCAACCTTGAGATCGGCTTGTAATGATAATTTTACTAGCATAATTATTTGCACTAAAGAAGAGAAAAAATGTGCACTACAGTTAAATGATATGGTAAGCTATAATAAATATAAATTGAGAATAAATTGTGATTTCAATTGTCTTACTGCAGTTCGAAGAGGTGATATATATTTTAAACAGGCCTAATAGGGGACATCGAGCAGAGAAATTGCCACATATCTGGTGATGTAGTTTACCACATACTTTTTCCTGAGGTATGATTGGCCACTAACTATTACATATTTTTTAGGCTATGACAACACTTATAGGTCATAGATGTAACTGTAGATATGAGGAGGCTGCAAATGCATTTATTACCAAGGTGCTGTAATTAAGACACTCAAAATAGACGAATGCAAGCACAACATTCAATCAGAGGTTTAAGGATGTCTACAAGTATGAGGTTCTGGGAGGCCAGCACACAAGCATGGCGCGGGCTGAACTTCATCGCGAAAATCCGGAAAATAATCTGTTTCAGTCTATCTTGGCTGAAATATATGTTGGTCTGACTGACGATGCATCTCGACTACCTAAAGAACTAGCGTCAAACTATGAAGAATGAAATCTCAGTAGCAGGAGGTCACAGTTTGCACACCCTTTCAACAAAATCAAAAGTACCGTAATAACAGAACCTGCCAGTAAACGCCCAAAAATTGAATTTTCAGAAGCTGTTTCTGAGACAACTGGGTAAGGATTGTATTACTGTTTTAATATTATTGTGAGAGGTATCGCCCTAGTTATATAATCTCCGCCAAAGCATGGCATTGATCAATTTTTGGCTCCGTTTATAAAAGATTTAAACCCTCTTTCCACAGTAGGAGTCACAATTGAATGTACAGGTGTGAAACTTGTCCTTAAATGTAATTTTGGGTGATAACCTTGGGAACTATTGCATAGGTGGATTCAAACAGTCCTTCTCGTTTTCATAATTATCGATTATGTAGAAGTTGCATGGCAACACTTGACCAAAGCCAAGAACATTTGCTTCAGACTTTGAAGCAAGGACATCAACTTCGCACAAATATCATTGTGAAAAGCTTCAAGGGCCATTAGCTAATCACTTTTCAACAAAATTTGGTGTTAGCCGCAAGGCATTGCTAGAATCTGTAATAGAATTTTCAGTTAAAACAGGTCTACCTCATGATGTAATGCATGACTTGTACATGTACATAAGCTAAATAATTATTTGGAAAACCGCATACCTTTTGTTATTACGTCAGTGTAATCATGCATTTGTGAGGGTCATCCAAACTGCTTCCTATAGCGTGCAGCATGAAAACAAAAAGTGTAGCTTGTTCATGAACATGCTGTAATGGCAGAGAAGAGCATTTAGATTACCACATTGTGTTTACAAGCTAACATTTCTTTTTTCTCAGTCTAGGAAAGTAATGGCGCTTGTGTCTCAGGCTGTACAAGCTGCCAAGAGTGGCTTCATCAACGGAGATGTAAAAATGTTTATTTTTGAATTGCTGTCACTCGCATATTGGTCATGGTTGTGCTCAAATCATCTCAGTACCATCATAAAGTAAATATAAATTGTGATACCACCGTTCATCTTTTGTTTCTTCTGCTTTAGCCACTAGAAGTATGTGGAAAGCAGATGGGATAGTGCAATTATCTGACGAAATAGAGCTGACGGTAATTATATTATACAAGTCACATCAATTATTACAACAAGGATATCTGTAGGGTCTGCCTGATGTTGTTATAGTGCTGGATGGGATGGGTGTTTGTGTCTATCTATCCTCATTGTCTATAATAATTAATTAATTGATTAACGCCATCATCGGGTCTGGGAGGTCTAGCTACTGGGAAAATCCGTTAGCATCAGAGAGAGGCCAACATATTTCTGGTCCACCGAGCTGGATACAACACCTTCCGGCCCCTATTGTTGCTGTCTCTCCTCTGAAGTCCCCTCAACCGTTGAGCAAACATGTACATACAACACTTGTATCCATTCCAAAAACCGCCATTTTGAACGTCATTGACACTCCATTCCCTCGCCTCCCAACTTGAATCTACACTCGCCACAAATCGCAAACAAGCATCGTCGAAGTAACAACAGCTTACACTGACTCCTCGCTTGTATCGTGACCTATCCTGCGCCAAGCGAGCACTCGCTCAGGCTCGCGCGTTCGTCTCTCACAAACCCGAGCAAATCGCTTGCCTGGTCTCGATCCCTCGTCGCCCAACCCAATCAACGCTACAGACTAGCATTCAATTTACCTGCACTGCTAGTGAAGTGGTGGTGACGGATTCATGTAGAGCGCTTTATCGGTTTGTTAAAAAATAAATTTCTTATAATAATCAGCGGCATAAATTATGGCGCGCCGTTTGTATAACAAATATTAGAGACGTCATAAAGACCAACTTGACTCCGTGGCTGACCCTGAATCGACTCATACCGATCAAGAATGTGGGTTTCACACTCGCCTGCTCCTAATCCACTGTTGAAACCAGTTATTCGCATTTATCATGATGAGTCTACTTTTTATGCTAACGCGGACCAAACCTTCCACTGGTCTGATGGTTGTAAGCAAGCCCTGAAACAGAAATCACTCGGACAAGCCATCATGGTTTCTGACTTTCTAGAGGAGGTTGGTGGGTTCTTAAAGTGTGAAGAAGAGCAAGCCCGTTTGCTATTAGAACATCAAAGTGAAGGGTAAATCAATAATGAGATGCTTATTGACCAGGTGCGCAAAACAATTTCTATCTTCGAGCAGGCACTATCAAGCATGCATGTACATCGGGAGGCATACTACGGAGGCACATTCACAGGGAATCATGCACACAAGTGCTCTAAAATAGTTTACATAATTCACTATACAATCTTGACAAATCAGGCAGTCAACATTGATTCACTTACACGTGCAATTGTACACGTAGCAAGCACTCAGTTAGAGGATAGAGCACAAGAATTTGCTATTAAACATGGCAAACCCCTGCTATTGTACCACCTCTGAACAAGTTTCAATAACTTGCCTGCTTCTAGCTATCTTCAAATTACAATAACTTAGTTACCTCTATCTTGAAATTTGCTGCTGCCTCTATTTTAAAGTTTCAATGACTTAGCTGCATAATTAAAATAGCTTGTTTTACTCTTGCAGGTAATTGACATGCAAGAGCAAATTAGCTAAATTGAATCCAAAGAAAATCAGGAAGATCTGTCTTTTACAATTTGTTTGAACAGATTCGTAAAAATACCCCTAGATATGTATCAAGGGTGTACAAAGCCACCGTGTTGAGGGCAAAACGAAATATGCATTGGAATCATTACAATTCCAAGCCATCTATCTACCTCCCTACCTATCTCACCAAATCATCTGGGGAAGGTTTATTAATACTCGAGGAGGAAAAGGTCATAATATTCCATGTGACTTACATAATGAGCATGTAAATAGAGCCTTTAAAGACATTATTCGAAACATGGGTGCGAATTTTACCAAGGAAGCAAGCACCTGGGCTGCACGATCTGTTACATCGCTAGAGAAAGCATCCAAACATTTTGACAATAATTTATTACCTCTATCATCCCAAGATTGCAGCACACAGCACGACATCCAATGACAAGGATGTGCTAACAGTCATTCAGGTGCTACTGAAGTCTAGAGTTTTGGAGGTTATGGAAGACAGAGAACACCAGATGTTTCCAAATTTTTCTATTGACCCTGCACAAGTTAGACAGCCTTAAGATGGCAAAGTGGATAAAAAAGAAGGGCAAGGGATTATATGAAGAGTGGTATACCCAATACAGATTCTGACACAGAAGAAAACTCGCAGTCTCAATCAAATGTTGACTACGAGCAATGTACAATTGAAAGCTAATAATAACTAATTAATACAGTTTGTATAGAGTAAAACAATAAAATTTAACCACTTAAACACTTATGTCGGATGGCCTGGGCGAGCCAACGATGCTAGAGTATTTTGCAAACTCGTGTTCGTGTTCATTGTACCTTCAGTGCTAACTAGATCTGTTACAAAAACTGTGCATCGTACAAAAAAATTAATTTCTACTAATTTGTTGTCTATGAACACCTTAGAGCAATTATTATACCGAGACTCTTTAGCGGCAAGTTTGAGCGATTCGTCGAAAGCAACCACTTTTGTTTGTATAAACAGCCTGCCGATTTCAACATTTGAATTTGAATATAGATTATTCATAAGAGATCTTATTTCTGATATTTGAGAATTTAAAAAAGCGTTTTCGGTTACTGGTGGTAATGGCCTTATGGCTTTAGAACATTGAACTGTTTCGGATGTAGAACCATTCTCTGAATAGCCAAGGATTGTGGCAAATTCTTCTCTTAATTCCTCGGGCCACTGGTCAATCGTAGCATGCTGCATTGTTGTAAACCTCCTCATTAACTGCACCGTCACGTCATGATTATTGGTAGGAAATGACCCCAATATGCCGTTCATACGCTCAAACGTATATAGCCAAAAGGCATAAACAGGGCCATGCTCCTTTATGCAGTCAGTGATATGTCCTAGTAAATGTATGTTCGGCGTGAGAGAATTCTTTCCATACAAATTTTCAAATTTTTCACTGAACATTTTTACTAAATCATCAATTTTAGCCAAGTCCTCCCTTAAAATCTTGCGCCTACAAATTAAAGTGCAAATCTTCACAAAAATTAACCAGCAATTATAATCCTGATGTGGCAATATGTTCTTTAAAGCATAAGATGAGAAGTATATCGTCCAATTTTTCCATTGGTCAGCCTTTAATCCAGCAGCATTGGAAGCTAGCTTGTAGGGAATGCGGCCGATGTCTAACGGACAGCAAAATGCACCGGATGTTTCCAAATTTTTATATTGACCCTGCACAAGTTAGACAGAGTTAAGATGGCAAAGTGGATAAAAAAGAAGGGCAAGGGATTATATGAAGAGTGGTATACCCAATACAGATTCTGACACAGAAGAAAACTCGCAGTCTCAATCAAATGTTGAGTACGAGCAATGTACATTTGAAAGCTAATAATAACTAATTAATACAGTTTGTATAGAGTAAAACAATAAAATTCAACCACTTAAACACTTATGTCACATCGTTGGCCTGGGCGAGCCAACGATGCTAGAGTATCAGGCTTGTTCATTAAGGGACAGAATGCCACACTATTAATTTTACAGATTAGAAAAGAGCTTTGTGTAGAGTAAACGTTCCTGTTGTTATCCTAGGAGGCCCTGAATACCCTCTGTTATTAGGAAGCTCAAGAGGCTACGGAATACAGAATAGGAGGTACTTCCATGAATTGGGTGAGGTACACTGTCAAAGCGGTCCCAATCAATGATGCGGTCCCAATCAATGAAGTGTTCTCGAACCTACTGATGAACATCTTGAGCTCAATATGAAAAGAATGCATAGAGTAGAGCCAAATTGATGAGTTAGTAATGAGATTCCTAACATTAGTTGAGTAGTCGAAACACAAAGGAAAGTTTCCATAATGCCACCTGACCCAAAGCAGGGCAAACTTGACTTATTGTTGGACTATCAAGGTTCAAGCGACAGCAAAGGTTCTTCCCTGCCCAAATCTGCGCTGCTGCAATTGTAGAGAAAGAAATTCTCCAATATAAAGCGGATGACCCTATAAGCAGAACGTCTGATCCACTAAAGTGGTGGAAGGAAAACGAGACACGCTTCACGTATCAATCAAAGGTGGAAAAAAAGCTTTTGTGTATACAAGCTACATCAGTCCCTTCGGAACGCCTTTTAGTGTTGCAGTTAACATCGTCAGCAAGTTTGGTATGGCCGAATTTTCTTAGTTCCTCGACTTTATGCCCGATCCTGTAAAGGAGTCAGGGTATTCACCAGAAGACGACGGCTTTTTAAGAGAAACTATTTGGCAACGAACAATTTGGGCGTTACTGGTTACGCCCATTGCAATTTCACGTGACAAGCAGGATCACTGCAGAATGTCAACAACACCCTCCTTTTGCGTTTCGTCCTCGTGGGACGCGTCAATATCAACAAGGGCTAGTATAAGACCCGAAAGTGGTATGTCAAGATAATATTGACGTGTTTCACGTATGTTGTATGCTTAATAATTATTATGTCATTGTACAGGCTCTCATGTAGGACCCATTAATAGATCAAGGTACGCACCGTACGGGCATGACCATGGTGAACATAGCAGGTTCTCGTCCTCAAGTGATTCTGAAGGCTCTTCCCGATCTGGATCGCTACCACCAATTGATGACGGTCACCGTGACAGTTTTCTATTAATTAGAGAATGCCATTGACTCCTCCAACAAACAAATACTAGTTTGCAAGAACTATCAAGTAAAGTGGAAGACGTACAAACACAGATAAAAGAACTGCAGGAGGACCAATTCATGTTAAAATCAGCAAATTTTGAGGTTTACTATAATTAATTTTAATTATACATGCATGAGTACATGCATCTCTTGTATGCACATGACAAACAACGACAACGACAAAATCCCAGAGTTAGAGCAAATTTCCAAAATTGAGTTGGACTATTAGCTCTCCAGATTTGTCCTTGAAGTAAGGAAAAAAATGGGAGTGTCTATCCACCAAATACATTGGTGCATCTATGTTCCGGAATAATGCATCAGATAAGGTGGGCTGGAAGACCAGAAATTGATATTTTCAAAGCATGCAAAATGGTTTTGAATTACGTTTTCGTTTTTCATGCACAACAAGTCAATTGTTACCTCGACCGTAGCCAAGTAGTTGATGTGGAGTACAGCAGTCCACATTGTGCTTCTTGCTCTAAGTACAGAAGCAGTCTTAGAGCGATCTACACTCAACGGTCAAGTGACAATGACCCATCAAACTGACACGTCAAATCATACAAAGAACAGATTTCTGAATTCTCCCAAGAAAAAAACCTAAAAAATTAATGCTGAAAAATTGGTGCCGGGGGGATGCAGAGGTTAAGGTGGCGGGTACCTTTTTAGTGCGCACAATAATACGCGCAGTATGCGCAGTATGAATATCATTACTTCATGGCAACCACGGCGCCCGCGCAACAGGCTACATTGTAGAATGGCTTGGTAATTATATTCATAACAGCCAGCTGTTTTGCCAAGGAAAACAACTGAAGTATCGAAACTTCTCACCAAATTTAAGCAGAATCGTAGCATCTTATAATGGCTAACCTGGACGAGTGTGTAGCTGAGCACATTTTCTAGGTCGTGTCGGATGGTTTTGTGGAAATTCGTTCTTAAAATTTAGGTAGCTCTGGCTTTGTGTAGCCCACTGGCGTATTCTCGACGATATAAGCTCATAAATCAGATAAAAGAAATAATTTTCGGAAAAGCATCCGACACGACCTAGAAAATTGTAATAGCTTACTATTGGGCTGCTGATCGTGGTCCTGCTAGCCGCTCACGTTCACAAATTTGGTGAGAAAAATTGCTACCACGTTCGTGTAAGCCGTGCACTTCGTGCTCTACAGATTTTGCCGAGAGTTGTTTTATATGCTAGGACGCATAGTATGATGCTTCGCAGCGAGTTTTGCACTGCTTGGATCTTTCAGTCGGACGTTCTGAGCCCTCTAAAAATCTCATTAATATTCATAGCGAACGGGTGCCCGCCACCTTAAGGTAAAATTAATTCAAAATTAATTACAGAATTCACATCGACTGAAGGAGAGAGTCTAGACACTAGCAGACACCAATCAGACATTTAATGTAGAAAGGTCAACAAACAGCGTGTTACACAACTGCATAAGGACAGAAATTTAATTTTGTCGTGCATGCGCAAAAAAATCAAATGGTCTCTATGCACAGGCATTCCCATTCAAAAAGCAGGAGAACAGCTAATCATGCTTCCTTTAGCTATTGCAGATCATGATGGGAATCCAAACAAAGGGCAGAAAAGCTACATGACCAAGGCTTTATCAAACAGATACAATAAATGCAATTAATTATTCATTCTTTACGACTATCCACAAGACAGTGCAATTAGATGTATCATAGTTGCTGCTGTGGTTGATAAAACCATTTGCTCGATCACCGTCTCTTTCTGCTTCAGAAAAGCTGTACAATGTACTGTGTACAGCTGTACACTGCGGTAAGTGTCCTTGTTCCTCTGTCAGTTGGAAGAATTCACAGCAAAATACTTTATAGTTTTGCTTCTTTTTCAGCTTACCAGTGGAAAAACTGAACAGAGATTTTCTCATTGTTTTCACAAAAGAAAAGAGCAACTTTTCCTTAGACACTTTAAATAAAGTGATCAAAGAGTTCGGCTACCATTTTGCTGATTCAAAGAACAGACGGTCACAGATACAAATAAAAGAAAACAAGCTGAATCAGGGAGATATATAACCTCCCTTGCTGTTGCCCTGGTCTCTTTGCAGAAGGTAAATACTTTATAGCTGTTGTCTTACTGTTATCTTCTTGATAGCTGCTGTCTAGCAACTTGGCTTAGTTTGCTAGTAAATAGTGTGTCTGTTATCTCCTTGTAGCTGCTGTCTGTGTTTTGCTTCACCCCGTTGAGTCTCAGCCCACTGTGCATTCATCACGGCTGTATGGACGCAAGGAAGAGAGAAGAGGCTGAAGCAATGAAGAGGGAAGAATTGAACGAGAGAGAAAGAGCAATAGCAATGAGAGAAGTTGTCGATCTGGCAAACTTCAAACAAGTAACAACTGCAACTGTACACAGCGTACTTACCGCACTTTTGCCTTAAGAAAGGTACTCGTTGTCCTTTTTTGACAGTTATCTTGTGGAAAACGAAGCAAGAGCGAGAATGTAAGGATTTGAATTATCACACAGACATGCAGACAAGGCGTGTGGTTCTTAACTTCTACGTTATTGTATGTTTGGCAAGCAAGTAGAGAATGTAATGGCAGGAGCTTATTATGGAGCATTTATCTCTTCAAAAACCTTCCTTATACTGTAGTTTGCAAGTCGGTTGTCAAACCGTTGTTTTTATCATCTGTAGCGGTGATAATACATATATAACAAATACACAGGACAGTAATGTGTACCCTTCATGTTGCCTAAAAACCTTCGCCTAACAGAGCCCAGTATTTGCCTAACAGCGCCCAGTATTCGCCTAACAGCGCCCAGTATCCACCTAACAGCGTCAAGTATTCGCCTAACAGAGCCCAGTATGGTCCTAACGGCACACATGGTTAGATTTTAGTAATAATTATGGGCAAGGTTTCCTGTTTCGTTCCTTGGTTTACCGACACCCGCTATCGCCGGAAGTGGAGGTGAGGATCGATCAGGCAGTGTTAGCAGCCATAGCTTCCATCTTGTCACCACCATCCTGTTACACACAACACCAACACTGGGATAGACAGCAGATTTTCTGCAGATCAATCAAAGGCTAATAGACACAGCTAATCATTTTTCTTTGTATGTGCCATACTTACTAATATTTGCCCTTCTTTATGAAAGCATTAACACTTAGTAATCATTATTATTGTAATACTATGTTCATGTTACATCTGCTGCTAGTTCTACTCCTGTAGTTGATCCCAATGGTGTCAAACTTCCCAAACTCGAGGTCCCGACATTTGATGGCAACTTTGTGAATTGGCGCACATTCTGGGAGCAGTTTGATGTTTCAGTTCATCGCAGCACCATTATTGAGCATTTATGAGCATTGACTAGCATTATTGAGCTTTTTTTTTAAGAGGAGCATTGTAATTGTATTGAACTTTGTGTTTTCCTTCTCCCTCAATCTGTTCTCTCTTGTGTGTTACTGCTTGTCTAAGCAGGTGCATCAGGTTTTTCCTCTTTTCAATTTTCCTCTTTGCTTGTGGCCCCAGCTTTTCCTTCCTTTACTGCTTGTGCCCCCAGATTTCCCTTCTTTTACTTTTTCTTTCTATCTCTTCACCAAAAAATTAAAAAAAAAATGAATAGTAGTTTCTCAAGAAGAAAGATTAATATTCACATTGATTTTTGTTTGTAACAATAATACTGCTTTTGTTTAATAATAATTAAAGTCTCCGGTAGATCAGCATCACTGACACACTCAGCAAGAGATGACCAAGTACGTGGAACAGCTTAATCATTGGGATCTCTGTCAACAAGTCGTCCAGGACCCTCCGAACAAACTCGTTCGTTTCTTTGTATTCCTTCTGATACATTCTGACTAGATCATCATCCTTCAAGAGCATGTGAGCTAAGTCAGCGCACTGTCATTATTCAAATGATGAGATCCATTGAATAACTCTCAGGTTTCTTGAGATACAGCGGATTGCACTTCGCTTGGAACACCACGAGTTACTACCTCGATCATTGAATTGTCGTCCACCGAATTGTGTGGCCATCAAATTGTTTACTTCGGTTTTTGCATGCTTCTGTCTTTCCTTTTACTTTTTCCCTGTAGCTGAATCGTTATCTAACATTGTATTCATTCAATAAGAATGGCTTACCTTGAAGGCCTATCAGAGTTTCTGACAAAATCATGTAAAAATGAGATAATGGACTCGCTGTACCACAAGACCTTGTAGCACACTAGGGAGCCAAATTCTCAGGAGTACACTGGTGTGGCAAAGCACTCGTTGAAACATTTCCGGTGTTGATGGACAGTGATGCAAAGACTCCTTTTGCAAGTAATTGTATTATCCGAATAATAATTATTATACTTACTCTCGTCATTCATATAGGCAACGTGGAGGTTGTCACTTAAATGGAAATTTAGAAACGGAAGAACAGAAAAGAGGGCAGCAGATGAAGATGACACAGGAAGCAGAAGAAAACGGCAAAGAAGGTATGCACAAGTCAATGGTAATTACTTCTGTTACCTATAAGCATAATTAGCAAGTATTAGTCAAACATTAACAGCTTTTTAATTCACACACTCAGTGACACGGAGGCTCAGCTACTGAGTGAGGAGGAACTTGCAGAGCAGCTAGAAATCATTGAGATCGAGTTGAAAAAAAAAACACCCATCAAAGAGGGTGCTATTTATACATGTACATGCATTTCACCCACTGACTTGATGCTTTAATTGCACATGTGCATCAAACTGACAACCAGCTTTTGTGTAACATTACCAAAATTAGATTTTTGAATAACACAAGTGCCCAACATGATTTACCGTTACTGATCTTTGATTTTAAAGGCTATCAAGATAGCAATGAGAGAGACATACGCCAACCGGCGTCAGTGGATTGTGAAAGAGAAGCCAATGGTCTCAGCAGCTATTGATTATTATCCCTGCTGGTTGAGTGGTGGTTGAGTGGTTGAATTGGTTGAGTGGTGCTTTACTATGGTACGGCCATGCACCGATGAAAGGGCGCTGATCCGAATATTGGTGACGAATTATACAAAGGCCCAGCAAAATTGGCTGAAGGCTATCTAGCCAGCGTTTTGTTTGAAAAGGCAAAGGATGAAGGTTGTATAGTAGAGAAACAGGTATTAGAATGTCAGAAACAGAAAGTAGAAAGAGAGAAAGAAGAAATAGAAAGACAGAAGGTAGAAATTCAAAAGGAGAAAGAGAAGATAGAAAGAGATAAATTAGAAGGAGAAAGAGAAGAAGTCGAGGAAACAAGGAGATGTGAAGACAAGCGAGGAGAAAAAGGAGGCGAGGAGAAAAAAGAGGCGAGAAGATGATGCTGAAATGAAGGAGAAAGTAGATAAGCTATTTAAAATGGAAGAGGAGAGAGAAAAGGCTCAACAGATTGCCAAATATAACAAAACGAGGAGGCAGCAAATTAAGAAAAGAAACCGAGAGGAAATAGAAAAAGAAAAGAGAAGGACCCAGGCAAGATTAGAGGCCGAGAGAGAATTTAGACAGAAGCATAATTAATTAGTGAACATGTTCCAAGTATCAGGGTGGGTGTGTTATTAGTCATGAATATTTAATTAGGCAATTGACGTCACTGTGTTGTAATAGTTACCGTCAGTGTACCAAGTGAGTGTTTGATGAAAAAACAAAATGGCGGACGACTAGTAGAGCATGCAGTAGGCGACGAGGCGGCCGCCAGCCGGTCACCGACAATGTCAGGGTACCTGTGCAGGAGAGCCCAGACGGCCGATCTGGGCCCTCAAGAGTGCTCTGGTCTTGAAGGTATCCGCACTTCTAATATTATGTTCATTTCTCTATTTTATTATAAGCTTCTATCTAATTTGCAAATGTAAAAGTATATTATCATGAACATTATTGTTACTGTGTAATGGAGTACAATGAGCAAAAATCCCAATCTTTAGAGTTAGCCTACACCTGCGGGTAAAATGGGAAGACATTTGTGAGTACCTTAAAACATCTCAGCACGAATTATATCTCATATACCTATATACTGTATATAAACCTGCAAGTTGGCGAGAGAGTTTGGGTACGAGACTAGGTGTAGACATGATCAGCCTGAGCAAGTACGCTGGGCCTGAGAGAGCACATTTGAATTGGCTTCTGTAGCACATGGTAAGTGTTAACAAGAACTCTAATTGGTCGATCAATGTGTGATTGCGTACTTGTCAAAGAGTACGGTTGAATACTTTTTATTTGACAAGCAGTGATTCATATGATTCTATCATTATGAATTGTGGGTTATAAAATATTGTTCATAATAATTATTATTTGTTTTTTTTTATTGTGGAAATTTGAATGATGCTGTCTATGACAGATATTGAATCTAATTTTTTCTATCATAATTATTAAAACCGAAGGAGAACAAGGAATTGAAGGCGTGCAGGAGTGAAGAGGCTGCTGTCACAACCAGTGAGTTGATTGTAGTAGAAATATGAACCTTTAATATTAGTGCTACTGTCTCTTTCCATAGATAATATTCAACTTGTCTTGCGATCTCTATTGCAAGTCTTCCAGTATATTCATTGTATTCATTCCAGTTATTCACCAGTCATTCATGTATTCGATCAGTCCAGTTTTCAGTATTCGCTCATATTCCAGTTATTCACTAGCTATTCAGAATTCATCAAGTTCCAGTTGTTCAGTTAAGTGACAAAATGAATTGAAAAAAAAATGATTTGGAATCTTTAAGTATGTGTATCAGAAACTATAGTAGCTATACTAGAAAGTATACTTCACACAATCCAAAGCTACATACAGAACGGCACTTCCCACATGAACAGACATAGTACTCATCCTCGAGAGACAGAAACGTAACCAGTTGTCTTTAACCAAAGCACTCAACACACTTATCTAGAATTGGAGTCAATCAAAATGAGAATATCTTCATTATCATTTAATTTTCTACCATTACAATTTACAGGTTCCAAACATTGCAAGAAAGCTCTGTATAACCATTAGGACACATGTTTCACAAACCTCACTAGTTTACTACTGTAACACTGTACTATTATCATTATGAAAATTTTCGTGGATCACACGTAAGCGAGCTTGTACCTCAGTCAGCAGCTGTCTCCAACGAAATTAGTGCTGTGACAAGCTGCTCTCTTCGTATTTTCGGTCTTTGTTATCCAAGTGAATCGTTTCCCTACCTAATCGTCTATCGTCATGTCGTCCTCAGGTGCAACATTGCCCATCGGCTCTCCGGCGGCGACATCGGTACCCGCTTCCACAGCTACGACGGCGACTTTCTCGCAAACTGAGTTCCAATTGGCGGTCCAGACGGAACTCGCAAAAGCACTAGCTGCGTCTCTTCCTGGGCCATCTGGCTTGTCTGCCGGTTGGATAGGCGTAAATTGGGCGTAAATTAATATCGTCTGGAAAGAAAATCTCGACGAATTTCATTCGTCGATGCCGTACAGCTTGCCAGTGATCCTCATATTGTGCATTAAAGTCTTGGGAATAACTCAGAATACCAAAATATTCTCCATGCTAAAATCGACGGAAGGTCTACTCACTGAGCTCAGTACACGATGGCTTCGCGAACACCAACAGCAACGTTCACCAGTGGTAGGAAAAGGGTAGAGCTGGACATCAGGCGTGCCTGCGTGCCTACAACACAAAGCAATTCAGTCGCATATTCCAGCTCAAGCCAGATACCATCTTTATGAATGTAGACTCCCTCGATGGCCGTGTTTATCTACCTGACGAAGACGGGCTGTTCGACTTTCCAAACATGTCTCCTGGTCCAGCCGAGTTTGATACCATTGCTGTAGAAGGAACCCCCAACAGCGCCCCTGCAAATGGCGAGACACCGTCTGAACCTGCAATGCCGAATGCTGGCAACTCCAGTCAAAGCACCACCGTGACGGCAACTCAACCTACCTGGTCTGGATTTCAATCCATAGTCCGCCAAACACCATCACAGAAGAAAGCGGCAGCCGCTAGTTTCAGTCTGAAGGTCGTGAGAGCGAACCTCACTCACTTTGAAGGCGATCGTCCTCACTTTGACAAGCAAGGACAAACATATGTGGAATTGACTGAAGCTACCGCAAACATGCAGTATGTACGCTGACAACTCGTGTCAGTTGTTTGAATTCGATAGGGAGAAACTAGGTGACAAGTGTTTGGCAGTTAATTAAGTCAATTAATCTATGTAATTGCTGCAACATGGCGTGTCATAGTTGTCTACTTAAATGATTGACTAAATGACCGGAAACTTGGCGTGTCATGGTTGTCTAAATGATTGACTACATGACTGGAAACTTGCCAAATCAACAACAACATACATCTAATTGAAGGATCGATAATGGTTGACTTGACTTTAAGAACTCTGAGAAGGCGTATCACCAAAGGTCATAACTTAAAAGCTACTCTCAATGCGGACTCCAGCTCACTATCATCAAACAGTATTAAAACACTACCTTTGCAAAAACTGTGAGTTAATATTGTTTTCTGTAGGATGTCATCATGCCTGTTGCTCAGTCACAACTCCTCAGTGAGATCCTAGAAAAACAGAATGAGATGCTTCAAAAATGAGGTGAATGTTGGTATAACTAAGTGTTTAAATAAGATAAATATAATACTTTTATAATTTTATTCAGCTTTCCTTAACACTTATGACGACAGACCATGCTGTCGACAGCCATAAGGTTATTACTTTAGTTGATCCGACATGCACTAGTTAATTAATTTTGCTATACATTCTATTGTAGCAAACTCAACAACTTCCTTCTAGCCCTTCCGTTCCTGAAACTAGTGATGAACAAGTAAACTATGACTATTATGTTAATTTTAAAATTATTATTAATTCACACACAGGGTATAAGTGAGTATGAGCTGATGTGTAAGAAGAGGAGAGAAGAAAATCAGAGATGTTGATTGAATTGGGACTTAAAAAGGTACAATAATTAAGAATAATATTAATGACTGTCTTGATTGTTCCTGTTATTGTAGACTGACAAACAACCAGCAGGGAACACGGGCAGGACTGTCACTGTAGACAATTCTCCTGATGATGATGGAATAGCAGTGCTGACACCCGGGCATTTTCTAGTTGGTCAACCCCTGAGCATTCTTCCCGACCAGTTCGCCACATCCGCCAAGCACTCTACACTTCGACGTTGGCATCTCTGTCAACTGATGATTCACAGTTTCTGGAGACAATGGTCTACAGAGTACATCAACCTGCTCAACAAGTACAACAATGGCGTTCCAAGACTCGTAATCTCTCTATTGGAGACATCGGCGTTCTCAAGGAAGAAAACACCATTCCCACAAAATGGCCTCTCGGACGAATCGTTGCAGTGCATCCTGGAACAGATGGACTAGTACGTGTTGTCGACGTTCGAACAAGCCAAGGAATCTATCGGAGACCAATCACAAAGTTGGCTTTGTTACTGGGTCCAGAGAACAGTGACTAACTCTAACTCATTATGTTATCCATTATAAAGACTAGCCGTCTTTGGCTGGCGGTATGTTGGTTTCATTTAATTATGTATTTATTCATTATTGATCCACCCACTCACCCATGTGCTATATGATGCAATCAAAAATTATAAAATGGTTGAAACCTGTTGAACCTAGTCTATCATGAAAGTATCGCAAACGGCTTAAACAGTGTAATTTCGATGAGCACATGTTACCAATGAAAGAGTTTGAACTGACATAGAAGTAAGATAGCTCAGAGATAGGTCAATACCAATCGCGGCGATAAAAGGTGAATAGACAACCAGATCCCTTACATACTGCTTAATATTGCTTGTATGATGATAGTTGCCATTTCCTTCATTTTTATACAGTTTTATTCACAAGCCGTCATGTTTTTCACACAGGTGGTAACTTGCGTGTTTATCCTCATACAATAGTGAATGATGATGATGACAATGAGGAGGAAGGATGAACAGCAAGGTCAGCCAGACCAACCAGGTTGTGGAGTCAGTGGGACACATGCAAGTGCATACCACAATGCTTCAAAATGTGTGACAAAGGACAAGCTGGTATTGTTAATAAATGTACATGTAGCTGTTATACGGTGTTTCCCGACTTGTTATTCTCTCCAATAGAGGTCAGCTTGTTGTATTGTAGCACTTCTCGATTTTGCAATTCAGTTTACTTTTCTTTGATAGCTAATAGCTGTTTCCTATTTCACTCTAGGCACTCTAGACACCTCGGACTACCTTCCTCTTTTAACGCCAAAAGCCTGTTGAATATAGCTAGAAGGCAGCCTCACCAGCATGTCAGGTGTCATGGGGTTAATGTTTATTATTAGTTGTTGTACCCTTGCAGTTATAGTGTACTAATGTACACTATAACTGCAATGGTAACCCTCTGTCTGCAGAAACGTGTAAATTGTCCACCGAGGCATTAGCACCTTTGGTGCCTAGTTTTTACAGGCAACACTCCTGCTGATTCAGCGACTAACTTTAAAATTTGGTTACTTCAACTGATGGCTGACTGTGATAGCTGACTGTTGAAATGTGCATCAACGAAGATGAAAAAGGACCAATGGTCCGTTACTACATTTTAGTACCACAATTACTACAAATTAGTACCACAATCACTATGAGAGTATCTTTTCATTTACAGCTATTCTCACCGAATCAGTATGCAACTAGTGCACCTTAATCTCAAGATCCCTATGAAATGGCATTTTCTTCCTTTCAGTGCTATCACAATATTCTTGCACTTCAAGTCTACCAGATTAGGAAGTAACTTACTGCACTTTAGTCTCAAGATTACCATGAAAAGGGCATTTTCTCGAGCTCTTAAAAGCACTATTAAACTACTCTTACAGTCAAGCTACACTTGATAAGCACTTTGCTTGCTTTTTACCAGATTGCACAGGTCAATGGAAGAATTTTACAACAGATTCTTATGATTTAGCTCAGGATTATTTCAGTGGTTAGCACAATTCATTCCAAAAAACCATTTTTTGTTGTATTAACATGTGCGTTATGCACTTCTAGTGTGCTCATTGTTACAATAAAAATATTGTGATATGAAAAATATAACTGCCTGAATGTGAAACAAAACAGTACATGTTACCTCAACCATGTGCATGACTATTATTATCAAATACAATGCCAGTTGTACTGTGCAGACAAGGCTAATCGTCATGTGCACAATTCAATTATCTTTCGTGAAGGGGTATGGTGTGGAGTATCATCGTCAAGACGTCACTTCTACTCCATGTTGGATCGAGATCAACCTCAACAGCCCCTTGACCTGGCTGGACAAGGTCTACTTCTGCTGTTTTAAAAATCACAACATTGTTCAATCAAAATGCTTCAGATCACACACATGCACTATCAAGCTTAACAATGTGCATAGAAAATATTTTTTTTGTGTAAATGCTTGTAGAACTACTAACTCTCCCTCCGAAGCTAGATGTGCAAGACATATTTATGTGCATCCTAGCTGTGCATCCTAGCTGGTAGGACTCGCCTTCTTTGATCCTGAGGTTTCAATAGTGACAAAATGCGAGATGGTGAAGTCATTGCAAAATAGAGAAGGCGAGAATGAACCACTAAAACGCATTAAGATTGCAGCACGCTTAGTTCCAGACAGTCGATTAGAAGATTTTGTAACACAGAACACAAGAGGACTCTTTGAGAAGTTGGGTATTTCATCTGAATTCATACACCATCATCCTGAAACTTGGACCAGCCATCAGGACTTCATCAAGGGGGTGGAAATAGTTAAAAACATCAAGGTGATAAACGACAATGCTGAACACTAGTACAAGAGTTTAACCAACTTATCACACATGATGAAGAACAGTTTCAGTTCCTACTGCAGGTAGTCTCTGAACATCGATGCCAGTTCCAAGATAGTAGAAAGTCAACGCTAATAGCTGGCCAAACCAAAATGGACATATGAAATAGGAGAATCAGAGGCCTTACAGAAACAAAAACCCTCATATTTAATGCATTCTGTATATAAGGACCACCCTATTATTGATTTTAGTTAGCTGTAAAAAGCATAAAATGTGATAGTTTACAGAAAAGAGACTTAATTGAGCTTTTGACAATACAAATCAATTTAGAGAATTACCAAGCGGTTGTGCAACCTCTAAACATCAATAGAATTAATTTTTTTTACCAAACTTAATATTTAGTACATTTTTGTCAAATGGAACATGATTTGGGGGTGGGAGCAGAAAAATTCCAAAATAGTGAAAATAAGGACCACCCTAGTGAGGAAGGTATCAATAAACCATGTCCACTTTGTGGCACGCCTAGGGCGCTTCCAGAAACCATGAGACTGCATGGGTTGGACGACTTTCTAACCGCTATTCAGCCACTTTAAAGCTATCGATGCGACGGTGAACAGGGAGAGTCGTCAGAATCGTCAGACATGACGGCAGGCAGCTAGTCTAGCTGTCACAGTATTTTAATTGGACACTGATTCATCAAGTCTGCTCTCACGGTGTATATACATAATTATTGTCATTAATTCATCTTTCGAAATTATATCATCATTATGTCACAGATCACGAGTGGCAACACTTACGTGTTAGAAAGCTTGTCTTTACTGTATTACATACCGGAGCTAGGCTAGCTGCTGGCTGCGCTGGGGGGCCGGGCTGAGATTTTTTAGAAATTACATAGTTATGTATAATATAAATAGACTATATTCGGTAGCCACAAGTAATCACGTGCACGGTAGCCACAAGCCTGAAAAAAGATACATGAATCACCAGCAACTTCATCGAAGTTAGTGTGGACGAATAGGGTGAAGGCCCCGTTAAAAGAAGAGTGTATGAATTGTGAAACTTCTCGAGAAGAGTCAGATACAGAAAGCTATGCTTTTAAGACAAGGTAACAATAAAAATAATTATAATAATAATTATGATTTATAAGTCTTATTAGGAAGCTCAAGTGGCTAAAGAAAAAGTATCGGAGGTCCTTCCATGAATTGGATGAGCTCCACAAAGCAACACTGTCGAAGCGGTCCCGATCAATGATGCGGCCTAGAGTGCCGTCAAAACATCCCAGCAGTCGACAAGCTCCTGCAGATATTCCTGTTTTTTTTTTTTACGAATCTCCGAGCGACAATGCGTATAGCAGCTTAATGCAACTGATGTATCCACAAAGATTTAGTGTCTGTCAATCAACTTTAAGGCACAATTTTGCACCGATAATCAACCTTTTTCTTGAAGTATAAGCTTGTAAAAGCTATGATACCTCTAATGTAAACTTTGGGTTTACTCTCAGCTGCATCTATGCATACTCTGTGGTGGATAGTCTGGTTCAGTAGTGTTTATTAGCTAACAACATGATTATAGTAGCAACACAGTCAGTATAATAATTATAATGTCCAATAGCTGAAGGGCACGATGTAAATGTATCTCAATCCAACATGGCGTCTCCTCGATGCTCTGCCTGGGATAGTCTGGTCCCCATCCCTCAACAAAGCTCAGTCTTACCATGCACAGTTTGCGAAGGTCATCCATATCAATACGCATGGCGTTTGATAGGTTACACCCTGTAGACAATATCGATCAGTGAACATAAAGACAGCTGGTCACTAACCTCTCACAGCACCTGTCTGACATATGCCTTGGGACAGACGTTGTGCACGGCATCACCAGGGGCTCTGCCGGCTTGCCCATCAAGAAAGTAGCTCTTTACAAACACAATGTGGTCGGACATGCAGTGAACCCACACTTCTCCCTCGTTATTTTCATCCAACCTGCAGATGTGTTGACACATAATACATGTCACATGACTATCATTGTTGTACCTTTGCCTATGTCTAGTCTAGCATGTTCACTGGTGTATGTACGATGAACATTGGTCAATCAACCTAGACAAAATCGGTCACCGCTGGACAAGTCGACAAATCCATCGACAGTAATCAGGCATGCAATTCATAGGCGGCGGTCCAACGGATGGAAAGATTATATCAACAGCTCCGCCCATGACCACGTGGTCTCCACGTGGTGATATTCGAGGAGGCAACAAGAAGAAGGTATCAATCTCAAAAATGAACAGCTCTAAGTAAGACGCTCGCAGTGGGAAGCAAATGTCCGAGTACTACTGAGCATTATATCAACACTTCCCGTAACCAGTTGCTCGGTTGAAAGTGGCGCGAAAAGACTTAATGCACTGTCACATTCACGACACGTGTTTCAGGACTCAGTCTTCTCATGATTCATAGATATCGATTGACGTTTCTGAGGCCATTGACGAGTTCCAAGACAAAAGAAACTGCACAATTTATTACTAGACCAGTTCAGAGAACAGCTGCATAATAGCCTTGCTTGAATTTCGATTTTACTGTAAATAAAGTATTGTTGTCAAGCTAGACCCAGAACTCTATTGTGGACACGATTCACATATTACTTATCTTCTCAATGTCGAAGTAAAGCCAACTTCCATTGTAAGGAAAATGCCCAAATTAACTAAGTGGGATAGAATTAACACAATACTGAGAGCCTTAATACAATTATAGTGCTAGCTAGCCGGTTGCGATAGCTGAAAGTGCACATAACGAAGCCTTAAAACGTGATACAGTACCAAGTGACACGATATGCCGCCTATGTCAAGATGACCTCCGAAGAACTGGAGGCCATCCTAAGAAAAAAAGGCAAGCAATAAACAAAAGCAGCATACATGGCTGTGACAATCCATCCTTGACCATAATTATAAGTACCTAATATCAAATTGTTAATATCAATATCAAACCATTAAATTGTGTACAACGCAATTCATCAACCTCAACAAAGAAACTGCCAAACATGTGTACAGCGCTTTGCAGTTAGGTTGTCGAAGCAAGCAGACAGAGTCTAACTTGTGGTTTTGTTATATGGTGCACCTACTTGCTTATACTAATATTCACAATGCGTGGGTGGCTGTTTGTGGTACATTGTGTATTCTGTATCAAGACCACAAGCTAGACTCTTGTCTCCATGCCTATGACAACCTAACTAAGCTAGACTCTGTCTCCTTGCCTATGACAACCTAACTAAGCTAGACTCTGTCTCCTTGCCTATGACAACCTAACTAAGCTAGACTCTGTCTCCTTGCCTATAACAACCTAACTGCAAAGCACTGTAGCTATTTGAGGCATGACACCACCAGGCCATGTCCAAATGCTGCTATAATCAAAAAGCATTTATAAGACAATGCTGCTTTTGAAGGCAATCTTGAAGTTGGTGATAAAGTATGTTTCTCTTGCTAAAAATAAAATGAGGAAAAAATTAGCTACGAAAGTGATCTTCAATCTTTGCTAGAATCCTCTGTGCAGGCAGATCAAAATTTACATGACCTTGTAAATCTCAACTAAATTCTGAACAATATCACAGACACACTGTCACCTCATGTAGAATGTACAGTCACCTCTCTTGGTTGTATTTAAGTCTGTGTTAGGTCATCTACACTAGTTCTAGTTTGTATTCTCAGTTCTGTTAGTTGCTAGCTGATCACCAATCATTGCTCATTGCCATCTTGATAAAGATCTTTGAGATATCACATTTTGGCGACGAGGATGGCTCTTCATTGTGCAGTAGGAGAGTTCGACCCTAATAACGTTGAAAACAGCTGTATTGCAATTAAACCTTCTAACGAAAGTATAAATTATTGTGACATTAACCCTCTACGTAAAGCAAACATCAAGGCTTTAAAGGAGAAGAGTGATTGTTCATTGAAAGTTAGAAGTCCTGCCTGGTTACTTGTCAATCATGACTCTGAACGCTAACCCTGACCTGGCATTGGACAATGTTACTATCACGACTACTGTGTCAGGACTGAAGTCGCTCTTTCCGAGATACTCCATCATCCATCTCATGTCTTGCCGAGAAGTAAACAAAGACCTGCCAGGATATGCACTCATAGGTTTTTTCAATGAACGAGCAGTTGATTGTGGTGGTGTGTGCAGGGACATGTTGTCTGGTTTTTGGGAGGAGACATACACTAAACTCTTTGATGGCCATGGCAGTACACTACTAACCCCTGTAGTATTATGCTCAGTCAAACATGCATGATTTCTTTACCTTAGGAAGTATTCTGTCACAAGGTTATCTTATGGAAGGTTACCTCTAAGAGTAGCTTCTCCTAGTCTAGCGTCTATGGTCTTGGGACCCGATATTGAAACACCTGGAGAAATTCTTCTGAGCTCATTTGTGGACAGTGTAAGTGTGGTAGAACCAATGATTAATTTTTACATTATAATAGACAGCAACATTTGGATACTCCTGTCGATACTCACTCTTGTACTTAAAAAAGAAAGAAAAACCCCATCTTTTGTCTTTTACAATGTTGATGTAAGTTATAATAAATTGTAACTACTTTGATTTTATATAATGGAATTATTTCATTAGGTCATGGTGGAGTTTGACAAGGCCTTAGGGAGACGCAAGTCCCCTTACATCATCAGGTATGGACAAAGCCAGTATTTTGTTGCTGCTGAGAAAACGGCAATAGAAGTCGCTGGTCTTACGGACTACATCTACGATATAGAGTATCCAGGAGCAATTATCAACTTTATGTTATTCTTGGAGAAGTATTTAGTTAAACTGAGGTGTCAAAGCGCAACTTCTCAGGATCAGCTGTAGCAGTGATCACTGACTTGAAGAATAGCAATTAAACTTGAACGATCAATACAATCACGTATAACTGATCATGTTGAGTTTGTGTATTATTGTACTATTGTTTGATTAAAATTCAGCTCTTTTGATTAATTGAATTCTGCACTAAAATAAGTTATGATGAACAATGCACGATTGTTTCAACACAGCTTCATGGGTTTTGCGATGCATCCGAGCTAGCTTATGCTGCGGTTGCATACCTAAGAAGGGTTGACTCTGATGGCGCCATCCACGTGACACTTGTTACTTCAAAGACGAAGGTGGCGCCTATCGAACACTTGACAGTACCTCGTCTTGAGCTTTGTGGTGCTAGTCTACTTGCCGAACTACTGCGCTTTCTCCAGAAAGCGCAAATTCCTAAAAAAAACGCGGAACATAAATACAGCGCCAAGGCTGCTGACTAGACTGTGAGGCACACCGACAAGCTAATTTCACCCCGGCGATAAGATGGCCATTATTGTGCATTTAGTGCTGCTCTTTCTAGCGTATTCACACGCTACCAGTGCTATAGGTTTCGATGAGTGGTGCATGGTACATGGCAAAGTATACAGCGGCGAGCAAGAGAGGAAAGCGAGACAGTCTGTATTCGCTAGCAATATTCAGCTAGTAGAGAAGTTGAATCAAAAGTATAATAGTAATGGTGTCGGGTTTGCTATTAACCATTTTGCTGATCTTACTCGTCAGAAATCTCTTGACTCCGTCACTCCAGTGTCTGTGCCACAAGAAGAATGGTTTCACTACACATTGTGACAACTCATAGAGTACCTGTCATCCCACTGTAACAATATTCAGGATTCAATCGGCTGGTACGTGTCACCGTTTTAGTGATTGACACCGAATCTGGCCATGTCATTTGAATCATAGATTTCGATTGGGCTGGTCTTACCAACAAACAAAAATACAAATTTATGAAGCATGAAATTAGGTTCCATGGAGGTTCAGCGTAGCTCGAATATGACAAGCTTTTTCGCCGACAAGCACCACTCAACCCAACCTTGCCTTGGAACTGCATTCATGCGATCCTACAAGCAACCAAAATCCTAGGACTACCAGCATGGAGCAATTAAGTGCAGCAAGAGCTGCACTTAAATGTTCCTGGAGCTAAGAGTTATGGATGAATTTAAAGACAACAGAACTGAAACATTCACTGCACAAGGCTGTTCCTGTTCCTTTACCTTTGAAAATGGAAAGTAAAGAGACAAGTCAAACAAAACTTGGAGGATGGAGATCCACGTTACGGTTAAGATCCATCTTAAGTTCACACGATGGAGGATGATCAGAGACTGAACACATTAGTGCAGGATGGCGACGCTTGTTCAACACTTTTTTATTCAGCATCGTAAGAAGACAGTATCACTCTACAGTGCTTCTTGTGGAAGCATACCGGATACAAAACACACTTGTTTTGGGTATCAGATTGCTAAGCCAGCTTGAGAAGCACTCTTACAGAGCAAACATGTTTTCCAGTCTGCTCTGTACAGACTGATGAATTCAGTGTATTGGAAGGTTAATGATATTCATAGACCTATTATTGCATTCCATGCATGCCTGAGCATGCACTGGTATTGTTACCAAGTAGGTGGTCTATCTACCACAACAAGTAGAGATATTTGAATCTGTCAAGAAGTTCTTTAATTTTTACATTACTTTTGACTATAGAGTTGAGCAGTAGCTGTTGTTTTCTTTCGTCATGTGTTTGAGCAGAAGCATCGAAGTGAGGTTATTGCGCAAAACTTTTGGTAGAAAGCTCAGGACCCCATCTACAGATATGGGAGAAGAATATGACTAGCAACATAGTAGATTTTAAAAATAATATTTCATTGGTAATTATGTCTGAATTCATGCAGGCTGTGTTCATGCAAGAACGAGTAATTACTATGATAGATACACTCCGTAAAAACAATGTTGAACCAGTCAACTGGATTTGGTAATGTGTTAAAATCAATACTCTTAATTTTTATTAGCAAATATTTTTATTTCATGGGCAGTAGACAGCCGATAGAGCTAAATTGTGGTGCTTTGGTCTGTGCAGATTGCTACTGTAGGTGTTTACAGTTATATGCCAAGCTAGACTGCCCTTGCTGCTAAGTGAGGACAATTTGAATGGAATGGAATCTGGAATTGAATGGAATCTGTGAAAATTGTCACAATTACACCAGTTGCATATTGAACATTCACCGCTATGGCGAAAGCTAACACCATACATAATAATAACGAAACCAATGAGTGACCTATGTTGGGTCTTCCAAAAAAAACAGCACTGCTATCATGAGATCTACCAACATGCCAGAAACTGATAAGTCTACTGTACGAATAACTACAACAAAGCATTTTTGTTCAAACTATACAATCCCTACAGGTACTGAAAGCAGCAGAAGCCCACCTTATGTTGGTTCAGTTAGAGCAATTTTAATAGACTAAGACAACTGCTGCAAATCCAAATCCGTACTGAGTTTACAACATATGAAGTCTATTCACCACCGCCAGTATATTGTGTTTTTCTGATGAAACTAAATTTTCAGGTCAGCATTGTACTGTTGGTAAAATGCTTGAGTATGATAAACGATTTTTTTCCCTGTCTATGGGGAATTTTTTACCTGGTGACAGAGAACAAAGTGTGGGCCTCGAAAACCTCATCACATCAGTAATGTCAGGGATGAATTTCAGTCGTTGTGGCAGCAATGGTAAAGAAAATTGTCAGAATCATTGACAAACCGGTGCACAGGAGAGAGACAGCACAATTATAGGGTTGTGTTGAGTGCCTGAAACAGCCAGCACTATGCCTGACCGGAAGTAACGATGGAAGTGATTGTTTCAGGATATGGCATAGCTCATTCACCTCAAGTGTTGACTGGTGCAATTCATTTGTTAGTTCACTCCAATCAAGCATCAGTAAAAATTACTTGCCTAACTTTAACATAGATCAATCTGAAGCATCTTAGTTCATATGGCAGTTGTCACAGTGGCAGAGTACATTACACAGTGTGCAGGCATGTGCATTTGGTACACTTAAGCAAGCAAGAAAGAAGTTGAGTAGTGTATCATGTCCTTAAGGTATATCAGGGGTTCCACACTGCTCTGCTTAAATTCTGTGCATCTTTTATCAAGATGTGTGATTCACCTCCTCAAAAGAGATCTTGTACTCAGACCGATTTTTTCCTTCAATGGTAAGCAATGGAATAATAATACAACAATAAAATTGTTTTTTTTTCTCCATAGCCTCTCCTAATTCTTGCATTTCGAAATCAACATGCATTTTTGAGGACTTTGAGGCTCGGTACAAGGATAGACACTTCTTTTTCCATACTGACACTGTAAGATAATTATGTAATTACTACCATTATTTATTTGTAGCTCCATTAGTTATCAATGATTATTGAAATGCGATATCATGATGTCATCGAACCATTAGCAGCTGGTCCCAATGGTTTGAGCAGTTGGGTACTGAACCAGGACGCAGAGAGACAGAGAACAAGAGGAACTTTCTACCATCAAACGAAACGCGTGTGTTTTCGGACTTTCCTCTTTTTCCTCGCCACAGGTAAGGACCAGTACGCCAACATCAAGGGCAGCTGCAGTGAGAATGGCATTGCACCCAGGGTACATGGCAACACTATAAGGCTTCCAGTGAAATCACTGACCTTTGATGATGTGTCCTGCGTGATTACTTTCATCAGGAATTATGCCGAAGACAATGCCGTTCTGTTACCAGGACGTATCCCTGGGTACAAGCGATCAGATCTGCACTTGCTCCAATGTAGTACGACCAAATCTCACTTGTGGAAACTGCACAATAATGCCTGTGAGCTGTCTCACAGTAGTCATGAGACAGCATACACTTCATTACTTCTGTCGAATCTGGAGGACTCTTCTGCCAATTATCGTGCCAGCTAATATGACGTTCTTCCCTGTCAGAAGCAAGTTTTCACAATTGCCGGTGCCATATGTAGTAAAAAGTGCATGACAACACTACAACATTTTTAAAGGGGTGAAATTGGCCAACTTCGTTCAAGAATTCTCAACAGATCACATATCACTTTGGTGAACAAGAACTGTCAACACTGTGTGAGTTGATGTAAATGGTGGAGGTGATGGTGATGGTAATAGCGAGATTAAGATGCACGTCTTTCACTCAGTACGTGTAACGCGTAACGTGTAAATGATCACGTGAGCACTACAAGTCAGGTACAATTTGCTGGCTACCCGTTGATTTTACCCGTTACGTACGTCTAGACCCCCTTCTACAGGTTGGCTGTTTCCCTGAACATTTTGCAGCTCTGAGTTTCATCAGATCCACGTTTGCTTTAAACTAAACTGTTGTTTGATGCCTGCTCTACACACTTGACCTGTTGAAACGCTTGTATGTGCTGTCCTTCGCCCAGGCGAGTCGTCAGAACAGGAGCGACCATACTTTCATCGAGCGTATGATATTCAATCAAGCCTCTGCACTGCTCGGCTCGAAGTGCTATAGTTCTTGCATAGCTACCGACTTGTGTAGCTGTTATTCATGACGTTTTCCTTACCTTTCAATCCACTCTGAATGCAAAAGCTAAAATTTTGACAGCTAGTCGTCTTCCTGGTTATCCAGTCGTCCGAGCGCTCAGCACAGGTAAACGCGAATCTTAATTGCCATTGGAATGCTACCTGTAACGTCTAACGTGAATTACAGGTTCTGCGTACACGTTAAGTTTCACGTGACGTGCATCTTAATCTCTCTAATGGTGATGGTAAATGGTGGAGTAAATGGTGGAGTATCGAGAAGAATTTTTTGATGGTATGATTCAGTGTTAAGTTACTTAAACCTTGCACCTCACCATTAGATGATGATTGGGAGGAAATTTGGAGTGAAAGCTGGGGTGATGATGAAGCTCGTCCTACTCTAATCGAAGAGGGAGCACCTAAAATACCATATATTACCTTCAATGTATTCATCAATAGGAACCAAGCGCGATGTCATGCTATGGTGTGATGGAGCAAAGCAAGATAGCCCTGATGTTGGAAATAAGCGACCATCACCTTCCATTAACCCACCTAGCAAGAGAACGCAAATTGAAGAGAAAGTGGATGAACTCCAATCGATGCCACTAAAAATGCCACTCCAGCAGACACAGTTAAAACCACTCCAGCAGACACTCCAGATTCCAGACCTTCAGGTAGACACTCGCCTGGAAAAGCCTCTGAGTTGAGAAGGGGGCATCTACAGGAACTAAGGGAACTACAGGAACTGCTAGAGCTAAATGTACTTCCTCCACATGAATTTGCTGAACAGAAAGCCCTAGTGATTGCTGCTATGCACAAGCTAGTGGCATAGAACTGAACCTGTTAATTGTAATTGGTCATGACGTGCAATAATAGCAGTGATTGAAAGATTACTAATTTTTGGTAAAATTATTTACGAAGTAAATTTCCAGTCAAGTTCCAGTGTGTCTCTTACTGTCTCTGGTAATATAATACTACCCAGCACGATGATTCTACTGACTTGAATTCGGTCAGTACATGTAACTAATAAATTGCTATCCTTGAAAATTCTCCCGTACTTTGAAGTGTCAAGGGTGTTGTTGGAGATGTCACACAAAAGAACGTAACGGACCATTTTCCGCGTGACGTCACGGCCGCAAACGCCCGTTTATTTCCCGTGGACTAGCTAGGGGAGGCAAAAGCATGCAAAAATGATTACTGCTATCAAAGCGCAGCTGCTTTCCTCTGGATTACTCCAGCTGCGAGTCTCTACTTCAGTTCCTTGTCTACCAGTGTCATCATCCATCCAAGGACTTGCACTGTCTCTAGCAACTTCACTCCACTGCACGGCGTCTTTGAGATCGAGCCCGTGGTTAAAACTCACCCGTTCTTCTAAGAACGCAAACAAGGCAGACTATGCTGCCATCGAAGTCAGCAGCGTGCAACTTTGCCTGCGGCATACAGTTGTATTAGGTAATTATTAAAAATTGTATAATTATTAAAAATTCTTGTTAATTTTTGCATGTTTCGTATGAGTTTGGTCATTGGTTTCATCATCACCTACAAAGGTATAATATTAATCGAGCTGACAAGGGTTCAAGGTTGGGACCTACTGTCTACGATACTGTTGCAGTCGAAGGGATCAGTGTCGAAGCCCTAATCGACACTGGATCGCCAGTGACTATCGCTTCTTTAGAGATGGTTCTCAAAAGCAACCGACCTAAGGAACAGACAGATGCACAGTGGATGAAATCTACTCGCAAGTAGCTCAAAGATCCTGATGATATGCTGAAGAATTATGGCGGACACCATTTAGACTTCATCGCTCAGTTTGAACTCACTTTGTCCAGGACAGTATCAGCTGATCACTACCATTCTAGCGCGAAAGGATGCACCAAACGATCTGTTGTTAGGTACTAATGTACAACCACAGCTAGGATTCTCCTTGGGGACAAATGGTGAGTACTATTATACTGTCAAGCGTTCAGGCAGGTTATTATCATGACTGAGTGATTAGAGTGACACAAACTATTACTGTCGTTATTAATTATTGAGTTTGTAAACCTACTCAGTCGTTAATACACCTCGATCAACAATTTCAGCCAGACTGTTTCCAGAGCATCTCATAAATCAAGTAATCACAATAGAAAGCCGCCACCATTATAATGCAAATGGAAGATACCAGAGGAACTGAAGATAATGATTCTGGTAACCAGGCATATTTTTAAATCCATAGAATGAAGTTTGGTGGTTATTTACACAAAAGTCAAAGGCTCTAAGAGAATATCAGCAACCACCAAACCATGCTGTACAAAAAATAATAAAGATTTGAACAAAAGGAAGAATGAAGAAAAATGAAGACCATCAGCTGTATTGGGCTACTGCTTCCACACCAGATAGACAGGCAAATAAAGCATGTCTCTTTGGTGTAAAACATTCACAATAAGAATAAAAGCCAATAATTTTAAGAAGAATAATTGTAAATAAATAAGAACAATAATTGTAGTAGGAGAATTGATTGGACATGAACAACCCCTGAAGTTGAAATAGACATATATTCTGATTTGGAAACCAGTGATAGTGAAGGTGTGCATAATATGTTTATGTATGCTAATTGTGAACTATTAGTTATTCAGACAATGGTGTCGAACTCCCTTCTTGTTTCTGAGTCTAGATTTAATCACTAATTCGTGGCTACACACGGCTGATGCAGTTCGTTATAACATGCTTACAGGAGTTCGAGAATCTACCGGTCTGGGATGCCAGGTCCCTTATTGTGTGATTCCATGTTTTGAGCTCTATCACACTCACACAGTTGGATAAATGCATCATACATCACAATAAACCATCACAATATTGTCTGTCACTTACTCATTATAAGCAGCATCCATTGACAAGATAGATAAAATTGTTAGACAGGGAGTTCTCAGGGCTGTGCAGAGTCATCATAGCTCGTATTCGAGTTTGTTTGTTTTTAGGAGAAGTGCAGGAATAAAAAATAGGTACCTAAGCTAGATGCACAATTGCATAGTCAAAACAATTGCTACAGCTTGAGTATGGGACTGCTCTAGTATTGCTGTGATAACTTGCTGAGTTGCATGCTGTGATTCATAGTCAGACATTGTTTACAAAGCGCTAAATTATTACTGCATGCTCCGCCCATTGGCATAATAATAAAATGACGGGTACACTCGGTATAAAGGCGAACCGTAATTCACATTCTTGTCTGAGGTGAGTACCAGTGCGAAGGAAGAGACGAGATGAGTACCAATAGGGAGTCAAGAAATAAGAGGGAAACGATGAAGAAGTTACTGAACTATTTCATCGAAAATTACTTGCTCCAAATAGGCAGTTAGTCTTCCACTTGCTGAAACAGTTACATGTTGTTGCAATGGTAAAAGGCACTCAGAGTTGTGGTTGCTTCATTTATGTTTTCATATAGTCAGCAAGAAGAAACTTATATTGTGCAATCACTCAATGTGGCACTAATTCAGCTGCTTTTGCATCTCGTCATGATAATTAATAATTATCATGACGTAATCTGCTTCAAAATGGGAGAAATTAATGAATCCCCTGTGACTAGGTCGTCATTGTTGCTTGTGGTGTGACATTCTGTCTGACCAGCTGAAGATCCCAAGAGCAGATAGGAAAGGACTAAGGGCTGTTGTACACACACAGCAGCACATTTTGATGATTGGTTTTGGAGGACTTCCTTTAAATTGTAGATAATTAGCTTTCTTTAACTTAAGCATAAATGTAATGTCGTATAGTTTGTCAGTTGTTTAAATTGTTCGGTCAATTATCCATAGAGGCGTTTTTCTTGTGTTTTTTGTTTGTTCCTCCTGTCGACATTCCTCACATGAGTAAGGTTTGTCTCCTGAGTGAGTTCGGATGTAATCGCAACACTATAATTTGCACTATAGCAGTGCAAATTATGCAATGCCTTGCCCAATTTAAAACATGACTACGAGCTATTATAAAGTTTATTTACAGTATACACATTATACATTGCACAAGAATAAAATAATCATACAGGACAGGTGGTTTGGATATTATGACAAAGGACTTGCAATTTACGGTATGAAGGCAAAGTATGATTGATCATTGGTGTTAGTAAGTTAGTAGCTTACAGCAATATTGAAATTCAAATATACATGAGCATATCAGCTTTACAATACCGTTCTAGGTATGTATTCAGGTTACCTTTAAGGTTGTACGGAAGCGAAATTTGACGTCTTCAATTTGTTTCATTTTAAAGTATGTTGTAGAGTTGGTGCATACAAATAGGATCCTCAAAGGAAATTGAAGTAAACTCCTTGGTTGCTAAGATATTGTTGTACAAATGTTACCCAACTGGTTGCTATGCGTGGGCGATGGAATGCAATAACAATAATCCGTATACGTAAGTACAACGTCTCTGTGGTGTTAGTGCAGCCGCAGTCCAAGTCTTGGGCTAGAAGAAGCTGTACAAAGACTAAACAAAGCTTTTACAGCCAACAGGTGACGCTACAACACGTTGCAGCCAAGATCGTTCGCGGTACGTTTTATCGCACGTGTATGTTAATATTATTCATAATTTGTGGACGCGTTGCTAGGGCGGGGCACTGCGGTCGCGGCTAGGTTGTTCTGCGGTTCTGACGGCGTCTAGTGGGGCTTGTGGAGGTCAGAATGACTCAGAAGGTTACTGTAGAGTGTCGAGTCACGAAACAAACGATGTATTTTCACATAGTCTGACTAAGGCCGTGTATAACGTAGCCACTGCGTGTAGCGTGCACAAAGAGTATGGTAACTTTTCTACCGAACAGCACTGTCAGGTAAGAATTGATTCCCCGCTAGTACACTAGCGTGCTAAATTTTTGGCCAGAAGCCGCAGTTCCACGCTCTTCGTAGGCTCCTACTGGCGTCTTTGTAGGAAAGTGAGCCAAGTTTGCTTCTTTGCTGCCTTACGGGATACTAAAGGGCGATCCAATTGCGGCCTCTGCTGAAAAGTTAGCCCTTGGCGTTCTCCATAGAATTCTATTCAATATACTGGCATACAGTGCTTCTGGCAATAGCTTTGAGAAAAATTAACAAATACAGTGGGTGTATCTGAAGCGCCATAATATGAACACTAATTCTCAGGACCTCTTCTTGTATTGTGATTGCATGCTACACGCCTCAAACAACCATTATAATAACTCCAACTTGCACAGTATTTTATGTTTCAGAAATTATACATAAATAAAAAAATTCTTCCAAATTCACACCTTCGCTTCCATACCACCTTAAATTCAATTATCTTTTTAACTCTCCATGTAGCTTGAGGCAACCACAGGTGCAGTAGAAGTGGATGACATTGTCGAGTTCGTGAAATGTGTGACTAACCAAACTATACCACACCTCTAGTGGTATCATAGGTAATTACTTCTGTGCTCTATTAGGAAAGACTAGCCACCTTGAGTTGAGTTCCATGAGGTAAAATATTGTCATGACGGGATGTTTTGTGTGTGCTTGCACAATAATAGAGCGCATAATAATAACAATGACAAGCAATATGTATACTTGCATATTTAACTCTTCAGTTTGCAAGTTGGTTGTCTAACTGTAATCAGTAGCGGTGAGGAAACATGCAACTATGAGTAGCTGGAGAGAAAATGCAACAGCTAGACCGTTTGTTGAACGTCTTCTCAGGCTATTCACAGAAAAAAAAATTTCCGATTTCGACCTCAATTTTCTTGAGAATTGGCTCGGAAAGAAGATCGGTGGAAGATATTGGCAAGCAACAGAGCAATTTCATAATAAGAAGGGCGGATCATCAGTACAATTGAACAGAATTGAAACATTCGCTGCACAAGGCTGTTCATAAACTGGCAGAGAATGGAGCTTGAGCAACTTAAGCACAATGTTGCTTTCAAAAAGCGACGGCATAGATTTCATGCCATCAAACTTAGCGGCTGCAAGATAAGGACGACTTCTTCTTGTGGAAGACATCGAAGATTCGGCACATCAAGCAAGAAAGCAGCCAAATCCCAAATATGATGACTAGAATTTGTTTTGTAATACTGTAAATTGTTTGTTGGTAATCAAGTAGCAATAATACTTCTGTAGCCATAAACATGCTGTTGGTATATTTACATTTGTACATTTTCTGTAGGCAAATAAGCTTGTCGAGAGGTTGAATCAAGCATCACAAGGAATGCTGGTAAAGACTAACCAACTCAGATAAGAGGGAGTGGAGTTCATTAATCGATACTTGCGTGTTTGCCTACAACACATACCGACACGACACGAATTATTCAGCTGATCCTAAGGGAGCACTTGTTCCCGATTTCACTGAGAGTTCTCTTATTTTAGATGAAGATAAGATATTCAATATGTACAGTGTAAGGGACTACTGGTTGAGGGGCTTTCAAAACTAGAGAGACTACCAGACAAGTTAGGATCGTTCTCTTATAGCTCTTCTATAAACATTTTACTCTTATTCTGAATGTGTGTGTTCACAAAAAGTTATATTACTACATGCTTCGACGAATAAGCCATCTCAGATTACCATCAAGGACAACACATTGAATCATAACACTCAAAAATTGACAAATAGCAATGAGAGTCTGCAATCCCTAGACAGGGATAGAATGGGACAGTGTTCACCTTTGAACTTTTATCTGTTGGGTATCAATCATTTTTATGCAGCAACCACCAGTTAGTCGTGGACACGATGTTACGTATTATGACCTATGTTACAGGACCATTAGTTCAGAAACAATGTCAGAACTTAGATAAAAAGAGCTGTCATGAACTTACATGATTGTAACTAGACAATATGCTAGACCATTAGACTACTATGATACACAGTCTATATAATTGATGTAAATCCAAAATAACAGAGTTGAGTTTTGAGCCTGAGCCTGATTGTAGCTGTTCCCTGCACTCCTCTACTTGATCGAATGCCGTATACTCCTCCACTTGATCGCTCGCAGAAGTTAAAGCAACCTCACACAGTTAAAATGGTGTCCGTCTCTGCTCTCCGTAAAAGAAGGAAGACAGTTACCAGATTCATCGCCAAACTTGTCACTCGCCTTGTATAGTCAGCTTGCACCATCGGTAGATGAATTACTAGATTTATGGAACGGGTTTGGCTTAAAACTGGTGGTCTTTTTGGTTACACATCTGTTCGTGGTATGCTGTCATGTGTAAGCTCTGACCTACCAGCTACTCATAAGATTTGTGGATTTGCAAGTCATTCTGCAACCATGGGCTGCTCAAAATGCTACAAGAGCTTCCATCAGGCGCATTTGGAGATATTGTCCGATACCATTGTGTAGATGTGATGCACAATCTATTGTTATGAACGGCAAAGCATATGCTAACGATATGGAAAGATGATAAGATTTATGTTTCCTAACATCAGGGCAATGGCCAGCATACTATGCACTCTCCCTGTCACCAGCTGTACAGCCGAGCGGTAGTTCAGTAGTCCAAAAACAACCAAAACACCGTTCAGTTCGTCAATGACGACAGCGCCTGACAGGGCTGACTCTCCTTGCCGTACATCGCGACATAACCTTGACAATTGAAGAAGCTATCGATGAGTTCGATTCGTCTTACGTGAACACACTTTCGTCAGGCAAGCAGGTGAAGGAGTTTGTCTGTGACAAGGGGCACGCCTCCCACATTTCCTTCATACAGTTGTTGCGATCAGCAATGACTGTGTCTCAGCTAGAGCATCTTTTTGAGAGAAAAGCAGAGTCTTCAGCAGCGAATGAAGCATATGAGGAGTTTTAGAATATTTACTCACACCATGCACCAAATGCAAGAAATAGCAGGATACTGTAGATTCCTTAAAGGAGCAGCTTCATGATTCTAAAGATGCAATTGAAGCTAAAAAGGCTAACTAGTCCTTGGTTTTTACTTCTACAGTACTGCATCATGTTTATTTTACAGACAGTTAAAGAGAAGCGGCACCTTCGAGGGTGAGATATTAAGACTTACTTAAAATATTAAAGATATTGTTTTAACTCTCTAGAGTATTATCATAGCTGCCAGGCAATGATAATAAAGGCTCAATCGGTACCTGTCGAAAGCGTCTGACATACCTAAAAAGAAAAATGATTGCCCAGCTGTTCAACCAGCTGGGAAATTACTCTGGAAGGTGGACTTACTACTTGAAGTACGGGCCACCAGACATGCTCATTCAGTTTACAATCAAACAACACATCCTTCTAGTTGTAGTTGTTGGCTAAGAAATCGGCATAGTGGCTATGGTTATGACGCAGTATGTACTAATCAAAATTTGTCTATAATTAGCCAAGGGCAATAAGACACAAAACAGGTACTCAAATAAGTATATCCAATATTCGTCCAATAATTAAACAGTGGTCAATTATTTCAATGGTCAATTTTGGTCAATTTTTGGTGGTCAGTGATCAATTTTTCAACAATGGACGGTGGGCCGTCCATTGCTGAAAAAGAGTCGAAATGACTAAAACTATCACCACTCCTTTCCATGAGTGGAAAATTAAAAAAACGATTGTAAACTAGAGTTCTTTCTCACTTATAATGACAACATCCTTCTCCATGGTTCTCGTATTCTTGTACCATTATCCTCCTGTGACAATGTTTTCATAACATATCTGTGTCACTCAGCCAACATGGAACAGCATCGAAAGAGCTATTTCTGTCCACTTTCAGGCAGCAACTCCACCCGCACCCTAAAGAAACTGTCAAATCATCTCACAAATGTACACAACATCAGAGACGCGAAAACGAGGCAAAATATCCTGAAAGAGGCGAAGTCCAGAGGTTCAGCTCCGCCAAGAGCCCGTAAGGTGACTCTCACAACCAAAGAGGCCTTCCAGAGATCTCATTGGGAGCGACCTCAGTAAACACAATAGAGATAATTGATTCGTAAATTGATGGAAAAATTGGAAAAAATTAATGGGAAAAATCGATTCGTAACAAGAAGAATCCCAATTATACAAGCACTGTAGTTTTTAAAATCAGCATGTATCATACGATAACAATTAACATGAAACGGTGGTTGCACTATCTTCAACTGCAACCATCTTCTACTTGTCCTCTCAAGTACATGTCATCTACAAGTCAAAAGAAAAGATAATTCACACCTGACTTGAGAAAAGAGGGAGAATGGCATGTCCATGTTGTTATAGTCACCAACTGATAACAGTGGTAGTGACACAGCTTCAACTAGTATGTCTAGTGATAAAAGCACAGAATACCAGTTGAAGGTCAACAAGTTTCTCGAGAGGACGCTTAGACTACTTCTGAGAAACACAGACAGGCATGAAGTTTTATATTTCGTACAAAATTAGCAACTGCATTGATTTGTTATGTAGATCAGAATAAAAGCTGACAGAAAGTACCTCAAATCGGCAAAGAGGATGGCTGAGCGGTACAACAGAAAGAAGTCTGTGAATACATTCAGTGTGGGTGAGAAAGTGCCTCTCAGAATTCCAAGAATTGATAGGACAAGCTCAGACTTGCCAAGACTCATGGTAGTTCAAGTCAATGTAAAAGCTCTTTGTAGCTATCGTTTGCAGTGAGTAACTTTTATTTGCATAAAATAATTGCGATCTCCATATGCAGCTGCAAATATGGTCTTTTGAGTATGTGCTACCGTGCTGGAGAACTAGAGAGCTTCACTGGTCCTATTGAGTTTTCAATGGAGGGATGGGAAGAAGAACAGAGATTGTCATTGAGAGAAGCAGCTTGAAAACAGGCACCTTGGTATCGAATGCCTGTAGATGCACAACTGGTTGTGGAACACGAAAGTGTCGATGTATGAAACAAGGCATATCTTGCTAATCCTTGCAGAAACAAGAATTATAATAACTCTCCTCAGAACACTGATGGTGAAACAATCGGCAACAAAAGAAAGAACAAACTCAACCAAAGCCCAAGACACTAGGTGTACCTGAAGGTAGCAATATATGAACTACCTCATATATGAACTACCAGTTCAATACCACCTCAAGAATGAAGCAATTGCTACTAGGGACCTTGGTGTATGGTTCTCTAATGATTTATCCTGGTCCAACAATGGCATCATATTTTTGCTCCTACTCACCATCATAGACTATGCCTCTGCTCCTGTGATATCTCCAAAATGAAGTGGCATTTTTGAATACCATAATAGAGGAGCACAACCTGAAGTGTGTGTTAATGCTTGTACGTGACCAGCTTATTGAGAAAATATGATGATGTCTCCAAGCGACAATGAATTGAATGAGATGACATGAAAAACTTGATCAGTTTAGCAGAAAAGAATTCGAGAATACTTATAAGAATATTTCAATCAACACATCACATAATTATTGTTTTGCCTACTAACTGGATCAACAACAGTTATGTGCCCGCAAGCTGAGACTACGGGAATCAAATGATTTCCTTGAAGAACACATATATCGTCTAACCGCTCGTTTTGTCTAACTGTTTTGCTTAATCTTGGCCACATTCACAGCGCTAGTGCAGTCGCTTTCTGATCTCTGCTTGCTACAGCAGTGTTCTGTATGATCGCGATCGATACTACACTCGCGCTATCGACGACGAGCTACGTGTACGCGATCGCCATCTTTTCATGAATATTAATTAGCTCGCATTGTGAATATCATTATATGACACGTTATGACGTAGTGGGTGGGTGGGTAAAAAACCGGCCTGGGGTCGACAATTTCCGCCACTGGCACCCCCTGGGTTATTCCCAGTCAGAAGATGATATCGATATCTTACTTCATACCAACCTCATAAAGTAGAAGAAGAGGATGAATGTGTAGCCACAGAAGATGACGATAAGGAGGACCTAGGAGTGGCTACGTTGACAGAAACCCAGGACAAATCCAGTATGATTGAAGTGTAAGTTGTCCGCCAATTATCACTATTTTTAACTATGGGTCTTTCAGAACAATTGAATTTGACATGGCTGACTTTGATTACTTTTTTAAGGAAGAAATAAGTAATAATTATAGATATACCTTGCTAGTAATTATAGATATACCTTGTCATTAATATATCTTACTATGCAGGTTCGTGTCAGCAACCAATCAGGCTTTAGTCGCAAAAATTTACCGAGAAGTGTAGTCCACACACTCCAAGACTACACAAGCTGAAATTACTGGTAACATTTGCTATTATGCAACTCTTTGTTTGGCCTACTGTTATAGAGGCATGCAAAATCTACATTACATCATTAACATGTCCAGGTTGTTGTTGATGTACTACATCTAATGCTGAGGGTCACTGACGTCATGCTACGTAACTTGATATGGAAGATGGTCAAGTTTGACATCCATCAACGCCGAAATTACACTGATAATTTGGACCGTCTTATTGCTATCAGCTTGTGCTATCAGCTTGTGCTCCAGCTTGTGCAACTGGCAAAGTAAAGAGCCTACCACCAGCACCTTCCCTGCTGACTTCTGATTAAGGAAAATCAGTAGATTATAGTTTAATGAGCATACAGATTCCACATGGGTTTGGATTGAAACCTAAACCACATATTAATGGTAAATCACCGTTATGAAATCTCACTCATGGAAGCAGCTAGTTACTACAAATAATTATATTAAAGTACAGCATCAGAGGGCAGCAACAAAGAAAATCTTTATTCTCGCAATGTCCTTGCGCAAACAAGATACCCACTCTCAGGAAGAACCAGATCACAGACAACTCCCAACCTCAAAGACCACGCAGAGTTCACGACAATCAAATCCCCCACCACGCTTGGGAACTTAAGATCAACACTGAAAGTGTCTATACTATCATGCTGACGAGACTATTGAGTGTTAATGATCTTGATTTCTTTTGTAAACAACCCTACATAGAAGTAAATAATACCAAACTGTAGCTAAAAGAATGCTCTGGAAGCAAATGAGACACAAGACATAATCACTCTTGCTGGATTGTACCCATCAGTGTATTTTTGACAAGATCAGAGAGTTGAGAGTTCTGAGTGTCAAGACGTAGCAACAACATAAGTAACAAAAATAGAGCGAAAGCAAACAGCTGACACTTTACAGCTAAGTGAATGCCAGGTAAAATCTAGTTTAGATATGAAGAAAAACGACAATCCGGTCAAGAATAACATTCATACATTTAAGTTATTTAACACGGTACTAATCGTCTGGAGCAGGCAAGAAAGTAACCAAGGACAAAGGCTCGGGCAAAAAGCCCAATGAAAAAAGATATTTTAGACTGTTGACGAAGAGCAGCTACTTTTAGACGTTAGTATAATGTTGCATATACTACATATCTGGATTACTTGCTATGAAAAGTCTTCTAGTACTATCATGTTAATCATAACAAAATATGGATTTCCCTGCTTTTATTTAGTTGTCAAAACATCACTCGGTACAGGCCAGGTTGTGGGTACTATCATCCCTCAGTATGAGACCACAGAACTCATAGCGAAAGGCCTCAAAGTTCTCAAGTCATAGAGAAAGCGGTCACGAATCTCGTGAAAAAGCTATCGAAGACTAAGAAGAGTCCGAGTAGTAGTCTGTCCGAGCTAGAAAGAGCTCTTACAGAGGGTGGAGCTGTGCCAACCCCGTGTGTGACGACTATTCCTCGCTCTGTCGACGGTCGTATACAAATCTTGGATAAAAAAGGCTTCCCCATGTCATATATTGCAGAGTGTGGCGTTGGCCTTCTCTTAATAGCCATCATGAGCTAAAGGCAATCAATGCTTGCCAGCACGCCTTCCCCTTTCAGCACGAGGTTTGCATAAATCCCTTCCACTATGACAAAGTGGAGACACCTGGTTAGTCGTCCATCAAGTATTGCATTGTTAATATTGCAGCTGATGGTAACTGCCTCTTCACCAGCTTGGGAAAACAGCGGGCATTCTCCGCAAGAGGCATGTCTAGTAACAGCAGACTGGTACAGGCCTGCATCGATTCAACAGCTGAATAAAGAAAGATGCAGTCAGCAGTGCGTACAGCGGTGGTAAGAAGAGCATTTCCTGAATGGAGTAAGCTATCCTCTTTGTCACCTGTCTGGGGGTGGGAATTCGGTACTGAGGGGTCTCGATGATCTCATTGCTGAGATTCGCCCAAATCCCTCTAACTGATTTGACAGGCTGTCTTCCAGAACTTCAAGCTGTTAATAAATTTCATGACATGTACTATGTAGCTGAGGAATAATTATGTTACACTATTATTATCTCATTATTACAGTTTGAATAATGACATGGGCTACAGGCACTATCATGTAAAAGGACAGTTATTGAAAGGTGTGTGCAAAAGTAAAAGAAGGGTGGGTAAATGGCAAGAGAGAATACTGTACGCAATGATATATGAGTAGTTGTCTTATACGGGTAAAGTGTTGGCAATGATGACACAAAACCAGAAATCAAAAAGCGAGGAGCAAACTTAATCAAAAAGCGAGGAGCTCTCGGGTGTCTCCGTGTTTTTTAGTAATCAGCGATGAATATGGCAATGAAGAGCTTAGAGACAATCTCAAAAGTGAGATGAAATAAATCAACAATTTGTACATTCAACTGCATGTTTTCAGCACCTGTGCTTCAGGAGACTCAACAGATCTCAAGTAATGTCCATAATCAACAATAAAATGCTCTTGTTGGAGTGTCTGTGTGCCCTAAGCATAATGAGCCACAGAGTAAACGTCAAAGCAGGCACTACACGTAGAAAGGCCTTTTTGAGTGGGACATCTGAGCAATGCGAGAGGTATCACAGTGTTGATACTTTAGGTACATGAGTTTTATAAACTTTTTGGCATGACGGGAGTTCCCGAGTATGCATGTCACCATCTCCTTCCTTCTTGCTGGACACACCAAGTTCTCACCCGACTGGTGTTTCGGACTCGCAAAGCAGAAGCTGCGACGGAGCAATATTGGCTGCCTGGATGATCTGGCGAATGCTATCACCAACTCTGCAGCTCCCAACATCACTGAGCTCGTCGGACTGGAAGATGGAACAGTGCTTGTGCCATTCTATGACTGGGTAGGTGGTCCACTGTATGGTGGCTCATCCCTTCCTAGGGCTCCACTTCCGAAAGATTTCCCAGATCAACAAGCAGCACCACTTCATCTTCACCACCACCAGTCGAGGGAAGGTCTCCTTGAAGGAGTTTAATGACAGTGAGGAAGTGAACTTTAAAATGCTCAAGGATGACTAGTCACCTTCTGCTACTTGTTGTTGTGTTAACTGTACCTTATATTGTAATAGAGGCTACTGTTGAAATCAGTCGGAGTGTTGACAATCACACCAACTGATCTTCCTCCTGTTGTCACTCCTTCAGGACTGTCTGCAGAGCGACAATGGTAACTTTTCAATAGTATCCAAGATACTAGACCCGGTGACCTGCCCGGAGACCTGTCGAGATGATTGTGTCTAAAGAACTTCAGAGTTACACTTGCTAAAGAACTAATAGGTGATTGTTGTAGCAGGAAAAAAATCGGACAACCCACTAGAAATCTAGTAAAAAATATTTTCTACGTCACTTTTCTAACAAACAACATTGCTGCCAATATTGCTACAAGTACAAGAAATAGCGACATGATTCATCCTGGTATCGTCAAGATTGCAACGTCTTCTGTCATACAGGAAAGCAAAACGCTTGCTTTCTAATTTATCACAGCCAGTTTGCATTAGATATAGAGCAGTGAAAATGCTTACACTAACACTATCATTCACACTCACCACTTTCAATGTGCTAATATCATAACCAACCGCAAAAAGATACCCAGATAAGAAGATATCTCGGATTTTGCATATCACCTGAAGACCTTCCACCAGGCTGGCGACAAGAGAAGAAGAGTAGCAGATTTACCGTCTGGTATGATGACAAGGGAACCAAGTATAATTTCACACGTTTTGTTCTCCCTTAAATGTTTGAATGATATCAGCTTAGGGACACTCGAACTTCCATGAATAAGATTATTTCACCGTGAATATCATTACACATGACGTAATGCATTTGGATAGCAACAGTGTGCTGGTTTATATTTCTGGAACCACAAAAAATTCTCCACTGAAACTCTGGAAATTTACTTACTAGTCCTTAATGAACAATTTTACAAAAAAATTATTAAAAGCCATGAGGTGAATTTAAACTGTGGACCTACCTTAAAGTAACACAACATAATTTGTTAAAGTAACCACACATTTTGTTAGTTACCACAACAAAACTGGACTTTTTGCGACAGATTAATCAACACCACAAACTTTTTTTGTTATATTAACAAATTCTTTTTTGCAGTGAATAGTGGTGAGCCCTTTATTATCGAAAGACCAAGTGGCTAATTTTGGAAAGAGAGGAGTCAAGTGTGTGTTAGTTGAGGCGAAAGGACCATCAGGTAGTGCAAGGTATAGTTGCTGGAGATTACCAACTTGTATATCTGTCACCAGAAAGCCTCTTGTATGACGAAAACCTTAGAAACATGCTCTGTTCGAAGGTGTATATAGATAATCTAGTAGCACTGGCTGTAGACGAAGCACACTGCATTGATACATGGTTAGTGGCAGATTTCAATATGAAGTATAATGATTGTTTTTAGGGGTGCATCATTTCGAACAGAATACCAGAATATCACAGAAGCTCGTTCAGTTATGGCGCAGGGAGTTAATGTTATGGCATTAACAGCAACGGCCTCATCTCGAACCAGGAAGGTAATTGAATATAGCTTGGCAATGAACAATAGTTGATCTATAGTGAAGGCACCCAATAGACCTAATATAAGGTACATTGTTCAGGAAAAGCCAAGTGATTTTGATGAAATTCTACCTCCGATTAATTCGTAACTTAAACAAAAGTGTTTGCAATGCAGAAAAATGCATTATCTTTTGTAGAACTTATGATGATGCCGTTAGTATACATGAGCGCACTGCAAATGCTCTTGGAGAGAAAGATTGTCTCTTTATTGATGGAAATCCAACCTGTGTTTCCTCTGTTTCCTCCTGGGAGTCCTCTTTCATATTAGGACTCAGGGCTACTACGTCCAAGTCTACGTCTTCAGTTTGTATACTTGCATTGCTGACTTTGCACGTCTGCACCTTTATTGAAACATCTGAAGAGTGAAGACAGTCTGATAGAACGCCTTGACTCGCTTATCATTGATTTAGAGTTGTAGCTGCTTTTATCCCTTTTTCCAACGTTGAAAAAAACACGGCAGGTGATGGCGAGAGGATCTGGGCAAGCTCCAATCATATTGCAAACATAAGCAATGACGTCTGGGTTTGTAAGCTTGCTGGGTTCTGGGTTTGTAAGCTTTGTAGCATCGGGAACCTCTTTTCTGCACAAATAGCACCGCTTCGCCGCCATTGCAAGTGTTAATGATCACGCGCGAGTGACGTACTGTTCACTTCCGCTAGGCCCAAGAAAATCGACGTTAGACACCAGACCCTTTTTGGAGCGAGCGGAAAAGGTGTGGTCTGGGGACGAGACTAAGCAAGCCAGAAAAGAGTCTGTATCTACCAGCTGGTAAAACAAGAAAGTTTGCAAACGGAGTTTCTGAATGTGAGATTATAATAAGATTATAAAATTGAGTAATTGTAATTTGAAAATTTGTAATTTGAAACGTGCAGTACTTATGCTCAAGTACAGGGTATGGCGCAGCATAGGTAGCAGCCCATTTTTCGCCATTTGTTCCAGCTGCAACAACAACAAGCATTTCGATATGGCTGCTACCAACAAACTTAATGCCGCTAGCCGACTGGTCCGCTTCAAGCAGGGGGCTGAAGGAGACACATGGACTAAGCTCTTGCGCTCTTTCTGTATACAGAAGTTATAGAAGTTTTTCAAGTTTAAGGTTAATTGCTGCATTGCTTTGCGACAGGAAGTGACAACATAGTAAACCACTGTTCTTCAAGGAATACCATAATGTATCACGTAATTTACACAAGGAATCCTTTATGGTTCATAGATAAAGGTCTATGCACTGTAGTGAGCAAATCGTTGAATATCTAGAACAGTGTCAACAAGCAAATATTATTGCACCATGCACACGTTCTTTTGGCACAAAAAGATCCACATGTAGAGATGTCTTTGATTAGGATTGGACCTGTGATGTTTGGAGGTACTCACGGCATTATTACCTATCTCTAGTCGAAGCACGTTCTTTCATCATAAAATAAATGCCCTTGCGGCAAAGCAATGAACATGGATTCTAGAAAAGATGGCTGGCTGGCTGATGGCTGTCGATGGCGCTGCCCATATTCAAGTGTCGAATTTGCCAAAATTCACGAAATAGTTCCACAGGCGTAATGCTGCAAATCAATCATAGGCTGCCAAGGTTGTGCTGATCGTTGGTATAGGGGAGATGAAGGAATAAGTAAGCCATGCCCACTTTGTGGAACACCTAGGGCACTCCCTGACACAATGCGATTGCATGGTCTAGATGAGTTCTTGCTAGCGATTGAGCCACTTTTGAATGACCAAGATGGCTTGAGTTACGAGGGATATCAAGATGAGTCTCCAGGCAGCTCCAGGCAGGCAGTGTAGATCAGTCATTGTAGCCGAATTGTACATGTATAATCTAGCAATGTTGATACACAAGTATGTATGCAATGTTTTGAGTAATCGCGCGGTAAAGTTGTCAAGTACTGCTGCAGGAAAGCTTTACGCACGCTTTAAACACAGACTGTATGCATGCACGACAAGTTGATCATAGCGCCATAGCTTTATATCGCCATCGGTGCTACGCCTGGACAAAACGCGCAAGATCTAAGGATGTTCCCAGCAGCGCAAATAGTCGCTTTCGTTGCTAAGACATCCTTACAAAAAGCATGGATTGTTCGCCCTCGTCCTCTGAGTCTACAGTTGCAACACCACAAACAAGCCAAAGGAAATGCAAGTGTTTGCAGCGCTTCTTGGGTGGCAGAGCTAACACTGCATACGCCTTTAGTCCTAGTTTGCAGAGCAGTCTTAGCTCTAGTGACATTGACGACGAGCTCAGTCCAGCTCACGTGAGCATGACTGCAGGCATGGCTGTACCATCCCTCTTGTGAGCCTCTCCCAATCCTACAAAGCTATTAGTGAACACCAAGCTAAGACTCTCCTCAACAGTTATTTTGAATTATTATCACCTATTATTTTATTATGATCACGTGATTCTATAATGCTAATATCATTATTGAAGCAGATGTGTGTAACGTATGTGTAACGCCAACGATAGCTGCGACCAGTGGAAGAGAGAGAGTTTTCTACTTTAGAACATGGTACACCGAGCACTGTTTGTCAATATGCTTGGGTTCATACATAACTACAGCCGGCAACTACTGGCACTGTAAGTCCTGCATAGTCGTTCTAATTAGTGAACATCTCGTGACCTCAAATTGCCATGGCCGAGCTTCAAAGAAAGAGAAACGAGCGCAGAGGCCACAAAGGGTCAGCTACTAAAATTGTGAATGAAATTGAACCTGCGATTGCTGCCGATCCACTATATGTGCCCAAGCTAGAGCAGCTGAAGCGTATTATCATTGATAAACTCACCTCTGTCTGGGTACGCTAGACAACGAGATACTATCGCTAACAAAAGAGGACGACATTGATGACGAAATTGAGCCAGCAGACGAAACCAGGGCGAGATTGTATGGCTAGAATTACATATCTTTTGAACGAACACAAGTTTTGCATATCACGATCGCAAATTAGTTAGCAGTGCATATTATAACGGCCGGTCATCGGACAAATGTCCGGCCAAATACGAACTGTGACCGGTCAGTCAATGAATGGTCGGACAAATGGCCGGACGCAAACGTGGGCCAGCTACTCAGTTTGGTGACAGCGATGTACCAGCTAAAAAGCGCCAACTAACAAAGGCCACGTTCAACAAGTGGCAGCATGAGCACGAGAAGGAGCACCTCACTCGTTCTTGGCTACGATGCGATCTACAACAAGACCAGCGCCACGTGGCGTCTCTTCGTTGCGAGGTATGCACAAAACATAGAAGCCACCTGGAGAGCATGAAGAACTTTTCGAAGACCTGGGTGACTGGTTCAACGAACCTGAAAGTTAGCAATGTACTTGAGCATGCTACTAGCGAGGTTCATAAAGCAGCAATGACTCGTATGCATAGTGAATCAGCGAAAGCGCGAGGCGAGTCAGTTGTACTACAGACGCCAATCGGGCGTAGCCTTTGTACGCTGGACGATGCTACAAGATTACAAGTGGCAAAAAGGTTTGATGTAGCCTACGTAATGGCCAAGGAAAGCGTACCTTTTGCCAAGTATCCATCGATCGTCGAACTGGAACAGCGCCATGGGGTGGATCTAGGTCACGCCTACAACACACAGGAATCTGCAAAAAAATTCACAGCTTATATAGCCAGAAGCCAAAAGCATGCATTCCTATCCAAACTGTTTAGTGAAAGCCACTTCTATAGCTTGCTAATGGATGGGAGTACAGATGCTGGCAATGTAGAAGATGAGCTGATAGTTCTAGTGTACTGCAATAAAGACGATGCCAACCAACAAATGAAGACATGCACACGTTTTCTAACTATTGAAGCTCCCCAAAAAGCTGATGCTAGTGGTTTAGTGAAGTGTGTAGATAAGGCTGTAGAGATCCTTGGTGTAGAGAATGTTTTGAATAGAGATAGTGTTCTCTCTGTTGAAGGCAAACCTGTGTTGGTTGGTATGGGTACAGATGGTGCTAGTGTTAACATTGGCGATCGAGAAGGTCTAAAAGGACAGCTTCAGCGAGCTTTGCCATGGTTGTTCTGGGGTTGGTGCTATGCTCATAGACTAGAGTTGGCCTGTAAGGATGCATTTTCAAGTACGCTTTTCTCATCGGTAGATGAAATGCTCCTTCGCATCTACTACTTGTATGAGAAGTCACCAAAGAAATGCCGTGAGCTTGAAAGCATTGCAAAAGAGCTAAAGGAAGTGTTCGATCTAGTTAAAGGTGGGGATCGGCCTATTCGTAGCTGTGGGACTAGGTGGATTACTCATAAGCGCAATGCTTTGCAACGCATAGTAGACCGTTATGGTGTTTACATAGCACATCTTTCTGCACTTGTGGAAGACACTTCTCTGAAATCCACTGACAGAGCTCGCTTGAAAGGTTACCTGATGAAGTGGAAGAGCTCCAAGATACTAGTTGCGTGCTGTCTGTATATAGAAGCTCTTAAGCCAGTATCTATCCTTAGCCTGACAATGCAAGAAGATTCTACTGATGTTGTCAGCTGTGTAGAAAGCACTCTAAGATCATCCAGAGCTCTTCAGTCATTGACAGAGAAGAACCCTGGTTTGTGGTCTACTATTGAATCTTTAAAAAGATCTGTGAAGGAGGTTGATGGTGAGCTAGAGTACCAGGGTGTTGCTGTGGACAACATTGACAAAGTTGTTGATCAGTGCAAGAAACATGTACTAGCTGATATTGACAGGTTACAACAGAGACTCAAAGATCGACTTTCTTGGACAGACACAAGCCTGTTGAGGTCTCTGCTTGTTCTGATGGAAACTCAATCCTGGCAGCCTAGAGATGAAGATGATGGCAGTAAGGCTGTCTCAGATGTTAAGGAAGCAGCTGAGCACATTGTGTCAATATTCCGTAAACCGCTAGAATCAAGAGGTGTGTGCATTCCTAGCATCCAGGATGAGCTTGAGGAGGCAGTAGAATATGCCCAGCAGTACCTAGCAATAGGAAGAGAGAAATACACTCACATCTGGTACAAAATGCATACATCTCCGAATGCACAAAGATGGCCTAACCTCCTACTGCTTTGTGAGCTTCTGTTCAGCCTGCCGTTTACAACTAGCCGAGTAGAACAGATGTTTTCCATAGTAAAGAATGTCAAGACAAAGCGCAGGAACTGCCTTCACGTAAGCACTCTGTGTGACCTACTTGAATTGAACATTGAAGGGCCTTCTCTGAGTCAGTTTTCTGCTGATGCAGCTGTGGACTTGTGGTGGACAGATTGCTGTACTACACGCAGAGTAAACCAGAACCCACGTAAAGAATACACGAGAAGGGGAGGCTCCACCAGTCAGAGTGAGAGTGTTGAAGACAATGAAGAGTCACAGCAGCCTTTTGTGCTTGATGACTGGGATAGTTGGATGTCTGCTGAAGACTGACTCATATACTATATTTCAATTCTTTGGGTTATTTTGGGCAGAATATCTCAGTTGTATCTCAACTTATTCACTGTTATAACACTTATTCACTGTTATATCACTTATTCACTGTTATATCACATATTCACTGTTATATCACATATTCACTGTTATATCACATATTCACTTTTATAATCACTTATTCACCGTTAATTCACTTTTACTGTACTTTGCATGTGATCTGATTATAAAATTTAAAAAAAATTATGTCCGATCATTTTGAAAGAATGTCTGACCAAATCATGGGTTGATCTGACATTTGTCAGGACACGTACAAGATTTTATAATATGCTCTGGTTAGATTCAAGCAATGCATTCCCAGAGCACGAAATTACTACCGGACATCGGACAATTTTCAAGTAACCACATATTTTGTCCGAGCACAATTTGTGTGGCAACGACTCAGGATCATCAGACTGTCACTTGGCTAAACTGTGAGACGCAAGTAGAAGAAGCAAAAGTTTTAACGAACCTGAAGTGTCACAGGTATACGACATATAAGGAAAAGATAGTAGGAAGATGCGTGTCCTCCTGCTCCTCTCTCACTCACAGATCAGCAACCTTCACTGAATTCTACGGTTGATATTTCCATCATGGACTCCACTAACACGCTATAGAAGACCAGGAAGCAACCTCCTCCTGTAAGAGAGTGCACATTTGTGGAATTGTAAAAAACCAAAAGAACATTTCCCCATAATTTACACAGTAGTTTTTATCTTTCACTTATACACACTGTTCGTTTCCATTTTCATTTTGCGCTATGAGCAAAGGACAGAAAGCTTGAAGTTGAGTCTGTGCAGATTTTGGCCATTGGAGAGGATGCATCAAGAAGTATAGGGAGATTTGTGACACTAATAAGCTAGTTGGGTTTGCCTTTCCCTGTAACAGCAGTGGAGTGCCATTTTGGATTGCTATTATAATTATAATCCTCATTGGTGAGTACTATTATACTGTCAAGTGTTCAGGCAGGTTATTATCATGACTGAGTGATTAGAGTGACACAAACTATTATTGTGGTTATAAATTATTGTGTTTGTAAACCTACTCAGTAGTTAATACACCTCGATCAACAATACCAGCCAGACAGTTTCCAGAGCATCTCATAAATCAAGTAATCACAATAGCAAGCCGCCACCATTATAATGCAAACGGAAGATACCAGAGGAACTGAAGATAACGATTCTGGTAACCAGGTATATTTTTAAATCCAGAGAACGAAGTTTACACAAAAGTCAAAGACTCTTAGAGAATATCAGCAACCACCAAAACATGCTGTACAAAAAATAATAAGGATTTGAACAGAAGGGAGAATGAAGAAAAATGAAGACCATTAGCTGTACTGCTTCCACACCAGATAGACAAGCAAAAAAGGGTGTCTCTTTGGCGGGGGGTCCCAGTGGCTAAAATTTGTGACACTAGGCCGGTTTTTTACATTGCCTCTCTACCCACCCACACACTACGTCATAATACGTCATATAATGATATTCATGTTACGCGGTTCATTAATATTCATTATAATTGCCGATACACACCCTTCACTGATTGCTCACGCACGACGGTCAGTATACAGACGATGAGCACTGACAGTAGATCCAGGAAGCGGAAGCACTGCGAGTGTGGGTTCGAGCTCACCGGACTCAGCACCTACCACCAAGCTGAGCACAAGCGCAGTAAGCGCCACCGACGTTTCGAGGATTCCGCATCTTGTTCGCGCATGGAGAATTTCTTCACCAAGAGTGCAGCTCCTCGCAGTACGCAATCTCAGTCGGCAGAAGAACTTGGTTAGTTGATCAGTTGTAGCTGTAGTTGCTGGCTGTGGTATAAATAAATCTACTTGCTGTCATGCTAGATTTTTCTTGTACAGCACAAACAGCACGTGTTCCAGCTGCACTACAAGAATCAGCTGCACAGCAGGTGACACAAGCTACACTTCAGAACGAGATGCTAGCTGGCCAAACAGATGTAGGTGAGCAAAGTGAGAGCTACTCTAGCCATAGCTCATCCAGTACTAGTGGAGATAGCGTGATCACGGATGGCTTGGTCTGTTCACCATTTACACACGAGATGTTAAGCGATGAAGCAGAATGCATGGGACCCCATCCCACGTGGGACCCCAATGCTCCCGGTTCTCCGATTCGACCCTTGGGTCCTATCTTGGGAGCATTGGAGTCCCACATGGGACCCAATGCTCCCGGTTCTCCGATTCGACCCTTGGGTCCTGGTGTGGACAACACCTATCGCGATGACGGCTGCTTCCAGACGGAGGACCAAAGGGAGTATTACTTTGAAGCATTGGACTTCGAGGATATTTTTAACAATCCACGGGGTCTCTTTGGACCTCCGTCTGGTCCTCCGACAGCCAAGAAACCTCGCTTGGTATGTTTAGTTCTGTATACTGCTATGGATTAGTACATTTCCCTGCAGGATGATGATGGTGGTGCTGCTAGTGCAGAAGAAAACTAATAACTATGTTACTCTTCTTAAACTATTAATTAACTGTTACTTGAAAATCAATCAATGTTTTAAACCTTTCTGATTATTGTTGTTATTGCGGCATTCCACGCTCCTTACTCTCTGAAGAGGCTGTGCACCTTCTCATCTACTAGACTAGTAACTGCAGCTCACAAAGTTGTAGGAGGGCAGCCATTAGAGTAAGCTGATTAAAATTCTAAAAGTCATGCCCAGTTATGGGCTATATTGTTCATTCTAGACCTAAGGAGCTTTACTACCAAATAAGGCAACATAGTGGTTTAACAGTTCATATAGTGGGGACTCTCCCTACATTTGTGCCTTCCCAAGTGGTTTCACAGTTTGTATGGTGGGGACTCTCCCATAGATTTGTTGAGCAGTCTCAATTACTGCTCAAGACTGCTACTCAACATTATAACTTGGCGCACTAAAAAAAAGCACTGAATAGAATGGTAGCATTAGTAATACACGTGTAGCTGCAGGCAGTACATAGACTTACTTTCAGCAGGCTGTAGTGACACAATACAACGTGCTCGCTCGGTCTCATTATTGGTACAGTATTATTTGGGGCACTCTCTCAGGCACCCAGTTACCGTAATATCATTATCAGCAATACGTGAGCCTATTATGAGTTTCACTGGACACAAGGCTCTCCTGGCTTTGTTGGTGTCTTCCAAGAATAGCAGGAATCGCCAAACCAAGCATTTTGAAGATATTTTGTGGTGCTTTTGGAAGACACCGTTCGTCTGCGTTACTGTCTTTGTCTCTAGTCGTGTCTTTGTCTCTAGTCTAATCTTCGTCTATCGCTCGCTATGGGAGACCACGCTCGCTATGGGATTATAATAATATTATCATCTTTATTCCACGCCAGTTGCAGCATTCCGCTGCTGCAGGAGGCCGCGACTGCAGCACCGCTGATCGTTCCGGAAGGTATGATTATGTAAACTAGCAGTGTTTCTTTGTGGTGCCAAATCAATAGCAGCTATACTGCAAAGCTGTAACGTTTGTCTCAAGGCCTATGTCGGTAAACTCTATAATACTGCATGCTGGACTCAGTTTGTTAGTTGGCATTATTACAAATCTTGACGTTGTAACTATCCACTATTTTGTCCTGCATTATCCTTACTGTGTGTGGGGATGAGGTCAAAGAATAACCAGCATGGCAAATTGCCATTGATTAACAAAACTAGAGTTCTAATGGAACACATACCAGGACACAGTTCTGGAGATGTGTTAATTCCATTTGCACATGTTTTATTGGTGTCTTCCAAGAATAGCGGGAATCACCAAACCAAGCATTTTGAAGATATTTTGTGGTGCTTTTGGAAGTGTAAGATGCAAAACAGCCGTGTTTTTGATGACACATACCGACCGATGCGTCTGGACACTTAACCCTCAAATGCCTACGCGTTCTGGGTAATTAGTTGCAAAGTCCATGTGCATGTAGGTGCTGATTGCACTACCATTTGATACTTTGAACTATTTGCTGTCAATTGTTATTTTTGATATGCAGAGGCATCTGGATCAGAGCTAGGGCCATTTGCCCAATGCAACCATGCATATACGGGCCACACGAAAGTGTGGCCCTTTATATACTTTGGGCAGGTCATACAAACCCTGCTTTGTCTGCTTCGAGGTAATTGAAGTGTTTACAGCATCAAATGAAGTGTTTACAGCATCAAATGTTTGATTACATGCAGGATCTGAGTGGTACAGAGAGGTGTATTCGAACATCTCCTTCATCTCTCTGTACCACCATCATATCTGGATAGGATGTACATAGTTAAAAGCCATCCATGGGTATTATCAACAGAATATGCATGCCTGTGTAAATTGTTTTCTAAGGTACTTGAATAGTGAGGTTTAGATTCACGTTGACACACAGAAAACATCAATGATATGACACCCCTACAAATAACTATGGGAGAATCTCTCTGTGCAATTTCCCGTTCACCATCAATCAAGACGACAGCCAGAGAGCAAAGAGGAGGAAGATGTGAGCAGTGCAAGGCAAATGATGTTCACAAAGATTCAGAGTGGTTTTGCCGAGAGTGCTGTGTGTGGCTCTGTCATAATGGTCAACCTGATGACTGTTACCTGCAATACCACAAGAAAATCAACAAACACACCCATAGCATTGATAATACAAACTATGGTGCTTAGCTAAACAAACGGCAAAGGCAGAAAAGTATAAAATATTTGTGTGTGAGAATAATAGAAACACGCATAGAGATACCCTGAAATTACTCCAACAGTTTCTTATTGCATTTCTTTGCAAACAATTGAAGCCAGCTGCATATGTATGCTTGCAGTTAGCTGAAATAACACCTAAGAATCAATATTAATTTTTTAAGCATCTTAATACTGTTGATGATTTCCGTATAGAACCCTCCATTTCAACAAGTAGTAATCCTATCACGAGGACTAGCGACAACAAAAAAGTTAAAGACTTCCAAGATTAGGTGGGATATGGCAATTTGAAAACATGGAGTGGTAAAGTGCAATATTTCTATAAGGCACTAGTGCAATACATCTATTGCACTAGTGCCTTATAGGTACAATAAAACAGTATTTACACCTTAATGTTGTGAGCCGTTCTCTTCTCTGTCCTGTATAGCACACACATGAGCGAGGGCGTACACGACCTTTACTAATGTAAAAATTTCAAAACTGAACTGTTTGAGGCTTAGGTAATGTATGGGTAGCTGCCATTACTGCTATAGCTAATGGTTTAGACTACAGAAGAGCTTCGCTTATTCAGACACCAGTGGACAACCAAAAAATTAAGTGGAGTCAAAATTTCGGAAAAGACACACGGAGAATGCTTAATGCATGCTGTGTGAAAGCAAACATCTTTTACACATGTAACATGGCGTGTAAACTGAAAAACAATTGATAATAACTTATAATCATTCAACTATTAACTTATAAAAAATTGTTGAAAATTTAATCAACAATGAATTTATCGATAATATTCATAGGCTAATACCCATGGCAGTGAAAATTATAGCGTTCGGTCACCGGACATTTACCGATTAAAATCCGTTTATGTCCGAGTATTTGATATCACGTGCGGTCAATAATGTCCGGGCAAAGAAAGCACATGTCAACGAGTGCGAGTGGCTTTAGCGACTCTACTGCTAAAAAAGCAAAGCGGTTGATTGCCATAACTACTGTCCGGAAGTGGCAACGGGAGCTGAATAATGATCACGCTACTATGACGTGGCTCAAGTTCGAGATCGACGAGGGAACTGCTGGTAGAGTCTCTTCCATGTATTGCGACGTCTGCAGAACATACAAAGACAACATCCAAGGGATGAGGAACTTCTCTAATACTTGGCTGGCCGGATCGACAAATTTCAGGGTAAGCAGTGTTGTCGATCACGCGAAGAGCGAGCAACATAAAAACTCGATGTCTCGTCTGCATAGTGAACCGTTCAGAGGACGACTGCCTGTAGCTACTACACCTATATTGAGTTCACTGTATACAATGAACGACAAAGAGAAAGCACAGATGTGTCGAAAATTCGAGATTTGCTATGTTTTAGCTAGAGAAGGGCTGCCATATTCAAAATACCCAGAATTTAATGCTCTTGCTTCTAGACAAGGTGTCGACATTGGCTTTGCTTACAAGACCAGTGACAGTGCTAAGAATTTTACACACTTCATTGCTGCTAGTCAACGCCAACGCTTTCTAGATTCACTGAACGGTACAAAGTTTTTCAGTTTCATGGTTGATGGCTCCACTGATGCCGGTAACGTAGAACAAGAACTGGTATTCGTTCTCTATTGCTATATTGATCACAAATCTAGACAAATATCTTCTTGTACCAGATATCTTGGTGTTGTTAGTCCCGAGTCTGCTAATACTGAAGGCATCCTTAAATGCCTTGATACTGCACTCGACAGAGTTGGTATTTCATTGCAAGACAAAAAAAGTGTGCTAAACAGTAAAGATAGGCCAGCGTTAGTTGGTTGCGGTACAGACGGAGCATCTGTTAATATTGGTGTTCACCATAGCGTCAAAGCTCACTTGCAGTCTAAGTACAATTGGCTATTTTGGGCATGGTGTTTCTCACACCGATTAGAATTAGCTTGCAAAGATGCTTGCAGTGGAAAACTCTTCTCTGAAATTAGTGAAATGTTATTACGTCTCTACTACTTATACGAAAAATCGTCAAAAAAATCAAGAGAGCTTGCTTCTATTGCTGAAGACTTGCAAGAGGTTTTTCATATACCTAGTGGTGGTAGATTACCTGTTCGTTGTAGCGGCACACGCTGGATTTCCCACAAACGAAAAGCACTTCTGAGAGTTATAGATTGCTATGGAATGTACATCAGTCACATAATAGCCCTCTCACAAGATTCCACTACTAAGCCAGCTGATAAAGCCAAGCTTACTGGCTACATAAAGAAATGGGCGAAAGCAAAAATGCTCATAGGATGTGCGATGTACATCGATATTTTAAAAGCTCCTTCTCTCTTGAGTCTTACCCTTCAGAAAGATAGTATTGACATCATATATTGTATTAAACAGATTCTTAAATCACTTGAATCGCTTGACACATTGAGTAAGCAAGATCCAAAAGAATGGCCCACGGTTTCCTTAGTTTTTACAAGAATCTCTGATTGTAACAGTGAGGACGACGCTGATGGTCAGCCAGTGTATCAAGGAGCAAATCTTTCCCATTACAATGGAGCATTTTCTACTTGTAGCAGACAAGCTAAGGCTGATTTGCTGTCTTTGAGTGAATCAGTGAAAAAAAGACTAGCTTGGTCTGATTTGAAGCTACTTAGATCTATTCTAGCCTTCCTCGACACAGGTAACTGGGCTATAAAAGGGCATGTCGTTACTCAACAATCTGATTCTGAGCAAGACGAGGATCTTGAAGATGACAAAAAAGAAATTAAAGAAGCTGTTGACTACATCTGTTCAGTATTTCGAGAACCATTGGAAGCCAAGGATGTTTGCTGTGCATCAATGTTTGATGAACTTGAAGAGATTGTTGATTACTGCAGATGCTATCTCGATGTTCTGGAAGATTATAGAAGGGTGTGGTATCAACTGCACACTACTTCTGAGGCAACACGATGGCCAAATGTAATTGCAGTTAGCCAGCTACTTTTCAGCTTACCATTTACTAACAGCGTAGTTGAAAGGGGCTTTTCTACAATGAAATTACTAAAGACTGAGAAACGCACTCGTCTCCTCACAAGCACACTTGATGAATTAATGGAAATAAAATTGGAAGGACCTAATCCAGAAAACTTCTCTGCTAATGACGCCGTACAGCTGTGGTACAATGATCGTGCAAGAAGGCCTTGTCAGAGCACCAGGAAAGACTATCGCCCCAGAGCTGGTTCTAGTTCTCCATCTTCAACTTCTACATCTGTTGAATCTGTTAGTTTTTCACTAGAAGAATGGGACCAACTCTTTGTACATGATGAATCAGACACTGACTCAGACAGTTAGTCATTGTATACTATTTATGTTGTAGATACATCAAATTTTGTACTTCTCAATTGAATAAAAATCAGTGATCATTTTTTTCAATAAAATAATATTATTAAAATTAAACTCATTGTCAATGGTAATTGCTGTGTTCAATTCTTGATGTTGTTACTCGCATTTGTGAATCTGGAAATGAAAAAAATTCCAAAAAATAAAGCGACCGGTCAATTCAAACAAATGACCGACCAATTTTGCACTTGATCAGTCAAATGACTGATCATTGCAAAATTTTTATAATTATCTCTGCATGGAATAAGTAATCATTGTTATAATAAGGCAATTATCACAACCGTCTACAAGAAAAGCGCCTTGGTGACCCAGAAATGCACTTCAGGTACATGCGCATGAGCAAGGAGAGATTCAAAAGTTTGTTGAGCAAAGTAAATACAAACAATTAATAATAATAATTATGCATTATTGTTATAACATTGAAAAGGCTTTTTGCAATTGCTTTCAGGTACGTCCATTGCTAAAGAAGACGTCATACTTCAGCAGGGAAAGGGCAGCTATCACTGATGCAGAGAGGTTGGCTTTAACTTTGAGGTTCCTTGCTACTGGAGACTAACCAGTTTGACCAACAAATCACCTATAATTATCATAGAATGACAAATTCTCGCAAAAGACGAATTGACAACCAATTGTATTATAGTGGAAATTTTTTTTTGCTGATCGCCAAGCTTCCTACAGTAACTCACCCGAGACAAAAAAGCTTGCTTCTAGTGACAGCTAATAATGAAAATTCTAAAAGTATAATAGAGCTGCTCGTGCCTGGTCGAAAACAAAGTATTCAGTGAATGCAGACAAAAAGAAGCGATCTGCTCGAACCTGGTACAGCAAACTATTGCAACTGGTGTCTGCAATTTGTTGAAAAAAACCAAAAGCCATCGAAGGTGCGTCGATCAGCTGTTGTCCAAGGTGCAGTCTTCGGACGAGCACCTTGAGCGCCATACTGCAACAGGTGCATGGTACCAGGCAAGCAGTACTGGTTCATGAAACAGAGCAACCTGAAGTGCATGATCCGTGAGTACGGACCTCCTACGCTGTTTGTCACCCTTAGCTGTGCAGAATACGATTGCGTTGACACCCGAGTCACCAGAGTCATGTGAACTCAACACTCAAGTATACTTGTATTGTTATTGTTGCAGGTGACGGTAACTGCCTCTTCACTTGTTGACATCAAAGATCGTTACAAATGAATTGTTGCTGCATCTTATACTCTATTAGTTATGTTCATCATCTTTTACAAAATGTATAATAATTTTTACATTAGCTACAGTGCTTCTCATCTAAAGAGTCCATTTTCTACTTTCAAACTTTTTTTAGTGTTTTGATGCACCAAAAGTTACTGAAATTAATTGTTTAAACACTCATGCCAAACTTATAGCAAAATACAGTACACAAGGTTGAATAAGGTACTCTCCTAATAGTAACCTATGTTTAGGCGCCATTTTCTTGTGACATCACAGATTTTATCAATTCTTAGCATGACGTTGCATGTAAAGGGAATTTCCCTAACACATGTGCAGCTGTACTGTACACTATCAAGATGAAGCGTTCTCGTCGGTTGAAAGCAATACAGAGCTTTGCAAGTTGCTTGACCGTGCAAATGAAAAATGGGCGTTTCCTCTATTGCGCACGTGCGTAAAACCACAACGGCGCGTGGATATGGACTAGCTAGTACTACATAGCCAGCTACGTAGCAGCTCTCGGAGTCTCAGACTGTTTGTCCTGCCACCTACAACAGCTGCGATGAGTTCTACAGACTTGGATCTTTTAACCCAGCTCAACTCAACTGAGCTGGCTGAGCTGTCGTCTGTTGACGTTCAATCTAGTTGTTCTCTCTATCTAAAAGTGCTCAGTCCTTCGAATAAAAAAAACTTCACCATGTATACTCTTCGCGACGTGATGCCTGACGAACTCTTAACTGTAGAGGATCTGAAGCAAGAAGTCTTCGCTCAATGTGGAGAAGAGGCAAATTTGCCACACACATTAGATTTTAAGTTAGGATACTTCCACCGATCTAAAAAACTGTGGATTAACAACGACAAAGATCTATATGATGCAGTGACCATCATAAGAAACTGTGATGGACTTACCTTTTGGGCACTGTCGGCATCACCAGAAGTAAACAAGAAGAGAAGAAGGCCATCAGATATTGCAGATGATGTCGAAAATGATCTCACAGGGTAAACTTGTCATTTTGTTTACTGTTAACACTATGGAATGTTAATTTACAGGAAAAAGAAACCTAAGGGTGTGTCTGCTGCTGAATTAAGGAAAGCAAGGCAAAGAGAGCTAAGAGAGTCGTTGCAGGCTAAACATGGTCCTAAGTACAATGCCATGCAATACACATTTTGGGCCGAGGCAATACTAGCAGAAACGCATTCTAGCACAGATGAACCGCCTAGCTCTCCTCTGTTCAATGGTGGAAAGTCGAGAAGATCGTCTGGGTCAACATTAACTGAAGCATTCTCTGGGCTGGCCAACACTATTAGTGATGCAATGAAGCACAATGTTGCTACCACTCCATCTGCTCCTTCTGCTGCTGATTCTCCCAGCAAGATGAGTCAGGTAACCCTTCGTAGCAAGTATCTGGAACAAATTAGAGAAATACATTCACTCTTTGAAATGGGCGCACTCACAGCAACAGAGTATGAAGAACAGAGAAAGTTTGTGGTGGAACAAATGCGTCAGATAAACACGCCCATCACTCAGTAGTCACTACTCATGATCACTGTCATATTCATGTGCATGCATACACCCAAATTGACCCAATAATCACTTGAAACATTCAACAATCAAACACAACACAATCATGTGTATTACTAAAACTCTGAACCATGTTTACAGAATGCTATGCAATATATCCAGAATGTCGAATGTAACCAGTGCAGTCTTCTTGTGTAACACTTGCAAATGCCATTGCTACTAAAAGTCTAGCAGATGACGTAGTAAGAAATATGTGTTCATTAGCTCGAATAAATGATTTGACTTTTGAAAAAACCTCTTCTAGGGGCATCAAATCAGGACTATATGGAGGAAGATAGCGTATAAGTGCACCTGAGCTGGTTATGATGTCATAAATACAATCCAAATGATGTATAGATGCATTGTCCAGTATTACTACTGATCGACTGTTCGTTCCATTGAACGGTTGCAGTGTAGGTACTAGTGTAGTGCGAACAAAGTCCTCAAAAACCTCTCCATCAACAGTGCCCTCATGAATGTACACATCTTCAACTCCTCGTGTGCTCATTACTCCAATAGCTGATACTCTCTTCCCTCCTATTCGCAGCTGATGATCGACTGGAGTCATGCCTCTGAGACCATAGCCGTAGCGACGTATATTATTGCGACGATCAAATCCTGTCTCATCCAGCCATACAAACATGTCTGGGTCTAAAAAGTCTATCTCAGCAGCAAATTCTCCACGTCGTTCTTCGCTTCGTTGGATGGCTATCTTTCTGAGCTTCTGACGGGTAAAGCCAAGGCGATGAACTGTCCTGCAGATGGTTGATAAGTGTACATCTCTTCCACTGGCTTCAAATAGTGCATCACGCAGTTCAGTCAAGTACATGCTAGGGTTATCCAGCAAGCAGTGCATTAGTGTGACTTGCTCAAATTCATCCAACAGCTTGTCCGGTCCATGGTGGTATTCAGTAGGCGATACAGATCCGCTTGCGTAAAATCTCGACGTGAAACGGCCGACGGTACTCTCGCTAACACACAGCAGGTCCGCGATCTCGCTCGGACTCTTATCTTTAGCGATTCGAAGCCAAACAATTCGCCAACGCAGATCGTCTGAATAAGCTGTTGGCATAGTTGTGAAAACAGCAGGACAACCATTTAAAACACGTGCAAATTAGGAAATAGGCTGTGACCGTCTACTAGGGCGCAGCCCATTTCACAATTTCCAATTTTCGATTTACAATTTCCTAAGTCAAGCAACTTGCAAAGGTCTGTACTGACAGATGTTACTAATACTGATGCCACTCCCAGTAATAAAAGACCAAGAGCTTGTGCAAACAAGGCTAAGGAGAGTTTAGTTATACTACAACCACAGGAATTTAAGCCTAGAGGATTCTACAACCACAAGTCTACAAAAGGTAAACTGTAAAAGGTGGAATGCGGAATGGAATGGAACGGCGGAATGGAATATGGAATCAATCATTCTAGAAACAATTACTGATTTTTATGGTATACTGCATTGATGTTAATGATTTATTGTACAGCATGCCAGAGCGTTTCGTGATATTTGCTTTTAACTGGCATGAGTGGCGCCGTAGACGTAGCTAGCTTGCCTGATCTAAAGCTATCACGCGCGGTAAGCTAATAGCAACCGGGCGCCCGTACGCACTTACTGACAAGTACGCATGAGCAGTCACGTTTTACACACGTTTTATGCAATCAACAGTACAACGTGCGTGGTCCTTCGTCTCTAGCTCTCTTAGTATAGTGTCGTGTTGTAGTCATGGCAGAAGCTGTAATTGTGATATCAAGCGGCGAAGATGAAGACGAAGATATCCACTCGGTCAAGGTGTTCACCCCAACGAAAGTAAAGCGTCAGTCGTCACCGGACCCAGAGTTAGAGTAAGTTAGAATTGGGAAATTGTTTTTTGTTATAAAATGAAATGCCCAACTCAACGTGTAGCTCACCCTGGCTGTTAGTACTGTATTTTGTGAGCGCATACTTATTTAACCGTTGGTGGATGCTCTTCGAGGCTCTTTAAAACCAGATACTGTAGAAATGTTGATATTCCTTTCTATGAACTTGTAATTAATTTTTTCCCACAACTATATCTTAGTAATATCGTGATACTTTTCAAAATATCGTATCGTTACACTTTTTCACAATATCGCACAGCCCTATGACCGTCCCAAAGCGACAAGTTACTGCAGCATGAGCGTTTCTTCTTGCTCGAAAACACGCGTGCTGTGACCCGGCTGCCACACCCACAAACGCCGCATTGCGTTACACGTGGCAATGGCTGAACTTTGACTTCAACGAACGGTTAGAATGATAGTTACTAGAGTCCAGCAGTCTTTTGTACGTGCTTGGTGCGTTTATTAGGCAAGCTTTAAACTGTCAACATAGGAAAACGCGGTGAGTTACTTGCTTTCTTACGCTTTTCATGCATAACAAGTCGATCGTTGCATGATCGTAGCCAAGTACCCGGGTCTATAGTCGCTGTGCTACCCATGCCAGAAGCGAACACAACACGTACTGGCCCAGTAACTACCAAAGCTAGTACCTGTACAAAAGAAACTCATGCCAGAGAAAAACATGAACATGAGTTCCTGCGGAAAAATATGAGTTCCAGCGGAAAAATACGAGTTCTCACGGAAGAATACGTGATTTATTATCCTCTAACTGACCAATCAGATTCTAGAATTACATTGAACTGTTGTATAAGTATTGTTATTGTTACTAGGTTATTATTGTTTAATTGAGATGAGTATAATATTGGGCAGTTCTGAGTTACACAGTCATTATAATTACGAATTATGCTACCTGTTCATTGTAATAGGAAGTTTTGACCAATTCTCTTCTTCTGATTCAGACATATCAGTATCAGGACTGGTTAGTGATTGCTTATGATGTATAATTATGTAGATTATTGTATTTGTATGTGTAGACTCAAACTTCAACTCCAAAAAAGATACTTGGCAGAAAGCGGCCTCAGCCTCCTTTCCAGTTTGCCATGGGCCAACCGGTACCTCCTCCTGCCCAGCCTGCCGTGGGATCAATACCTCATAGGCATTGCAACTGCTAAAAGCGAAAAAAAAATTTGACAGCGGATACATATCCAAGCATAAAACGAACTTTCCGGATGTGCAAACAGTGGTATGTGTGTGCAAAGGGAAAAGGCACTCACAGAAGTGTGGGAGCTTTACCGATGCATTTATCCAGGCTGCCAGAAGAAACTTGTATTGTGCCATTTCTCAATGTGGCAATAGTTTGGCAGTCCGTGTGTGTGTGAGTGTAAAAAAATCTTGTAGGAGTGCAAAGAAGTCGTACTGCTCAGTCGAAGAAAGGTCAAGCGGCAGAATCAGGTTTGTGCTAGCTAATGCAATCGTTCCCGCAGTGTTTTTTCACGTCCTTGCTGCTAAATCGTGCCAAAAATACCGGTGTTGTGAGCATGTTGTTTGCCCGTGTTTGTTTTTGGGCGCCTTCTCTTTTAACGGTTCGTTGATATGATTGGTCAGTGTATTGTTACCATAGTACCGTTAAAACTGGCGGGATCGAATTCGAACTTGCAGCTGCGTAGTCTGTGCAAAGAAGATGAGTTGGGTGCTAGTAAGGTGGTGTGAGGAAGATGAGGAATCAGTCGTTCCTTCATCTTGGGTCCTTAGTCCTAACAAGCTACATGTACCATGCCACGGTAAATTTCCAGTGAAAGGAGTGTGCTGCTGGAAAAGAAATGCAATAAGTACGACGCAGAGATACTTGCTGTTGCTGGTTAGCCATATTTATATATAATAGCAGAGCATTAATTTTATAAGTATATGCAATGATTTTTGTAGACAAAAAGACAGACCTCTGCACGTCGGCAGCAGCAGAACCAATCCTCTTAGTGCCGAAGCTGCTGCAACACCCCTCACAAATATGGTGGGAGTTCAATTAGCCCAGTTGAAGCACAACGACTAACTTGTCTTCCAATTTCTACAGCTGTATTGAAAGCGGGGAGATAATCATAGCAGATCGTGGGTTTACGATTGTTAGATAATGATTATCGTACTAAATCATCCACAAATTTGAGATCTTGAGCAAGTGCGAGAGCAATAGCAACTCTCTTTCCCTCATCATCATATGAACACAAGCGGAAGAAAGCCGCTGCTAGTAGAGTTAAAGTTGCTAAAGTTAGCGTGTTTGTATTCAAGGCTAAAACGAAGTGCATACCTCAGGGAGCATGGAGGAAAAAGTGAATTGAGCCAAAGCATTTGGTTAGAGTCAAACTGAGGAGAAATTTGTCATCATCTGATGTAAGAACTGTGATTGCAAAGGAGACCAGTCATCTTGAAATATCTGAAGCATTAACTCTTCTGGCGTGCGTGGGTCACAGTCTTGTACCTGCCACTGATCAACACCCTAGTGGGGATGTCATCATCAACGAGGCTCAGAAGAGGAAAGCTGCAGCACTGTACATATGTCCAGATATCAAGGTACACTTACCTTCTAAAATGATTTGGCAATTTTATTTAGTTTGAGTTTAGGTTGATTAACGTACATGTACCAGCTTTGCTGGCATGAAGGTGTTGATAAATGCACATTTAATGTTGCTATATTAATTTGTCTAAGTATAATGCAACAGTTGTCTGCCAGTAATCCAAGCTGAAAGCAGGCCCAGATACCTATCATATCCCAGAAATGTTCAAGGGTTGCTTAGTTTTTCAAAAACAATTCTGAGTACCTGACACAATGCCTTTTGGGTGAAAACTGAAATGGACGGCGGAAACGGACGATGGAAAGCTGATTTCCAGGTGAGTGGTCACATGCCTAACTGACTGACGCACGTGAGCGGTCACATATATACTCGTGTCGATCGATCGAGTAGGCTAAAGTAGCAGTGAGTGCCGTACTAACTGTAGTACAGTTCGTGTATCTATCATGAAAGTTATTGAAATCAGTAATGCAGAAGAAGACTTCGAGGCCAGGTAAAGTATATAGTTGTGAAGAAGACTTCAAGCCCAGGTGAGAATGAAGCCACCTACACAGTTAGCTTTTACTTTGACAGCATGCGTACATGTGATAATTATAAGACAGTTTCCTTACTGAACACAGGTGCAAGACTGCCAGCAACGCCAAGACCGCCAAGGACAGCAATAAACAACCAGTTAGAACAACAGGCAGAGCTTACAAGAAGCAATGAACGAATAGTAAAGGCACTCCAAGATTTAACGGCAGCAACAAGCGGCAATGCATCTACATCACAGAAGAAAAAATTGCCCAAGGGACTGAGCGTTAGTTGGTTACATTTGTTTGCATGACATGCACTCGATGATTACCCGATTGAGGGAGTCTCAGCTCAGTCTGGACTGGATCCGACTACCGCTGAAGAAGCAGAGGCAGTGGCAGCCATACACGTACAGGGTTTTGCGGGGATCTTGCAACAAGTCCGTGGAACCGGAAGTATACGCTGACCAATCAAATTAGCTGATCGTTCAAAAACACGTGTACAGCTGTGATTTGATTGGTCAGTATTTACTTCCGGTTCCACGGATTTGTTGCAAGAACCCTGCAAAACCCTGTACAGTTGATTGCGAAGATCTTGCATAAACAATGTCAAAAGCGGAAGTAACATTGACCAATCAAATTGACTTGTAGTCACGTGTATTCAATTATTCGTGCGTTTGATTGGTCAACGTCATACTTCCGCTTTGACAAGGCTATGCATTATCTTCGCAATCAACTGTACGCGCAAACCGGATCGGATCGATCGAACCGGAAGGGTGGTCCACCAATCAAAATCAATGGTGTTTCTGATTGGGCAGATTGAAGAGCTCAGTCCTTATATAAACAGCTTGCCTGTAGTGGTTCAAAGTTCAGAGTTCAAGATGGGTCAGAGTTCCAGCAAAGAAAACAAGGCAGAAATGAAGTTCATGCGAGAACAGATTGAGGCGTTAAAGGAGATGACGAAGAATAATGCAATGGAGGAAACCGAGAAGCGGGCACAGGACGAGAAGATAGCGGAAGAAATGAAGTTCATGCGGGAACAGATCGAGGCGATAACGAAGAATAATGCAATGGAGGAAACCGAGAAGCGGCCACAGGACGAGAAGATAGAAGAAGCCGGGATAGTGCTGGATGCGGTGCAGGCGGAAGAAATGAGGAACAAGTTGGAGGAACTTGAGGCATTGAAAGAGGAAGTAAAAGGACTAAAGGAAGAAGCAGAGGCGTCAAGAAAAAGGCTAAGAACGGATGAAGCCATTGAAGAATTGCTAGAATTTAAAAAAGAAGAAAAAAGGAAGAAGGTTGAGGAGGAAAAGAAAGCAGAAGCAGAGATCAGAAGAAGAAATGCCCAACTGGCTAAAAGAAAACGGGTTCATGAAGATCAAGATCAGAAGAAGAAACGCCCAACTGGCTAAAAGAAAACGGGTTCATGAAGACGAAACCGAGAGGAGGCTGACGCGAGTGCGCCTAGAAGAGATGGAAAAACTAAAACGTCGCCCGGGCCGATCATGACCTGAACACTGAACTATAATAGTTTGCATTCAATGATTCTGTATTGCATTATTAATAAAGTTTAAACACTGAGTTGTTACAGCGGTTATTCTGAGCTTGCGCATGCATTGTATCAGTTATGTATAGGTTAATCGAGATGTATCGAGTGAGTGGGTGAATGTGATTGAGTGAATGAGTGAGTGAGCCACATTAGCCTCTACTTACTAATGTGGACGCGGTGGTTTACTCTCTAGTAGAAAATGACTGCCTTTGTTAAAGGTAACGGTAACATTAATCTTTGCAGTATGAGAATTACGTGAGGGACCTAGTAGAGCGGCAGAGAAGGAGAGACGAGATACAGTAGTTATCATTGATAATGCTATCGCCAATTCATTGTTAGATAATCTGCTACACTGATGACTTCAGGGCTAAAAGGACTGCAGTATACTATAATGAACACTACTGTCCTTAGTCTGACAAAACAAGCACCACTACTGATATCAATAAGGCTAGGAAGAACCTTTTTGCTAAAACATCTTCAGTGCAAAGAATTCCTCCATCTTATGCTGCTTTAGAGCAACATGTGAAGCGAGCAACTTACCAAGGTGGTCATATCTGGGGACAAACACTTAGTCCTAATCCTGTACTACCTTCACCAGATAGTTGGGGCTGGACCAAGACAAATGATCATCTATTTGAACCATACTGGACAGCACTTCAAGAGGCGTCGAAAACATGCTATGAACTGATATCGTGTGGCTGCAAGAAAAATTGCAAGTGCAAGAAAGCTGGACTTAAGTGTACTGCCCTATGTAAATGTGAAGGAGAATGTTCAACTAATTGAAATTATTGTTGTTTTTTTTCAATTAACACCTATTTAATAAAATTAATTAATAAATACTGACACGGGTACATACACGAATGGCTCCATATCCAAAACTGTTCACAAGGCATTAGTCTACATGTGTACCAACTTTGGTGTTTTTATCATAAAATGCACAATTGTTTTGGTATGCCGCTGCACTACTGTCAACTTTTACAGCAGCACACCTTCCTACTATTTCTGGAAGTATTCCATAGACAAAAAAAATTCTAAATCACAGATATTATAAAAATGCTTCATTTTTAGGACACGATCAATTAACACTCCATCAGATTACTACGTGTAACTCCTAAATCAAGCTCACAGGCCATATCAAAGTCTGTTCAGGTAATAATCACCATGTTCTGCTCATTTAAGTTATCCATTATCTTCAACAGGTGACAGTATTCACTCCCACAAGAGATGAGCCTTTCACTAAGATGGTTGACAAAATGGTGGTTCACGGTAATGGCGTTTCATGGTTTACGGTAACTACAAGGGAAAAAGTCCAGCCTCCGTTTCCCGCCGAACAAAGCAAAGTATTTTGAAACGCATCAAGAAGGATTCAGAATACAAATCAGCAACCAAGGTACTAACAAGCATAGAGAATGACCAAGGTGGGGTGATGAATGCAAAGACAGGTTGTGACCTTCCAAGGAATCGACAGAAGTATACAATGCAAACAAAGCTATGAAGATTTCTGAAGATTCGTCAACATGCAAGTAGCATAGCTGTTTGGCAACACAGTTGTATCTTCAAGCGTCTTAGCCTCGTCCCCAGGCCAAAATTTTTCGCAACGAAAAACGCAAATGAACGAAACGGCGAAAAATAAAGGCCTGGTCTCTATTGCAAGGGTAATTAATGATACGCATGCATGAATAAAATTAAAGAGTCTGAGCGAGTTAAAAAACAAGAAACGAACTATAGCTAAGCAAACACGCACTCTAGAAGATTTGATCCGTCGCGAGGGAGTCTGAAGACAACCAGGGCAGCCAGTAAAACCATCGTTCAGTTGGAAAAATGAACTCGTGAAAGTCTTGGTACGCTACAGTTTCACGTGGGGTTTGTGAGGGCGCCAGTAGATCGGCTTAGACTTCCTGAACTAGTCCACACGTGCTTGCAATCTTTACGCTAAGCAGAGAAACGTGCACACAGTGAGAACTTCCATTATAGTAGAGCGAGAATACAGACAAATACACGGAATGACGCAGTATCCTAGAAGAATACAAAGTTACGGATTCAGAATATCCTGCCGATTATACAGATTCTGTATAACGACTAACGCATGCGCACCAATACCCCTGCAATGGATACCAGGCCCTATTTTCGCATTTCGTTCCGTCATTCGTTTCGTAAAGTTAGCGAAAATTGGGCGTGGGGATGAGGCTACAAGCGTCTATAATGGATTCATGCACCATTTCGTAACTGCCAGTTTGAACCACCAGATAATTGTTCCGATTTGTCCGTAGGGTGAATGTGAAAAGTTGAGCACGGAAAGTGCATTCCTCTATTGTTCTTGCTCCATCATTAAATTCCTTTTAAGCTCTTAATATCTTCCTATAATTTAGCCTATAATTCTCAACTTCACTCTGTTACCATGAGTTCTTTCAGCCAGAAACAGATTGTTAGTTATCAATTAAACATGTAGTCGTTAGAAAGCAAAAAATGACACCAAATGTAGCAGCTTCAAAAAGGTGCTTAGATAACAGGACTAAGAAACATATCAAAGATGGAATTTTTTTGAGAATTCACTTTATATATTTTTAACATTCAAACAGACCACTGCAATAAAGTGGTAAAAAGAAAATTACACAGAAGTTCAGTTTAGGTCCTCTGATGCTTTAAGGTTACGGGATACACCACGCCCACTTACAAGCAAGCTGAAAATGGTTGCCTGAAAAAACACTCGTAGCATCGCGCTTGTTGGTTTGGCTGAATATAGCGCTGCATATCCAGTTAGAGCAAAGACTGCACTTCGCCTTCAGCAAAAACGATGGCTAGACGCGCTACCATAGTGCGTTACGAAGTACACGAAGTAACGAGCAGCTTCGTCAACTAAGAAATCGAAATTCTCGTTGTGGGCACTCTGTAGCACGACTAGACTTGGCATGCAGCTAAACAGCTTAGTTATCTAGGGACCCACGGATCCTTTTTTCGATATCAGCTTTAGTTGCCGAGTTATGTTCACGCATACACTCGAAAATTAGCTTTGACAAGCTTTTCAAGTGTTTGCGTGAACATAAATCGGCAACTAAAGCTGATATCGAAAAAAGGATCCTTGGGTCCCTAGATAACTAAGCTGTCTAGCTGCATGCCAAGTCTAGTCGTGCTACAGAGTGCCCACAACGAGAATTTCGATTTCTTAGTTGACGAAGCTGCTCGTTACTTCGTGTACTTCGTAACGCACTATGGTAGCGCGTCTAGCCATCGTTTTTGCTGAAGGCGAAGTGCAGTCTTTGCTCTAACTGGATATGCACCGATATATTCAGCCAAACCAACAAGCGCGATGCTACGAGTGTTTTTTCAGGCAACCATTTCAGCTTGCTTGTAAGTGGGCGTGGTGTATCCCGTAGCCTTAAAGGTAATCAAAATCCAACTGTTGTCATAGAAAGAGTTTCCATAAATTTTAATGATTATCTCTTTGATCTCTGAAATGTTGTAAAATTACAACGCTACTTAATATTCATGGTAGGTGACCACTTATTAATAATTTATTAATAACACAAGTTATAATGGTTATTGTACAGGAAATGAGATGCAGGCGGCATTCAAGTACCATGAAACCACCCCTTTGTCGGCTTGGAGGCGGAACCTTCATCTTTACAAGTTTCCGGTCTCGGCCCTTTGAGGATCAAAGGATCCGACCCTGTGAAGAACATATTTTTTTTTTTTTTTTTACGAGACAGATATGAACTGTGTGAATGATAAGATATGTTTGTAGTGTCTGTGCGTGTCTAGCCGAAGGGGCCTGAGCCGCTTGCAAGAGGAAGAAGCGAGCGAGCAAGCGAGATAGCTAGCTGCACTTACTTCTGTCTATTGGTCAATGGAAAGCATTCAGAACTGGTAGGAATTACTGGCGCAGTCATCTAAATGTACCTGGATAGCTGCAATCAGTCACACAATCCGGAAATGCTGAGTACAAGAGCTCTCAAATTCGCCATAGTTCGATACCAGAAGAAACCACGCCTACAGTGACACGCCCAACCACGAGCTGACGACGTGGTCTGGTCGTCAACGCGTGGGTGCATGGGTTAAAGTCACGTGCTCCATCCCAGCTAGCTCAGTTGTCAAAGAGTTATTGCTAAAAATTCTGGATTTAGTGTTGTCAGTCGTCGTATGGCTAATTCGTCCACCGAACGCTCGGAAATCGAGTCTGGCGACTATTCCGTCGATAGCAGTGAAGACTGTAGCCTATCCAGCGATGAGGAGATCGAAGAAAGCGACGAGAATTCAACTGGTAAATTCTATGATTGCCAAGCACGTGCGCACTGTATTACCGAGGATTGTCCTCGCTTCAGGAGAGAGCTCTGATGACAGTGACTCTTCTTATGAAGGAGACAGCAGTGAGCAGAGTGATGAGGGAGAGACAACTTCTTCTGAAGGGCGCAGCAGTGAAGACACTGATGAGGAGGAAGAGACAGTTCCGGTGAGAATACAGGTCAGAGGGGGAACGTTAGAGCCTCCTAGTCCCAAGTGGAGACACAAGCGAGCTTGTCTACCACAGCCTTGTCCTGACGCTGCTAGTGAGCCCTGCAGGATAGTTAGAGTCAATGCTGTTGTTGGTTTGAAGAGAGGTAAGTGTCACTACTGTCAACAGAAACAATTAAAGCCCTGTAAACACACTAGCTTTGCCTGCTGTCATTGCCGTGTGCGTCTGTGCAAACTTGGGTGTTATGATGCATACCACAAGCTATAGATTACCTGCTTGCGTTGTTTCTTTATTTCTTTCCTTTCTATCTATCTTTCTACCCAACCATCCAACCATCCAACCATCCAACCATCCAACCATCCAACCATCCAACCATCCAACCATCCAACCATCCAACCATCCAACCATCCAACCATCCAACCATCCAACCATCCAACCATCCAACCATCCAACCATCCAACCATCCAACCATCCAACCATCCAACCATCCAACCATCCAACCATCCAACCATCCAACCATCCAACCATCCAACCATCCAACCATCCATCCATCCATCCATCCATCCATCCATCCATCCATCCATCCATCCATCCATCCATCCATCCATCCATCCATCCATCCATCCATCCATCCATCCATCCATCCATCCATCCATCCATCCATCCATCCATCCATCCATCCATCCATCCATCCCTCCATCCTTCCCTCCCTCCGTCCATCCATCCTTCCCTCCCTCCGTCCGTCCGTCTGTCTCTCTGTCTATCTTTCTATCTATCTATCATCTATCTATCTATCTATCTATCTATCTATCTATCTATCTCCATCTCCATCTCCATCTCCATCTCCATCTCCATCTCCATCTCCATCTCCCTCTCCCTCTCCCTCTCCCTCACCCTCCCTCTCTCTCTCTCTCTCTCTCTCTCTCTCTCTCTCTCTCTGTCTGTCTGTCTTGCTTGTCTGGCTGCTTTGTTACCTCCTACAGTGACCTTTCTAGCTGGACTGAGGATTGGGTACTAGACCTGCCGGCAAAAAATGTATGTGCATTTTCTACCGTATTTCTTTGGTTGCTGTTGTCTTGTTGTCACTTTCAGGGATCCTTCAAACCATTCTGAATGTGCTCATAAGGTTGGAGTGGATTCCATCGGTGATCAGTTGTCCAGAGTTATCTCTTTGATCTCTGAAATGTTGTAAAATTACAACGCTACTTAATATTCATGGTAGGTGACCACTTATTAATAATTTATTAATAACACAAGTTATAATGGTTATTGTACAGGAAATGAGATGCAGGCGGCATTCAAGTACCATGAAACCACCCCTTTGTCGGCTTGGAGGCGGAACCTTCATCTTTACAAGTTTCCGGTCTCGGCCCTTTGAGGATCAAAGGATCCGACCCTGTGAAGAACATATTTTTTTTTTTTTTTTTTTTTTTTTACGAGACAGATATGAACTGTGTGAATGATAAGATATGTTTGTAGTGTCTGTGCGTGTCTAGCCGAAGGGGCCTGAGCCGCTTGCAAGAGGAAGAAGCGAGCGAGCAAGCGAGATAGCTAGCTGCACTTACTTCTGTCTATTGGTCAATGGAAAGCATTCAGAACTGGTAGGAATTACTGGCGCAGTCATCTAAATGTACCTGGATAGCTGCAATCAGTCACACAATCCGGAAATGCTGAGTACAAGAGCTCTCAAATTCGCCATAGTTCGATACCAGAAGAAACCACGCCTACAGTGACACGCCCAACCACGAGCTGACGACGTGGTCTGGTCGTCAACGCGTGGGTGCATGGGTTAAAGTCACGTGCTCCATCCCAGCTAGCTCAGTTGTCAAAGAGTTATCAATGTAACTCATTCACTATGTTGAAGATAGTGTAATGTTACAGCATATTAGCCAAAGTAGTTTATATTTGTTGTAATAGTCAATACATTGTTTACAAATGCATTTTGACAAACATAAAATTAACAACACTGAGTAACCAATAATGGTTGAAAAGCAATGTAAAGCACAGCAAGTGTGGTTACCAGTATTACATAGTAAACTGACTTGTGGATTAAGAGTCACAGCACATAACAATAAACATATCTAAAGCTAAACCATGCACGCTACCATGGCAACCACAGCATAGTCTAATACAGAGAGTACTAATCAAGCATGGTGAATAAAATACGGTGAACTATAATCAAATAATCTAAAGCTACGAGTGTGACAGGAAACACATTGTGATTTGAACACAATCAACAAAAAATACTATAATTCAAAAATGAAAATATTTTTGTGACATAAGCAAAGTTTGCATTCAGCAAATTAACATAAAATTATGCCATGAATAAAAACAAGACAGAATAAGTTAAATAATGTTCTAAGAAAAGTTTGAAAGATTGATACTGAGAACAAACAATTAAATAAATTATTATTATTAATTATGATTTTACAGCATATACAACTAGTATAAACTGAAGGACTAATAGAATGTGACATGAAACAGACTGTGACATAGTGACTCAATTAAAGTGACCAAGAATCGACCAAGAATTGATGATCGTCTTAGAAAGTACACGCTCGATTAATGAATAAAAATAATTATATCACAAAAATCAATAAATCAATTATCAATACAGTAATACCAAAAGAATTGTAAATAATAATGATAATATTTATATTCAAACACTATGCAGAAGGATAACACTAAAAATTAGATATCAAGTGTTCTCTAAAATAAAATGAACAGTTACAAGCCAAAAAACTTAGTATTAAAATCATTGTTAGAAAAAGGTGGAGCGAATAAAATTATCGATATAGAGGAGAGTGCAAGATTTGACAGAGGAAGATTATATTCACAACAACAAGAAAGCGATAAAGAGCTGGTATAACATATCTCGCACAGCATGATCGAGTAGTTCAATCTAGACATTCACATGTACTTTACTTCAAAACCGTACACAGATGAAACTGTAATTTCTTCATTGTTTCAGTGTAAAATAATTGTTATGGATTGTGGTTCAGTAGATATGATATCTGTTGTATATCAATACTGCTTTATAAGGTAAAATTGCGCTTAAAGAAAGAACAAGACAACCTTACGTTTTGTGTAATAAGAATTAGACAGATTGTGATGTCTTGAAAACTCGTGAAAAAAACAGTTCCGTTAAATAACATGTCACTAAGTTTATGAGTGCTCTTGGAGATCGTACAGCAATAGTGAAAGAGTTTTTGACGGAGAGTATACAGACAAGTGTCAGCTGTCTAACAGATCATTACGAAATCTCACGAATGTTGCCTGACTTCTGTACGGAACAATCTTATGTTTTTGATGTTTAAAGCGATCATTTTACTTATGATTCTCAATACGATGATTTCACTTTTCAACTTGTTTGCCCTCGTAATTCCAATAGTTGCTGATATGAAGAATTCATGCAGACGGAGTATTAGAATAATTCTGCTGCTAACCATATACAACCTTGACTCCAGCAATAAACACTTTGTTCTAACGTTTCTCGATAATCATTGTCAGGCTTGTTATCATTTAAAATATATAAAAAATTATGAAAGGTCAAAATTAAAAATTGTAAATAAATCATTAAAAAATCAAAATGGTCAAAATTAAATACAACTGTTGCATCAAAATTTGAAGGAAATCATGATTTATGCGAAATAACAAAATACAAATATACAAGAATTCATTGAATAAAAATTTGACATAAGATTAAATTCTTGCTTAACTAAAGTAATGATTCTCGTCAAAAGAAAACATTTTTCATAAAACAGTAAATGAAAACGACCAAAATAGAATCAAAATTACGAAAGCAAACCCACAAAATGGTTAAAAATAACAAAATACTAATTCTGGCGGCACAAATCTATGACATATCCATCTAGGACTGGTAAAATAATATGTGACCGTGTCTGGGAATACCGACTCAATTGCGCAAAAAAATCAACCATACGAGTTATTGGTACCAGCAGATTCCTCTATCCTTGGTGAGCACAACAGCTCTTATAACATCTAGATCACAAATTTTGTCACTAAGATATAATGCCGAATGTGAGAGCTATTGGTTATGCACTGAATACAGAAAATTATATATTTTGTGTTCACTTCCATATTCACTCTAATACCCTTTATAAGTGAACTTGAATCCAACGTGACCACACCAACGAAGCGACTGAAACAATGCCTAGTATCGGATTTGCCGCTGTATATCTTTCCATCCTGTTTCATAGAAGTCTTAAGCAAGGTAGTGTCGTACACAAAGAAAGCTCTTCTTCAGCAAGCACTCATGCTGTCAGCCTAGCATTGTCATGGTGAGTGCGTGACAACGCATAAGTATACAGACAAGCAAAAACTTGGTGGCACTAAATACATGCTTCATACAGAAGAACTAGAGCATTCTGTGACACGGGACTACCTCGATAACATGCAGGAATGATAGAACAATCCTCCAGAGCACATAACTCAATTTCCAACAAAATTCAGTCGAGCGTTCTAAAACGCTAACATCTCAGTTCGATTGTTTGCACAATAGGGTCGGTTTTCGCAGACACGGTCATATAATTATTAAAACCTGTTACATACACTATAGAGTAAAACTGATGAATGGCAGGACTGGAGTTAAAAACATAAAGCACCATCTTACACCAAATGTCTACATTTATTAACAAATATCAACTACAAAACTCAGACTATCATGTAACCAAGGAGTATGTAACACACAAATAGAATAAACGATCATGTACAACAATGATTACAGTTATCAATATTCAACCATAATAATCACTATGGGACTCGTCAACAAGTGGTCTCAATGCCTTATCAACAACCAATTGACAATTCAGGGCTTAGCTCAATCACGAGCTAACAAAACTTTTAGTGAACAGTCTGTTAAAAATAGAACACTGGCTGGCTTCAATACATACACCTTCAAGAAAATAATTATTGAATTACACATGGACACACAGTGCACATACAATCACACATTATTTACACATAATTACAGACACATACACTCCTATTCTTTAAGCTGCCCTTCGCGTGTATCTGGTAACCAAGCAGTACGTAACACAAAAGAACCACTGCGTACAACGATAATTCATGTACATAAATAAACACAATATGGAACGAGACAACGAGATGTGGCTTACTTGGAATTTTCACCATGAATTATATCACCATGTGATGAGCGCAAGCTCGAACAACAATGGTTGGTGTATACCAGTCGCTCAGGTTGTTAGGATTCAACAATCATGTCTTCCCGCGCAAAGTGAGAGACGGTAGGTAGCCATTGATCGCCTAAATAGAGCAAATAAAGATTCATAAATCAATCATAGATAAAATACATTGCTTATTAGTCACAAACCTGTATAGAAAGAGAACAGACGACAAGGAAACACCGCGATGGCAGCCGATACAAGAGACAGTTGATTCGCCGCCATTTTGCTCGTTCTTGCCCGCGTGGTGATTGCGCAATACTTGGGTGTGGTCAGAAATATTTCTTCCCCGCCTACTCCGAGATAGTCATGAAGAGCTGTTAGAGACTGAGAGCTACTATACATCTCCAGCTGATGGAAGTGAATCTGACTGCAGTGAATACGAAGACTGTTTGAGGAGGTGGCGCAGCATCCACGTTGAGAGGTCTGATTCTAGCTCTACACGACTCGTACTGCACTGAACAAATTCATGAACTTCCTCCTAGACTGTCAACGTTGTAACTATTTCTGATCTGCACATTCTATACTGAACATAAGTATTTTACTATCTTGTAACTGCAATACAATTATCACTCATTCATAGGTTGCTTGCATTGACTTATGATTCACTCATTGATGATTCTGATAAACACTAAATAATATTTATTATTTTAGAGAAATGAACTGAAAAATACACCTGCTCGTAAAATCATAGATCACTTTGTGTATGATTGCTAAAGTAACATTTCTAATCGTCATTCTCTATCACAATAAACTCGTTTTTGAATCTTTAATTTCCCAAGTGACACGATCAGTATCAATTAAGGATGGGCAGAGTCAGTGAACGCCCGCTTGCTAACTTCAATCTCTTGATCGCTAAAATTATCCTGAGAGAAGAGAAAGAAAGGAAGACAGAGAAAGTAAAAATGGGAGGAGATTGGAGAGTGAGCAAAAGTGAAGTGGGAGACTAAGGAGTGTACTAGCAGTTTAGCATAGGTGGTGCCCTTGATCATGCACAACAACACTGGGTTGAGCAATTGTAACAAGCACTGCGACGTACCTTCTTTTCTTAGCTGGTAAGCTGATAAAGCCGCAGCAGCAACTACTGCTACATCAAGTACTCATCAATACCACAGTTATAATGAAAAGGAATGTGATCAACATTTTACTTAGCATTAGCTTACCTGCCGATCATTCGCCCACTACTGCAACTTTATTCATCGCCCCATCAATATACCTCCCAACACTGATTCACCCCGCCCACTCTTTGTTCATTCACTCACTCACTCTTTACCCACCAGTACCAATTAAACATCTCCCACTCACTCACTTCAATCACTCACCTACTCATGATCACCCAGCACCCGCCCACTCACCTACTCTAGCACACTCACTCATTAATTCACAAATCCACTTCAACAAAATTCATTCACCTATACCCATTCACTCAATCAACATACAATCCCTTCCCTCGCTCTCTCCTTTCTCCCTCCCTCTCTTCCACTACCAACTCACACTTGCTCACCCACAAACCCATTAATACAATTTATTCATCTCCATCTCTCGCCTACTAACTCACCCACCCACAAACCCACCCACCAACTCACCACTCACTCACCCACCCACCAACTCACTCACCCACCCACCCACCCACTAACTAACTAACTCACCCACCCACTCACTACACTACACTCTCACTACAGGCTCTTAAGTAAGTACGTACACATTATAAAGTTCTGATTGTTGAATTACCTGTCATTGACCACAATCTACTTGCCTTTCACTAGTTATACTGTACTAGAAAGATGAAATGATACAGTGAAAGATAAAATGATACAGAATTATAGTGAAAGATCAAATGATACGGAATTATAGTGAAAGATCAAATGATACGGAATTATAGTGAAAGATCAAATGATACGGAATTATAGTGAAAGATCAAATGATACGGAATTATAGTGAAAGATCAAATGATACGGAATTATAGTGAAAGATCAAATGATACGGAATTATAGTGAAAGATCAAATGATACGGAATTATAGTGAAAGATCAAATGATACGGAATTATAGTGAAAGATCAAATGATACGGAATTATAGTGAAAGATCAAATGATACAGAATTCACTATAATTATCTGATCCTGCATTTGGTAGCCCACAAATGACCATAGAATCTCTTTCCACTTGGAAGAATATGACAGGGTTAACGCTCAAATTACCATTTTTAAGGTTAATGAAGCCAGAGAATTGTTAACCAGTAAAGGCAACAAGTTAAATCAAGAAGTGGCTATTGGTGACGATACTGGTACAACCACTATTGCACTATGGGAATTAGACATTGACACTCTATTATTGAATCATTCCTACAAATTAAGTAGAGTGCAGATACACAAGATAATAAGTGACTACAGTTTACTGTTGAGCAATGTCTGAGTGTGATGATGATATCGATGATGCCTTTTCTACGATTGACATGATGGATGATGATGATCCTTCGCCATTGCCTTCACCAAATATTCCGCAGACAAATCACTCATGCCAGCACAAATCTTGAAGAAATCAAGGGCATGCTAAACGTATTGCTCACAAAGGTCTCCGAAAACGAGAAGGCTATCAATGCTTTAAAGGAAGAGATCAAGTGAGTTTAGCTGCAATATTAATATTAAGTCTGAAAGTTTAAGTAGCAACACAATTTTGCAGAGTAACACCAGTGAGGCTGCAAACGGCATCGCCGCCGGCTAGCAACTCTTCCACTCTGAAGAGACCAGCAGGGGCCATTAAGTCTGTCAGGGTACAGCATTTTGTGATGCAATGTGCTAACATTGAAAACGCGATAATTTTAGCATGAGACGAGACGAGTGTACCGGCTTATACAAGAATCTGAGGAAGGAGGAATAGATGGATGGGTGCTAGAGGAAAGGTATATTCTGTGCACTAGTGGTATAGGTCATTTAGTGTTTTCACTAACAGTATTAAGTCACTAAGTAATCAGAAGATCATAGGGAAACTGATTGAAGAGCTGAGGGGTATATACCCCTCATTCCAAGCTGTATTATAGCTAATAATACTGTATTAAAGCTGCACCATACAGATACTTTTGCTCAATAAAAGAGCAAGAGTCCCTCAAGAAAAGGAGGAAACTAGACAAAAGCAAAAGAACGAAGAGACGCCATGAGAGAATTACAAGGGTACAAGAGATTAACAATGCCTACCTCACCAAGATTATTTTATTATTAATTTTATTTGACAGAAACGCAAAGAAAGAGAATCAGCAGTACTAAAGAATGAAAAGCTAAGTGAAGAACAGAGGACAAAGTGGCTGAAAGGGATGAGAACAGAAGTGATGTCATCGGAGGAAAGTGATGTTGATGAAAATGGGGATGAGGTGTTACAAATTAGACCCCTCCCTTGGCGCTCAAGTGAAGTTAATCGTATGTTTTCCAAGATAGACACTTACATCATGGCTGGTAAGTCACCAGCCAGCAGACGACAGCTCAAGAAGAAGAGCCAAGGAGAAGACAGCTCTCGTCAGCTGTCAGCTGAAGTTAGAGGAGGTCTCCCAGACTTCGCTATTGACAATAATTGATTACACCATTGACTCATTGTACACATAATTTTGGTTGATAAAAATATAGCAGTTAGCTATAGACTATCTCCCGTTGCCCAACAGCTACTTGAAGGCCTTGTAGGTATGTTCATGTGAACAGGTGATATTATCATAGGTGATGTGAGTGATTGATTGATATTTGACTTTAAATGTGAATTATAGTATTTTTGTTAGATTTCAAGTTGCGAATGACAAATTGAAAGTCAACTACGCGAGGGTTGACTTCGAAAGAATGGATGTTGTCAATCAATTAAGAGAGGAAAGACAGCTAGAAAATGAGTGGAAATTGGCGACCCTAGAGGACTAGGGTCGCCAGTTTTTGTTATTGTACTACTCAGTCTCTCCTTGTAATGAAGCATCTCTTGATGTATCCTGTGATATCCCTGCTGTTAGAAAGACATGTGGGTTTCTTGGTCATAATGCTAAACAAGGTTGCTCAAAGTGCACAATGGTATTTGAAAGTGACGGATTTAAGAAAGCGAGCTATGCTGGATTTGAAGATTGTCCTTCGCGATTATTTCAAACATGTGATAAACTTAGATTCTCCTATTACTCATACATTTGGTTTAGTAAAATGGTTTTCAAGTCATCCAGCTCGACATCATTTTGGTTATCCTGCTGAGGTCTTTTGCTCAAATCTATTTGAAATATCGGGGTCATCTCAATTACTTCCTGTCAACAGAATTAATTCCCAGTTCGTTACAGGATTTCATAAACTATCAGAAGAGAATGTTTTGTGTATAACCCACCTTGTCAAAATGCTATGTTTAACCTTTTGCGTGTTTGTGTACAGATAATTATTTCTATGCTTGAATAACACAAGTGTCCAACATGATTTACCGTTACTGCTCTTTGATTTTAAAGGCTATCAAGATAGCAATGAGAGAGACATACGCCAACCGGCGTCAGTGGATTGTGAAAGAGAAGCCAATGGTCTCAGCAGCTATTGATTATTATCCATGCTTGGGAAAGGCAAAATGGGCGAGTCTCTACATTTCCTTGTAGAGGTTGAAATTTAACTCCTGTGCAGCCTGCATGCTTAACTAAATTCTATGCAAAGTTGAATGTGTTTATTCTATATCCATTTTATATAGTTAATACAGGAGTTACAGTTAATCACTGGTGTAAAAGAAATGATGGAGACATGGAAGCAACAGAGAGATGATATGTTGGTCTATTTTAAAACAACTGGGTCGAGAAAGATTAAAAGCAATTATTGTCTAAGATGGAACATGAGATTGCCTTGTATCCAAACCACAGTGAAGGTGATTAATTTTTTACTATGCTGCCTCATACCAAAAGCATGTAATACACCTTTCTGTGTGCCTCAACAGCTAGTCACTGGTACATAACATGCTGGTCTTTAGTGCAGGTCAGTATGGATATGTACCATAATAATGGTACAATATCCTTACTGATGATCAAGAACACCCCTGTACCAGTGGATGAGGAAAAGTGTTTTAAATTTGTTAGGCTAGATAAAACTTAACAGTGATAATGATATTCACAAATCATCTAATGAGATTCATAAACACAGAAGCAATGTTCCAGCTGATAAACCGTCAGAATACTATCGGACGTACTCATGGCAATGAGCAATACTCCACCAACCACCTCAACAGAGAAAGCGATCAAGGGCAGTCTATTACCACCAGGGCAAGCGTGTATGTTTGCGTACCTTTCTCTTCTTTCATAACACCAAGAAGGACCAATTTGTCAACATCAAGGAGAGCTGCAGTGAGAATGGCATTGCACCCAGGAGGCATGGCAACACTAGAAAAAAATGGCAAAAAGAAAATAAAGACCACTAGTAAAAGCAGCTGCTTTGGAGATGGGAGCAGCGACCTTGGCCAATAAAGCTACCAAGTCACAAAAATCCAAAGCCAAAAAAAGGAAGCACAACTGCGTACGACACAAGAAGCATACGATGAAATTTTGCAGGTTGCTTCGCCATCATGCAGTCGGTGCCAAGAATTGAAAGAGTCGCTGAATGACGCTCGCGTCGCAATCGAGACAAAAACTGCAATTATCCAATCTCAACTAGAGAGCTCTCAAAGTGAGCCAATCGTTTAATGTTAAGGACTCCAGACGCCAATATGCATGCGCCCTCCATACGGAGATCAAGGGGTCCGACAAGGGCAGAATCTGAAGCAGTGTAACTGAAACTGAAGCAGTGTAACTGTTACTGAAGCAGTGTAAGAAAGAGATCAAGAAGGGATTCGAACGAGAGGATGGGCCTTTTGTTAAGCATTTGGATATTGCACTAACTTCCTTTAATGTCCAACGGCATATTACGGAGGGATATTTATAGGGAATCATGGCCATCGTTGTCTCAAGGTATAACAATAATAGACCGAAATACATAAAATAATGAGTTAACTTTACAGGCTAAAAACATTGACATGCTGTGTGATGCTGTAGTGTGATAAAGGCAACTGAGCTCAACAGGATTTGTTAGAGAAAACAAGAAATACAAACAAACTTTAAGCAAGCATTGCTAAACGCCGTGACATTCACGACAGCTCTGGCCTGCTTGAACCACCAGTCATACAACAGTGATGACTGGCTGTCACCTCACGGTTTAGAGAGCAAGCTGTATAGCTGGCGCATGAAGTGGCAACGACATCTGGCAGAGCATGGCGAGAAGTCGCTTCCAAATACACTTGAGAAAACTCTCAGGCAGATCAGTTCTATGTACCACAATATTTCTGCCATGGTACGCTTGGTCGCCACTCTTCCTGCCACTACCTGCTCGGCAGAGAGGTCATTCAGCAGCCTGAAGAGAATAAAACACCAGAGCTACTACCAGAGCTACTTCAGAGCTACTATGGCAACCAGGTTGTCTGGACTGTCAGATATATTGTCCATTGAGACATGCTTTTCAATGTCGAAGCAGCCGTGGATGAATTCGCTATGTGCCATCCAAGATGGTAGATACCCTGAGAGAATCTCAAGATTAACGTTAAGATTTGCGCGCACACTTATCTCTCCACATTTTTGGACACGAGGCTGCACACAACCTTTAAACTATGTGGAACACACTCTGAAGCATGAGTTGCAGAGATTGATAGCTGAGTGTTAAGCCACAAGTTGAGAACCTCAAATTGTGTATAATAGCTATTAGACTACAGTACACAAGACACATACAGTTGTGACTACAGTTTACTATTAGCAATGTCAAGATTTGATGATAATCGTTCCTTTCTACTGTCAGCAATAGTGGCGTGCATCTTACGGATGACGATCCTTCGCTGCTGCCATCACCGATTGATCATACTAATAGATCTATGACTTTGAAAAACTTAGGCATGGACCCGAAAAATTCTGTGGGCAACGCTATTCATGTATGAGCACCTTCCAGAGCGAATAAATTGCGATCAAACATACTTCTGGGGGGATGAGGAGACCAACGTGTTGCGCCAATAATCTCTTGGAGCTGGCATTATGGTATCTGATTTTGTTGATGAGGTGGGTGGATTCATGCGAACCCAAACTAAGGAAGCCTGTCTCCTCCTAGAAGTAAGTAAAGATGGTTACTTTAATAATGACCACTTACTAGAACAAGTAGAACGGACAATCACCATATTTGAGGAGATTCATCCTCACGCTCGGGGCTTGTTTTTGTTTGACAATGCTCCCTCGAATAAGAAAATGGCTGAAAATGCATTGAATGTTGAGAGGATGAACGTGAACCCTGGGGCCGTTGGTAAAACCCGGAATCCGGAATTCCGGATGTCAAATTTTGTAAAAAAAAATCGAGAGAGAATCGACACTCGCTCCGACCCGCACAGCGCGATCGATCATGTGTTCGCTCACGGCAATACACTGATGTGCTAGCAGCTAGCTGCTAGGCGTGAGACGGTCACACAAGGCCGCACTGTCTATATAGTTCGCGCAAATCGACACTCGACCCTACTCGCACAGCGCGATCGATGTCGTACGTGTCATGTTTCGCTCACGGCGATACACTGATATGCTAGCATGCAGCTGGAAGCTAGCTAGACGTGAGACGGTGACACAAGGCTCCTATAGTATTGTGCTGCTGAGGCATATGACGCTGTGGCGGTTTGCTCGCTCAGGCTCACCATGAGTCGGATTACAGCACGTACAATGCTGAGCCCAGCAACGCCAGCAAATGATTAGCCAGCTGTCTAGCTGACTTTTTCATGCATGTTGCTCACCATGTAGTAACTTGGAGTTGTAAATCAAGCGTGGAATCACCAGGCGGGCAAGGTTTGCCGCTCGAGTGCGATGAGCCTGAGCGAGCAGGCATCCACAGACTGTTGTTGCTGCTGTCTTCAGCCATGCTATAGTACCGAGACGAAGCTGAGTATACTTGCGCACTTGCGCGGCTGCTAGTACTCCATGCAAGCACCGTGTGTGGAGCAAGCGTTCTGGACGAGTACGAGTCGGAGCGAGTTTCACAGTCAATTTTTCTGCAATGTCACACAAAATTTGACATCCGGAATTCCGGACGGAATTCCGGATTCCGGGTTTTACCAACGGCCGAACCCTGGTGGGATGCAGCCAGCTATGAGAAACACCACATGGAATGGACACGTTCAAAAAAATGGTGTTCAATGGACACGTTCAAAAAATGGTTTCTCACACTTCACGCTTCACTAGGAGGCAACTCACAGTCTCAGGAAGACAACTCACAGTCTCAGGGAGATAACTCACAGTCTCACACTTTACAAGGAGGCAACTCATAGTCTCAGGGAGATAACTCAAAATCATGTTCTCAGCCTGCTTCTGCAACTGGTCAGTTTGATAATGCGTGTGGATAGCAATGATCAGCTTCTTCACTTCTTCCACTACTATGCTCTACAAGATCATTCTTTCATAACAATAAAAGAATGCAAAGAGATTGTTCGTCACTTTATTTTCAGCCAACCTGGAGCCGAGGACAACATTGCTATGATGGTACAAGTAGTGTGATGAGAGGGAGGAACGAGTTACCAAAACGTTGCAGGTGTTAAGAGAAGCCAGAGAGATATTGATAGCAATGTTGAGCTATCAACTGTGTTGACAAAGTTTATTGAAGTCTCTGAGGAGAATGAAAGAAAGAGGCTGGCACTGGAGGCCGAGTATCGAGAGAAAACATGAGGAGAGGATGTTAACAATGATGATTGGAAATATGAGGCAAGTGTCTAGTCCTCCTCAGCAAGGCTTTCCTACCTACCCCCTGCACTCGACACAATCTAGTACATATTCCTCAAGATTAAACCTAAAAAAGGTGAAGGCAATGGTGATCTCTCGCAAGAAACTTCCCCCACAGCCTTCTCTTCAAATCTGTGGCGAACAAATTGAGTTTGTCGGTAGCTTCAAACTCAGCGGCGTTATTGTTACCAACAATCTCTCTTGGACCCCTCATATATTTGTTCTCAATCTCTAAAGCTAAGCGTCTCATTGGCTTCCTCTTCAGATTTTTCAAGGAGGCTGATAAGCCCTTTCTATCTAACCTGTACAAGGCTATTGTTTTGCCTCACCTTGAATACTGTTCGTGCGTTTGAGATCCTCCTTTCACTAAGTATATCACTGCCTTGGAGCGTGTTCAGTCATTTGCTGCTCGTGTGGTCACCAACACCTGGGCTCTTGAGTCTGCTCCTCTGGTCGAATCGCTTCAGTGGTCCTCGCTCAGTCAACGCCGCTATTTCCAGAAACTCTGTTTATGTCATAGAATTCTCTGTGGTTTTTCCATCATTCCCCCGTCTTTTTTCCTCTATCTACTCGCCCTCTCTCCTCGCACAAGAACTCCTTTCCTCTTTACCACTCTTTCGTGAGGATGCATCATCACAAATCCTCACTCTGGCAATACGTCACTAAAACTGCTTGAACCTTGTTTTTATTTTTTATTTTCTGGCTTTGTAGGTTTTTCTTGTGTATCTGTCTTGCACCTATGTTGTACAGAGAGGTGATGTTGTGACAATCTATGATGAAGGACACCCAAGAGGTATGTGGAGACTTGGTAAAGTAGAGGATATGGTGACCGGTGTTGAAGGTGTAGTCCAAGGAGTTTGTGTAAAGGTTATGTCAAATAAGGGAATTCAGAAGACCATACGTAGACCTCTGCAACACATCTACCCTCTTGAGGTTCGCAATAATCTGGCTGACACCACCAAAACCACCAATTCAGATGAGCCTGACATTGAGAGTCCGCCCTGAGAACGTCCTATTCACAATGCTGCCAATTAAGCTTGTGCTCGGATCCTACAATACGTGACAGATGAGGAACACTGAACGGAACATTGAATAAATACACCACACTCCCCTGTTGAGCAAAATGTTCAACAAATTGTTCAGTGTATTTACGGTATAATCTATTAATATCAATTGTGTAATTTCGATGAGCAAATGTTACCATTCAAAGAGTTTGAACTGACATAGAAGTAAGATAGCTCAGAGATAGATCAATACCAATCGCGGCGATATTATTAAAGAGGCGAATAGAGAACCAGATCCCTTACATACTGCTTAAAATTCCTTGTATAGTTGCCATTTCTTTCATTTTTATACAGTTTTATTCACAAGCCGTCATGTTTTTCACACAGATGGTAATTTGCTTGTTTATCCTCATACAATACAGTCGATTGCAGTTCTGTTCGAACGGAGGCTTGTGTCGGTGTGACGAGTGAATGCCGCGCGCGCCGCGTAACGCTTAGCCACGCCCACAATAATCCGCACATGTGAAAAATGGACGAATCACAATCGTACTACTGTTGGCAACGTGGATAGTGATGAGTATGGCGCAGAGGTAAGTGTTTTCATTACCAATAGTTCGTGGTAATACTAAAGTTTCTTCGGTTTTCAGGATCTGGGTGGTGTGGATGTGAGTGCTTATGCAGGAGATCACCTTGATATACCATCATTGTCTTATAGTGCTAAGATTATAAACCCAGCTAGAAAGAGTGATTATATTCTGAGAAAATTCAGAGTCACAACTCGATTTACATCTGTCGAGGAAATAAAGCAGGCGTTGTCGGAGTGTTTTCCTGATTATTTTGTGGACAGAGATGTTTCTGATATTCAAGTGGGATATGTATCTCCAGGACATGGAGCACGTGGGAAGCAACAATGGCTGAGTGATGACATTGACCTGGACGACATGTATGAAGAATATGATGGCAAGAAAGAGATCACTATTTGGTTTTACCAATCAGAGGATAAAAACAAGAAAGGAAAGAGATCAGCATGCTCACCTACAGACACTGAACCTAAGCGGAGCCGAAGTACAGCACACACAGAGAAGATTGAGGAAGTGAGAAAGATTGTGGAGGAGTTGAAAGAGAAGCATACTGGCGCTTACACAGAAGAGAAACTGCGCATGTGGGCACACCTTATTGAAATGGGCAAGCACAAATCATAAAGCGAACTACCAGATATGCCATACTTCAAGAAAGGAACCAGGCAGATCGCACGCCCATCAGGGCCATCAACATCTGATTCTTCCTTGACCGCAAGAACATCAGAGCAGTTGATGAGACGAGCAAAAAAACTGGGAAGATTGTCTCCATTGCTGCCACAGGGAGGCTGGTTACCACCACCACTTCAGGTTAGTGCATCAAAAATAGTTATAAAGAATTGAATTAATCATTGTTTTTCAGGAATAATGCAAGAATATGGCAGTGTTACCTCAACTGTCTGTGCTAATAGTAGTGGCTCTTCCAAATTCTATCTTACTGGGAGGGACTCTAAGGGCATCAGATGTTGAGGGAGGGAGGGCATCAGTCGACAGTCGTTTTGGACATAGATTAGCTAATACGAGAGGGATTGGAAGTATTATTCGAGAGGGAGGGATTATTCTTGTCAATGCTGCAATACACAATACATTAGAGTTCAACAAACATGGCAAATTAGGCATCTTGGCGCTCTTGTAGAGCTAGATGCTTGATAGTCGTAACTACAACAGGAATCTAACCTAAACTAATGCACGACACAATGTCTAAACTTTCATAAAAGTGTGTTAAAACTTGCTACTTCAGGGTCGTTTGAGTAGGAATGTGTTCACAAAACAGCATAGACAACACTGCTTTTTGAGCTTCTAACGCTTATCGTGAAGTAGCCATATGCTCTGAATCATGACTAATGCATGAGCAGTACTAACAAGAACTGGAATATACCGCTTTTCAAGCAAAGGAATGTTCGAGAAGACTAGGAATGTGTTTAACGTAGTAAACCCCTAGTTATTCACCGTTTATCATCTGAACGCCAGTAAGCTCAGCATTGAAGTTGTTCTCATCAGCAAAAGTACACACACCTAACCCAGGTAAACAGTTCAGAGCCTTATTTCTGCCGATACACTGGCTAGAGAAACGAGTATACTCAACTAAAGCAGGCCATTCCCTCTCGTTAGATTACATGTATGGTGCCGAGCAAAGTTCAAAGTCCACACCAACTGGGCTGAGCTAACAGAACTGAAAAAGAAGATAGCCGAGGATCCTTCTGCCCTGGTGTTCCACCAGTGGCAGTGTTATGTACTAGCGTACAAGAAGTTGCACAATTTTCCAACCGTTTAAGTGAAGTGTACAAATATGAGATCTTAGGTGGACAGCATTCAAGCACAGCCCGGGCCGAGCTTTATCGAGTAAAGACGTCGGCGAAGAAGGAGAAGGGTGACGTTACGGTACAGCCATGCTTGAGACTGACTTGATGATTGCATAATAACTTTATTAAGAATTGTTTGAATGATGCCTTAAAACTCTTCCTCTTCTCACTGGTCAGGAGTCTATAATGACAGAAGTTTTGTAAAGCTTAACAATGACAAAGACACAAGCGAGTTTGCGATCAAATGGAGAACTTATGTGGAGTACTTGCAGCAGCACAGCTGTCTCCTAGCTGAGAGGAAGAAAAATTGATAACAGACTAGGGTACACTCACCCAGCATAAAACAGTGAAGTCCTACATGTCTTCTACATGTCAGTCTTCCTATATAAGGAAGATATCGAAAGAATACACGGCACTGTGGCAAGGATTCTTGATCCTTGGTCAGTTGAAAGAATTCCCAGAAAAATACTTTCTGGTTTTGCTTTTTTTCAGCTGACCAGTGGAAAAACTGGACAGACATTTCTCATTGTTTTCACTTCACAAAGTCATTGGCACAAGACATTTACAATGCTGGAGAAAATTTTTGACTATGTGTATGCTGTTTTGTAAACTACTTATCTCATTCCAGGATCTTGACAGAGCTCACAAACGAACAGAACAGGCTAGCCAGCATACAGTCAGTCGTTGTGTCACAGCACTCGTACTTCCGTGTACGTTTAGGCATATGCCCTGTTGGGAGGAAGGCACTTGATCTTCTTACTAAAATGCTCAGGATATCACAGACCACGATTCGCATTGTCAGCAATGCCAATTGTACAGTAGTTGTAGTCCATCAAATTCTAATGTACATAATTATGAAAATAACTAACATAAGTTGGTGTCAAGCAAGTAACATAACCTCATGGATTATTGTCTGATCAAGATGAAATGGCACAATTATGCCACCCAGTAGTCGTGGCATATTTAGGGTTGGGCAGAAAGCGCTTACAATGAGTCTACTAATAAAGACTATAAGGCCAGTTGCTATGGGCATTACTACATCACTAGAGTTCTTACCATTTGGAAGAAAAAGAATATGGACAGCCCAGGCAGTAATAAATTTGCTAAAGGGTATGAATTGTTACGGGAAGGGGAAGTGGCTCAAAATCTATAACTCTCTACATTTTTCCTGATAACACAAATCCAGCAAAAATCAAGGACAAATGGCAAAACCTGGTGAAATACGAATGTGTAAACTATTGTGAAGGAAAATATGTCCTGAATTGATTATTCCAATTACAAACTGTATAGAGAGGGCACTGAAGATCTAGTGTGTCCATTACTGGCAGTAGAACAGCAAACCAGCTTGAAAAATTAGTTCTGCATGGATGACCTTGAGCTCAACCAGAAATACTGGTCGCGTACAGCATATCAATCAGTTCATCAATTTGGGCTCAATCTACCATCAGAGCATACTCTGCATGATTTGTATACCTCTTTGAACACTGAGCTAGCTGGGGCGGAGCACGTAACTTTAACCCGTGCACCCACGAGTTAACAACCTGACCTCGTCAGCTGAAGTTGAGAGGGTCGAGGATAGTGCTGAGCGGTATTACGGTGCAATAGTTAAACCGCAGTATCATAATTTTGGGCAAGAGGACAACACAGAGCTGACTCAGCCACAAGATAAACACAGTTTTCAAAGGGACATGCAGAAAAAGCAGGAGGAGGAGAAAGCAACAAGGCTGCAAAAAGAAATAGTAGAGAAGACCATGGCTGAGGAGATGAGAAAATCAGTGACGGAGACGATTTCTCTTAAGCTATAGTATAATAATAATTGTGTTTAACTAATTTTTATTATTAGAAAGGAAGAGACGGATGACAAAGAGTAGTAGAATTTGACAGTGAAGATGAATGTGAGCCTGGTTTCAGCTGTGTAGTGCATTAGAATAGCTCACTTCTATACAGCAACCAAGCCAAAATCAAAGAGGGCATCAAAGTTGTCAGCAGTAGAAATGCTAGAGAACAAGTTCAAAATGAAGGCAGACTTGAAGGAAAAAGAGCTTGAGTTGAGGCGAAAAGAACTGGAATTGAAACAGAAACAGATGGAGCGAGAATATGAAGAGGAGCAAAGAATGTACATCAATTTACACCTAAGTGATCATCTATACACCTAAGTGACCTATTCTTTTCTTATTACACCTAAGTGACCTTTTCTTTTCATTACACCTAAGTGAATTTCTTTTTCCAGCCAGCAAGCCAGCCAGCCAGCCAGTCAGTCTGTCAGTTGGTCAGTATAGGAATGGCAGGACAATGTGAGTGATTTAGCCGTATGTAATAATAGTTCTTGTAGCTAATTCCCACCCAACTCTATAGCTTGTGAAGCTTATCACAGATATACATATAAAGTACTGATACAACTCCTTGACAAGTATGCCAATGAACTGGAAAAAATTCATGAGATGAATTTAGTAAGATGATTATAATTATTCTAGCACAATAATAATACTTTGTGTTCTCAGATGCAGAGGCAGCTACAAACAATGAGCCTCAGCACCCAACCTCCCGCTCCTGCAACCTCATCTCAACTACAACTGATGAGCACTCAACCTACCCCACCTCCTACTCCCAGAACTCTAGAAGAAGAATACAAGCTCATTGTAGTAAGCTGATTAGACAAGCAACACCATTCATATATTCTTAATTCACTTGCAGACAGGGCAATTATTGTTGCCATCTACATCACAAGATCCACCACCACCACCACCACCACCACCCCCTTCTCCAGACGAATAACCCATGGTGCTTCATTCAACGAAATCGAAGACTTGGGGATTAATGACTCTGAGTCATTTCAAAACTCTGAGAATGAGAACACGGAGACTATATCTGGTGCAATCATAACGGGAATCAAACAACTGGAAGAATTACATACCTGTGCTTATTGTAAAAATAACTTCAAGTAAGGTTACTGAAAGGATGTTTACATGTGTGCATTGCAATACGCCACAAAAGGTGACTATATCTCCTATTAGTACTGCTAGACTATAATTATATTGATTGCAATGGAACCAGTCGGCTACTACGAGCTTATTCAGAAGTCCTTTCTGAAATATCGCTTGGAGAAATCTCCACCATCACGTTATTGGATGCTCCTCCATTTACTCTCATATGCAACTAGTATGGTGTAATTCAATCTATCTCAAGATGACAGCCGCAGGATATCCAGTAGTCTATAGCTCTGTTATCACTAGGATTCTGCATTGGACTTCTCTGTAACATTATACTCTCTTTCATTGTCCATAAAAACATGATTTATCATCCTGTAACATTAGGATTTCCATCTTATTCTCACTTTCATAACGTAATTTATCACTAGGATTCTCTGTAACAATACAATTTCCATCTTATTAAATTCTCTCTTCATTGTCCATAAAAAGTAGCAACTCCATCCTCCATTCATAAAAAGTAGTCAAAAATGTGACGCATCTACCACAATAACCACCAATGTCATTTGGAATGTTCGTGAGTGTAACTCAGAGGTGCTACACTTGTTTTTCTACATTCAAGTGGGACAGTCCACCGATCCTTAAGCAAGCTCCTGTGGGTAACCTTCTTTTATCAGCTACAAAGGAAGGTTGTTGTTGACATACAGTTGTTTCATGTATGCATATTAATAGGGATCATCACTATGATTAAGGTAGGAGAGGAGGTTAATTTTTGTCCATTTATTTTTAACTTAAACTTGATGTCCTGATAGACAATAGCATACACAGTACACCTAGAGCATTTTTGGTCCAATACAATGTACTGTTTCGAATATATTTTCTCTAAAGATTTCTACCATCAGGCTGACAAGATTGGCTTCAGCACTTATTGCTGTTTTCTTTGTCATATTTTGGTGTAATGAATAATGATCAAATTATTCATGAATATTATTTGTGGTTATTTGTCTATAAAAATAAATATCTTCAAATCAGGAAATTCATAATAACTATAATAGCAGTGTATATACAAGAATAAGAAAAATAAATAACTCATTGATTACAGCAGTTCAGTTCAATAATGAGGCCACAACATTATCATCGATACCAGTTGAGTAAGAATGACCTATATAGTGACATAGATATCATGTAATCAGCTTAGTAAATGTTTTACCTATTTTTAATTGTAGGTCTATCTGCTGCAAAGAACTGAGTGTCCAGTGGGTGACAAGCTTGCAATAGAATAGAATTATGTATATATATTTTTCACAAAAGTATGTAACAGCAAATCTTTTGTACACTGACAATATTGCAAACAGGTACTAAAAATGTTTTGCTGTGTTGTTCTATTGTAATGCATATGCAACTATTTACCATGAGTATTGTGGTAAGTTGCACATAATTATGAAATAATTACTTACCTGTCTTACCTTTATTCATGGGACAGTCTCGATGGCTAGTACGAAGATGAGAAGTGGAACCACATTTGCATTTTTTTGTAGTAATTTCTTGCTCAGAGATTGTAGAGTCACCTTGTAAGTCTACACTGTCATCCTCATGCCTCTTACTCTTATTCATGGGACACTCTCTGTGACTAGTTCGTAAATGACTAGTAGATCCACACTTGCACTTCTTTTTACTAGCTATGATGACAGCTCTATCAGGCCCAGACACTGAGGAGCTGCCAAGAAGTTCTCTAGCACCTGCTGAGTCAACTTCAACATCATCTTCACCATCCTCTTCTCCGTAGTCATGTCTGATTTCCTGTTGCTTAACCCATCGCTTCCTCTCTTCTTGCTCCAAGTCACGTGCATTCTTCCACTTGATCCTCTTCTTCTTTGACTCCTCGCTCCTTAGCTTCTCTAGTTTCCTTTTCCTATCCTTGTTTGCCTGCTCCAGTGCTTCCTGCATGCCATCCAGTAGTGGTAGCTTGAGTCGATTGAACAGATCCAGCAGCCAGTGGTATCCTGTGCCCTTCTTACCTGTCAGGTAGGTCATGTTGCTATGACACAGCCCCAGATTGGTGGATGTGACATAATGTAGGCGATGGAGGTGGAGATCTTTAGATCTAAATCTTATCAGCACATTATGGGAACCCTCACACAAGTTAGAGTGGCCCTTACCAAGCTCAAGGTGTATGACATTATGTGCCCGTGCTGCTCTAATATTACACTCTATCTCATAGGCTAGTGCATGTAGAGGGCAGGTGAGTGGGTTTTTAGTGGCATACTCCCTACCTTCACACTCCACCTCATCCTCTTCACAACTACCACAAGTACACTTCTTCTCACTGTGAAAATCACAGCTACCACCCTCCCAGTTGTGAATGTTACGTGCATGATACTTACCAAGATCACAAAGCCGTTTAGCAAAAGCATTAGGATCTTTTCCTGATTGCACGAGGCAACAAAAAAAATTAATGCGAGCCTGTCGCAGAAAGCCATCTGACATGCAACCACATCCCTGGCTATGATTACCACCTTCGCAACAACATTTTACTGTCTCTACCTCAGGAAAGCTCTCCTTATGCTTGTTTATGTATCGCTTAGTGAAATACTTCTTTTGCGAAAGTTTTGTGAGTGCTTTCGTGTGACAACGACCGACATGACCAGCACAAAGCATGATACGTGACTTGGCTTCGTCGGGATAGTGTTTACGAAAGGAAGCTGACGAGGAGGAGTCAGCATCCTGCCACTGCACCTCTACATGCATACCATCATCCTTTGCCATACCAAAGGCTTCATCAGCAGCATATCCCTCAGCTGACTTAGCTGTACCCTTATACAAATCACCCTCTACTAAATCATCCTCTCCTCTCATACACACATGTACTACATACAACAGAGCACCAGTCATGTAGTTACGTATAGTGTATGTGTGATTCTTACTGAAGTGACCTCTTGTTAGCCAAGTACCATCGCCTGTTACTATAGCACGCTGCATGCTACCTAATTCACCAGGTGGTAATGCTTCCATGTCGTCCATAGCCTCAGTGCACATCTCATCTATCATATCACTTACATGGGGGAACACAAGCTTGATCATTTCATAAAATGGTTTACATGTAACAGCCTGAACACCTAGTGACTGTTTCAGTATGCGGTAGTACTGTGCATGTGTACATCCTGAGGCATAGAATGCTACCTGTAGTGCAAGGCTGACTATTGTACGGCGAGATGATTCTATCATAGGGGAACTATCGAAAGTCAGTCTTCGTATCTTGCAACCATTACAAGCAATCTCTATCTTCAACCCCCCACCCAGCCCCTCACACACTACCCTGACAGGAACATACACACCACTACACCCTGGGGTACGACATGCCATGTTAGCATTGACCTGATCTAAAAATGCTGACACCTGTGAAGAGAGACACACAAACATTCTTCTACCCAGACAAGCAGGCTCAACTGGCTGTTGCATAATGGCAACCCGCCGTCGCTTCTCAGGCGTGGGGAAATAGTTAGACTCACTGCTGGGAGGTACGGAATCACTTTCAAGCAGCAAATCACTTACCTCAGGTCCTATGGTCACTGTATCATGAAGGTATTTTCAGCAGACTGTGAAGTATCATCCTTTAAGCCAGCAACATCTTGATAAGTTGTGCTCTGCAAAGACATGTCTCCTTTTGTAGCTGTTTTCTGTCGACCGTGAGTAGCGGACAGTTCTCCAGAGGAATTCCCAGTCCTTCTTTTTCCTTTTCCCAGTTGGCTCATCAGTCGCTTTTTGGCTGAGGAAAGCCGCTTGTCCTTTCGTGAGCATGAAAACATTTTTTAATGCAAATATAACTGAAGGGCAGCAAAATGATTCAAAATCACAGCGACTAAGCTTATGTAGCGAACAATAGCTTACACAAAATCAGCAGGCTGCTTACCACATCAACAACAGCTCAATTACAAGCTGATACAAAACCAGTCTAATAGGTAAAGCAATGCAACGAAGGGCGGAATGTTATTTTTATGTTGCGAAATTAGTAGAGCGCACGTGGTCATTCGTTCGGGCCACGCCCAACTAGATCGATCTCCATTGTGCGCCATCGTGCTATGTGTTCTCTTCTCCCAGTGGCCTAGCCTGGTGTGCTCTTCCTTGTTTCTCTTTAGTGCTACCTTGTAAGTTACCAAGCTTGTGTTCATTTCTCAGTGGATCGATCCATCTCTATCTTGTGTTAATCTCAGTCAGCGGCCTAGTGTGAAGTCTCCGAGTCATCCAATCGTATACCTAGTCAGTGTTCTCTTCTCCCAGCTGGTGTGCTCTTCCTTGTTTCTCTTTAGTGCTACCTTGTAAGTTACCAAGCTTGTGTTCATTTCTCAGTGGATCGATCCATCTCTATCTTGTGTTAATCTCAGTCAGCGGCCTAGTGTGAAGTCTCCGAGTCATCCAATCGTATACCTAGTCAGTGTTCTCTTCTCCCAGCTGGTGTGCTCTTCCTTGTTTCTCTTTAGTGCTACCTTGTAAGTTACCAAGCTTGTGTTCATTTCTCAGTGGCCTGTTACATGCATGTGCTATATAGCTCTTCCTGGTGTACCGATCGAACTCTTGGGGATCTTCAGTGCTATTTACCTTGTGATCTGTGGCCTAGTGTGCTCTTCTTGGTGAGATGGCAGAAAATTACACCACCTCATCAGGAAGAGTCTCTAAGTCACCTGACTTTTACATGTTGTCACCAGGTAAATTGAATTTTATTTGTGAGAATAATTTTTGTAACCCTTCTTATAGATATGCATGTACCAGGTAAAAAGATTTTTATTTCAGAGTTTGCAAGGTACAGTGGGAAATTGCAGTAACTATAAGGCTGTGTGTTATGTTCAGTGGTAACAATAATACTATCAGTAATATTATTTTATTACAGAAGCCTTATAAGTTAGCTTGGTAATAGTATATATAGTGCTTGCATGCACTTTAGCTAAACTGTACTGGTGCGTTATTGGCACAGGTTGCTTATAGGTACATACATGTCATTGACTTTTATTAGGTGCATCTCGCTTTTATATATATAGGCGCATATTTCCTTGCTGTGGAAATAATAGCTCATGCGCCTAATAACGTGCCAGTACGGTATTGCTTCTTACATTTGCTACATTATAGCTTTGCTAATTTTCTGGATTGGTACAATAACGGAGCGTTTATGGTTAAAGGAAACAATGAGGAGGTACAGAGAAGCTAATTGTCTTCTTGAATTCATTATCATGTAACTATAGAAAATTGATTTATCTGTTTCTATGGTTACTGATGGAATCGATGATCCGAATTGCGACTCAATCGACTATGGATATGGCGGGTGGCTAAGGACAGGTTGCATTAACTGCATCAAGGCTTTACATACTAGTCAGCTTTTAAAACTAACAAGTGGGGTGGATTGGGAGTCGATTAAAGAAGGCCAGCGTCCACTTTTTAGGGTAAGCATTGTGTCTTATGTAAACATGCATGTTCCAATGACCTACTCTATCCTTAATAGCCGGACAAATTCGCCGAATTGTGTAGCCAGGGGAGGGAAGCTGTGAATAATAACTTTAAAAATGGCTGGGCAAAAAACCTAGTGAGGTCGGTCATTGACTGCGTAAGAACAACCAGTCTGTGTTCCGATCACCGCGACGCTGTTGGAGTGTATGTTGCTATAATACATTATGTGCACTGAGTTCCTTTTTTCTTTCAGCAATATGCCTGGAGGTTCACTAGAGGGCGTCAGTGTCACAATAAAAGATGATAAAAAACAATTTTATGATCTTTCGGTAATCTCTATTATACTGATCTGTGGTAGCTAATTTACCACTATAATAATGCATTTTCAGGGTGCTCCTGATCTCATTGTAAATTTTCATTCCGAACATAGTGTAGTTGTTCTAACTGCTGAGGTGAGATTATAACTTGCTTCACATCACATTCTAAGCATAATTATATATCAGTTAAAGAACAAAGAAAAGAATGGCATCCTTAATGATGATATAGGTGACACTTGTATAGGACAGTTGTTTGGATATATAATTGGCAAAGTACTACAAGATGTAAAATCAAACATAGTTAGGTCAGTTCCTCTACTTGGGGTGTACATGGAGGAATCAAAAGTAAGTATGGTGTTGTGTTTTCTTAATTGTTCTAATTTTGATAATGCATTAGGCAGTACTAGTAAAGAGTAACCTGATCAAGAAAAAAGATACCTCGTACAAACTAAACATGATTATGACCCCTATGGGAGAGAGTGCAATTGAAGTATTCTCCATAAAAGGATGTAGAGCAATGCTGGAAATCATACATCGATTTATTTGCTTGCACTCCATTGATCGAAGTTGGTTATAGCAAATTGATGTCGGTGCCTTTATTAGTCAAATTTTTTATAGATTCCCGAAGAAGAATGATCAGTAGTAGTGCCAGTAAGTGATAAGATATGCATCTTCTGTTGGGATTATATTGCTCATTATTTGCATGTTCAGTTGTCACTAGTTTGGATCTATACAGTGCTGGTTGTGCTATTTTTCTGTAAATTTTGTTATTCTATAATACTTTTTCTTTTCAGATACTGCCAAAAGACTAAAGTATGATGATGATGAAGGTTATGCATTACAGAATAGCACACATTAATAATTATTACATTTTTTGCTCCATGGCTAAAGTAACTACATGCAGCTTACTGGTGTAGTATTCCGTCCTGCTCTTGGGTCATTCGTTTTTCCTCACAATCGCTGTCTGTCATGTATAATATATAATGGATTATGTCATTCGTGCATAGCAATAGTGATCTACTGCCCGTGTTCAGTGCCATGTTGGCCTATGATGATTTACCATGTCTTAGTTGAAGATTATATTGCTGTAATAGAATTGATTCTATCTTGGACTGTTTACTCTTATTGATTTTATACTGTGACAGAATCCAGTGAATCAAGCAGCAGCAGCAGCAGCAGCAGCAGCCGCAGCAGTCTTGTTCCTAAGCAATAACTAATTCTCTGAATACTTATTTTGTTTGTGTTTTATAAAATTAATGCTACGTTAATTGTTTGTGTTTCTTAAATGCCGATAAGTTATTAATAAAATTAAATACTGATCTAATCTTTACTGTAGCCAGAGGAGATGCACAAATCCAAACCAAAGTTGACATAGAATTACCACAAATCAATTGCTAGTTGACATAAAATACACCACAGCTCATTAGTATGTTGTAGGTTCAGAACAGAACAGGTAAAACGCAATTCCACAACAAAATGGCTATATTGTGGATGCTTTATTGGCACAATCTAAACAATTAACCTGTTACTACAATTCTATCGTTTTTGATTTTCAAATTTGCATAAAATTAAGCATCAAACTCAAAAGATAAATGATAGCGTTTATCAACAACAATAATATGGAAAGTTAAAATAATTGGAACTAAAAAAAACAACACTCTTGTACCTAAATGTGATTTGTACTGCCTGTATTGATCCCACATGTATCACTGCAACAACTCTTGCGGAATTATATAAACTAAAATAAGTAAAATATGCATTTGTCCATTTCAAAACTTCACAACGGAAGGTCATAATTCGTTCAAACCTGCTTTGATTATTGCCCATCATTTTGTTTCTTGGACAAAATTATTTGCAATTTTGGATAATTTTCCCAAAAAATAACCTCCCTTTCTACCTTAAAATAATAATTATTAGCAACAATAATAGTTTTACAAATGTTTTTGTGTGATATGGAATTGCTTGTTTACTAGCCATGTACAGGTGTGTATTTGCCAAGGGCAAATGGAGCAACACCAAATAAACTGGTGTATACTATGTAAGCTAGTAATTAGCTGTGGTTAGTTTGTAGTCTAGACACTAAGTCAGCAAACACATTGACAATGGGTAATCATGAATCAGTTGGTAAACGGTGATGATGCTGGATTAGGTATAATCGCTAGTCCAAAAAGGTGTAAATGTGGGTCTACTGCTTACATGTCATAGATTACTACAAGTACAAAGCCTGACAGGAACCTTAAAGTTGGCAATTATACTGACCACATACTGATAATTTAAAATTGAGAAATTTGTACATACACAAGAGAAATAGTGATCATGCAGTAGCACAATTCATGAGTGAGTTAGTGTGTCAGTCTTCTGAAGATGAGCTCAAATCGGTCATGGTGTACAAGATTGAATCCATGATCCTTTTTACCTGTGTATACATGAAAAGTTGCATCGCAATTTAGAAACTGTTTGTACCTCAGGAACTGTTTGAACTGATGCTGGAACTCCCATCACTGTCTAGAAGTATCAAAGAAAGTTGATTTTGTGTATTACTTTAGAACAAATTGTAAACTAAACTTACCATTTCTGGCCACATTGTTGCCACTGCTGCTATCACCCATATCTAAACGAATTGTATGGGCTCTTCGTTAAACTTACCATTTCTGGCCACATTGTTGCCACTGCTGCTATCACCCATATCTAAACGAATTGTATGGGCTCTTCGTTTAGATCTAAATAAAAGTGACAACAATCTCAATAATCTTGGTACTATAATCATTACGAACTAATTTTGTGGGGCACGAGGCAAGTATGGTGTGCATCGTCTCAATCAAAACCACACACCCATGGTCTGAGAACAGATTTAAAGCGGATGTACCCATCGCTGTACTTTCCAACTTTAGTGTATAGTTGCCATCTTCAGTAAATATCACATCTCTGGCGAGTACCACCTAACACAGATGGAAATCTACATTATACAATAATTGTTCAGAACTTACGTCAGGCCCTTCCATGTATATACCATTGATTGGGTAAGAGAGGTGTGATCCATGACTGATGCCGACAAGAATGTGTCCAACAATATTATGCAAAATTAATAACTGTCCAATTCTTGATCAATTGGGGCCATCTTGTTTATGCCAGTGCAGCCTGCCTGCACTGTACTAAGAAAGAGGCAAGCACCAAAGGCTGTAAAAATAGATAATGAGCAATGATAAATGCAAACATCATCATATCCTGCCGTCTAATTTCTTTCCCTGTGCAATTTTACTCTGATCCACCAAGCTTGTTGAACTTAGTAGGCTTGAAGACTGTATGTAATTTTGTTACACAATTTTTATACTCCTGACAGGAGGCAAACCACTGATCAAGCCCTCAGTAACCGCTTGCTGCCGTTGGTTCATGCATGCATGTGATGGCGAAATATATCTGTACTTAGCAGTATCTCACCTGCATGTGCAGAGATGAAATGGAGGTTAGCCAGACCCTTGCACATGTAGACAATGTGCTCAAATCCGCTGTGACCAAATCCGCTGTGACACCGGCCCACTGGCCACTGCACCGCGCCATCATCAGTAGGCGTGGTAGCAACACGACCACTTCACCTCATGCGCGTCACGTCACGCATACGCCTAACAAGTTAACAACCACGCGGCTCGCGCCAAACACTAGTCTAGCAACGCCCAAAATGGCAACTACACAGCTAAATAAAACTTAAGTTTACTCGAAAATTATATATTGGGCACCCCATTTTTAAGTTAAATACAACATAGCAATTTGCAGTTCTTTCCAAAAAAGGCAAAAAATCTAAAAACCAACATTCACTATCTGGAGACTTAATCAAAAATAATTTGTGTATGCCATTGTGTATCAGAATTTGTCCTTTTGTGCTAAAATTATGAGTAATGAATTCTCAATTGATCTTTGGAGACATTAGGTAGCATTGTCAGTGCTGCCAAGCATTGTTTAGCAACACTTTTCATATAACATATTGACATGTTCAAATAATAGGCAGAAAAATCATGTGTTCTGATTGGATACAGTGCTACTACACTGCCCAGTTTTGACAAAAAGACAACAGTGGCAGGCTAACACCACACCTCTCCCTGTACATGCTAGTACAGGGAGAGGTGTGGCATTGACCACAAGTAACAGCCACTGTTGTCTGTTTGTAAAAACTGGGGAGTTGAGTTTACTTTGCTTGTAGTTCCAATTTCTGTGAATGTCCAGACTAGACCACTATAATCTCTGCTTGTGTAACAGCAAAAACTCTAGTACTGTGACATAATGAAATCACGTACAAAAAAGTTTTGCTGTGTTGATTTAGTGTATACAACATGCACCAACAACCATTTACCTGGTAAGAGGTGCAATTTACTTACCTGTATTGATTGGACAGTCTTGATGGCTAGTACGAATGTGAGAGGAAGAACCAAATCAGCACTTTTTCTCAGGAATTTTTTTTCCAAGAGTTACCTATTGAGTCTCCTCTTATTCTTATTCATAGGATCGCCACTCTCTGTGACTAGTTCGTAAATGAGTTGTAGATCCACACTTTTTACTAGCTATGAGGACAGCTTTATCGGGCTCAGACACTGAGGAGCTACTAAGAAGTTCCCTAACACCTGTCGAGTGATCAACTTCAGGGTCATCTTCACCATCCTCCTCTCCACAGTCATGCCTTATTTCCTGTTGCTTAACCCATTGCTTTCTCTCTTGTTCCAAGTCACGTGCACATGCATGCATTCTTCCACTTGATCCTCTTCTTCTACTTAGACTTTTCATTTCTTAACTTCTCTAGTTTCTTCTTCCTATTCTTGTTTGCCTGCTCCAGTGCTTCCTGCATCCCATCCAGTATTGGTAGCTTGAGTCTTTCAAACAGATTCAGCAGCCAGTGGCATCCAGTGCCCTTCTTACCTGTCAGGTAGGTCATGTTGCTTTGACACAGCTCCAGATTGGTGGCTCGATTCCTTGAGCAGGACAGAACAAACACACACTACACAAAATCCTAGATGTCCACATTCTCAAGGAAGAGTAGTCTACACATACAACGTAACAGCTAGATTCCTTGAGCAGAGCTAAACACATAACGCACTAAACTTACAGCCTAGATCTCAAGGAATAGATGTGCACTAACAGTTAATTTTATACCTAAACCTCCGAGAAAGAGCCATAGTAACATTGTATGCATAATACAAGTAAAGTAAAAAAGTTTTAATAAAAAAGTAAAAGTTGTAGGGATGACTCTTGCAAAAGTAAAGAAACAAGATGGGATGGCTCTTGCAAAAGTAAAGGAACAAGATAGGATGATGCTTGCAAAAGTAAAGGAACAAGATGGAATAGTGCTTGCAAAAGAAAAGGAACAAGATGGAATATAGTGCTTGTAAAAGTCTCAAGTATCCCTACACTCAGCGGATTAATTGTTGCCGTGACCTGCAACAAATGCGGAATCCTCTTCCTATACTGTGCCCTTTTACAACTGTCAATTGCTTCATCAGACTATGTCCTCTTCGATTCAAGCCGCTGATGTAGTGATACTTGGGACTTTTACTTTTACAAGCACTATATTCCATCTTGTTCCTTTTCTTTTGCAAGCACTATTCCATCTTGTTCCTTTACTTTTGCAAGCATCATCCCATCTTGTATACTTGTATACTGACTGGTTACATAATTTCACAGAAACAGAGTTGTCACCAAGAGAAGGGACATGTTCGTGATATAACCAACGGAAACTGCATATATATTTACCCTGAAAATGGTACCTTATTTTTGTATTGAACTCCACTTTGTAACTCTCTTTCAATAGGAATTTATAGTAAGTTGCAATTCATTAACTTCTGTCCCCATGGCAGCTACAATGCGGTAGAGCTTCCAGTCTTTCAAATACTCTTGAAGAACTCCAAGTAAGTTTAACTAGTTTAACAAGTGAGTTTGACATTTCAAGGGCAGACAGCATAGAGAAGATTAATAAACATGTGTTGGAAGTTAGGCAGAGTGGCCAGTAAGCATCCTAAGCTGACAGTTTCAACTTTTCAGACACCTCAGGAAAACTTCCTGACAATCTTGTCGGATCAATTCCTTAGGCAAAGAAGGAAGTAACTCGTGCCCACATCTTTGCACTAATGCTTGAAGTGGAAAAGAGAGCTCTTCTCTTCGACCTTTCCACTGCACTGACTATGCAGGAAATTCACTGAGTGGTCTACATCTATTCTTTTGGCAAATCCATCTGCTTATTCATCACTTGAAGCCAAAATTCATTGGGTAAAACAAGACAGACTTCTTTTTTTGCACCTTTATTAAGACCAACTTTTCCATCAATTTCTATCGAGCAAATCAAAGTACATAAATAAGAATGTTGGGTGCACACAGCTTTTACTAACACTCATAGGGAATCCCAGACTTGTCCGTTGTGTCGTGCCATCATTAGGTCATACTGACACACCCAAAACCAGGTAGATGCTATCACATCTTAGTTTTAAACAGCTATGCACGTTTTCTGCTACACAAACACAGAATCGTAGAATACAGCAGGTAGAAAAAGAGCAAAAGCAGTACCAGCGTTATCTAAAGCGAACATTGGCTTGGGTAGCAGAGCACGGTACTGAAAGTATAGATGCTGAAGCTCTTTTTAGGCCAATACAGTCAGTGCCTCGTGCACTAATTGATGCAAATGGATTTCCTTACAAGTCCAACAAGAGCTCAGCTACCAATTTTTTTCCAACAAAGATACCAAAACCCACAGCCAATAATTAAAAAACTGCCCTATGGGTGGACACCAGACACAGTAATAATGGAAGGCATGTTCCTTCTACAAACAGCACCCCTCCCCACCATGTCATGCATGAGAATACACATATTGAATAGGTTTGTAAGACCTCACTTTGCAGCTGGTGCCACTTCTGTACAAGTTGTTTTTGACACCCCAGGGTCTCTCTCTGAAACTCCCAAAGAGCTGGAACAAAGGCGTAGAGACAAAGGTGCAGCAGAAACAAGCCATCACCATAGTTGTACTCATTTCAGTAGTGATTCCAGTGTCGAGAAACCTATACACAGAGATGATTATCATTACTGCTATTGTGAATATCATTAGCATATAGCAGCCCTAATGCCTGCCTTATGCTTTCTGCTGTATAAACTTGTGACGTAGTAAATGTCCAACGTAGAAAATGTCCAATATTGACGGTTGCATACTCTTAGGTAATGAACTCTTGATACTTAAAAGTGCTCATAGTTAAATTGGGTACATGTACACTACCTACAGGGGATTTTCAAAAACATTCCTTCGCTAGTATCATTACCTGGAAGTTCAGCCACAGACATTCCTATTCCAGACCATTTGCAGCAAAACCCTCCCTAGAGTGGATACGCTGTCTTGCTACCATTCCTTCAACAACAAGGAAGAACCGTTGATCACGTCTTAGACGATGGCAACTGTCTTTTTCGATCTTTATCTGTGCAGCTCACTGGCACTCAAGACCACCATCTTGAATTTTAAGAAAACTAATAGCGAAAAAATAGAATAAGTACTTGAGAAATTACACAAAACAATCACTGAATAAAACTCCCTTCTTAAGCCATACACAAAACATACAAAGGACATGTGTTTGGGGGACGACTGTTGAAGTCATAGCCACTGCTTCTTTAATTGTTTCAGGTAGACATTTACATGGCAACAGAATCGTACACCTAAAGGCATCCAACATGGTTAAGATACACACCAAGAACAACAGCTACGTCACACATACTAAACTCTCAATTCTTATCTTAAACCAAATAAAGAATGGATAGAAATTGCTCTTGTGTGCAGGTCACACTTTGACTCAATTAAACCTGTCTTACCTGTCAATCTCATATGTCCATCTTGTCCTACATGTACTACTCCCAACTTCTTGGACTTGAGTGATTAGACCAATACATGTACTACACCTAGTTGTCACAAATAAAAAAGTTGAAGGCTGCATAGATCCGTTAGTCTTACTTACAATACAATTAATGTATACTACAATTAATGTATACTATTATAGCTGGAACGCTAGTGAGGTTTACGAATTTTGGGTAAAACACAAATATTAAACTCGTAAAATTGTATACTGTGTCAAGTGGTGACGTCATGTGTGCTAAATCATAAAATTAAAACTTGACAATTGTGTTTTGGCTAGGGCAAATTATATTCCACACTGAACTGCAATACATATTACTATAATTATTTATGGCAAAAAATTCTACCACAGTAAGCTAATGTATTGCCCATCTTCTCTTCTAAATGAACATAATACAGATAGCTACAGGCTTAGCCTGGCCCAGTCAAAGTAGGCAGCTAAAATCGGTCACGGTAGTCATAACTTACTCACTCGTTTATTCTGTAGTCTCTTATTTGTCTCTACCAGTGGTTGTCACGTGTAATCTCTACCAGTGATTGTCACGTGATTACTATAGCAACGCCGGTGTGACGTCTCACATCCGTTTATGGGATCGAAGAAGTTTGCTCATGCGCATTTCGTCAGTGTACGGTATTTAATTGGTATAAAAGATTGCGACGGTGTTTCGCAGTTATAAAAATCGAGAGCGCTTTATAGCACTACAGAAGTTATCTGCATTGTGGCGAAATGAATCGATGCGAAGCACTTGAAGTGGATGAATTGTCGGCGGCTCTGAAGAAACCTGGGAAAGTGACGATGCACGGAATCATGACGACAGTGTCACCCCTGAAACGATCGGGCAGGAGTTCCAATAAGTTCTTTGACAGATTCTTAGCTGATGCGACGGACAAGTGTCGAGTAGTTGGATTTAGTAGTTACAAGCGTAATTTGCTGTTTGAATTTGCGATAACCCGAAAGCCCGTAACACTGCAAGACAGAGGACAGAGCCGAGGGAGAGGCAGAGGACGGAGTAGAGGAAGAGGACGGAGTGGAGGAAGAGGACAGAGTAGTGGTAGAAGCAGTGCTGAAAACAGCAGCAGAGCAGAGCAGAGCAGTAGTCCACAACCTGATCCCTGGAAGGAAATCAATATAGCTACTGATGTTTTTGCATCACTATTCACACATACACAACCAGTTGGATCAACATGCAGCTTACCTCAGCCAGATACAGTGGTCTACTTCAGACATCTGTTTGATTATGAGGTTCTTCATCTACTTGTCGAGGAGACTAACAGGTAAGGTAGACTAGTCACTATCAAATAATAATATTGTGTGATATTTGTGATCTTGTAGGTATGCCGCTAAACGTATTGAAGAATTGAGATTACAAAATCTGCTAGCGTCAAACTCACGATTCAATAAGTGATTTCCTGTTACTGTGACGGAGATGGAGGGATTCCTAGCAGTCATCCTCAACATGGGGCTTATTGAGATGCCCTCCATCAAGGATTATTGGAGCACGTCATGGGTGACAAGAACGGCTTTCTTCTCACGTGTATTCACACGAGATCGGTTTTGAAGTCATTTTTGGTTCTTTCATCTCAGCCACGAAGAAGACGGCATACAAGCTAAAAGAATCGACAAGATCAAGCCTCTTCTGGAAATTCTTGTTCCGAGACATCAAGCCAACTACTCTCCATCTCGATGTGTGGCTGTGGATGAGACCATGGTAGGCTTCCGTGGACACTTTGGTCCCAAGCAATAAATGCCAAAGAAGCCAATAAAGTACGGGATCAAAGCATTCACACTCGCTGACAGTGATGAAGGGTATGTGGTAAACATACTATTGTACACTGGCTCAGAAACACTTGAAGTGGTGAGTGATGAGTGGAGAAAGTTGCCCCAGACAACTCAAGTGGTAGTTCATTTGATGGAGCCATATGCGAAATATGCGAAGAATCTTGCTCTCTGGTATGTAACACATTTTATTTTAAATAATTATTATAGTCATTCTATTAATTTTTTGCGACTGTATGTGAAACTCAATCCAGACGCAGAATATTATAAAAACTTCCATAAAGGCTTTAGAACATGGATCAAAGATACTAGTCCAGTAATATTATCAAAAATATTGGGTGAACATTGCAACAAAAGCAAACTCAACGGCATTTGTTTCCTTAACATGTCCACAATCACTGATAAAATCAGTGACTATTAGTGTTTTCCACAATATTATAACTTGCTATTCTTACTTGCTGTAGCTAGTGTTCTAATGAACACATACCCATGCGCAGCCACGTTAGTATTACTACACAATAACCGTTCTGCTATGTAAGTCTGTAGGCTTACATCTATGATACAGCCTCATACAGTTACATTCAGATAATATGAAGTACTACGAGTTGTATTATACATGTAAACCAGTTTTATCCGATACAAATGCGTAAGAAATTGCGTATCAAGTACGATTTTTATCATACGCGCAACAGATCTGTCGATTTTTGGCCGTGTATAGCAACACATATATCATTATTGATGCAACAGAAATATTTATTGAGACGCCAACAGATCTCCAACTACAGTCTTCTACATGGTCGAACTATAAGCACAATAATACAGGAAAAGTTTTAATTGGCTGCACGCCAAATGGTGCTGTCAGTTTCGTGTCTGATTTGTATGTTGGTGCAATATCCGATGCTGAGCTTACTCGAGTTAGTGGTCTTATACAGAAACTGGATGGAAAGCAAAACATAAGTGTAATGGCTGATCGTGGTTTTACTATTCGTGATCAGCTACGTGATGATGATCAGCTACGTGATCAGCTATGTGAAGTGATGATGAGCTTGGGTTCCTGGCTGATAGCAAAGAAGAAGGAGACAATGTAGAGCAAATAGTGACTGGGTAAGTATTACAGATACTTTATGATTATAATAATAATGTGGGTTCCTAAATGATGGCGAAGGAGAAGGAGACAATGTAGAGCAAGTTCGTGGACAGTCCCATCCCCAAGGAGCAGTAGGTGAGTCGGATATAGACGTACAGAACTGCTTTATAATTTGTATTCAATTCAGAGAATGATGTGTCAGGTGTCGTGCAAATAGCCAAATATATAACAATCATGCAGTGAGAAATACTGGCGTGACTTAGCTGTAGGAAAGAATGCATGCATGGAGTGAATATGTTAAATCACACATGCATGAACAACACAAAGGGTCCCACTGTCTACACTGCTCATCTATATCTCAGTGACGCTGGAGGAACACTCTACACACTAAGAGCATATACAGAAGTTCTCTCAAAATTAATCTCTGGAATAAATTACTCAGTGCACTTTTACATGTTCCCATTGAAGCAGACCGGTAGAGAGGAAAGCTCGAAGTCTCCCTTGGAGCTGAATGGTACATCAGAGAATGAACAAAAGTGGTACGATGGAAAAGAGGTGCGGCTACTTCAAGCTGTGAAGATCCACTTGACGATTCCATTCTAGAGAAAAAAGTTGGTATGTATAGCTATAAAGCATGCACAACCACATAACTATTTCAGTAAAATAGTCTAGTAAGTTGTAGTGAGGTCGTCTCAATAAAATCATGACTATATTAACATTATAGGTCTTGAGAAGCTTTCCATTACAAGCCTCAGCACTCCAACAGCCAACACAGGGCTCATAAGATGATTGGATGGTGTCTTTCTAAAAGAACTGAAAAAGAAGATAGCCGAGGATCCTTCTGCCCCCGGTGTTCCACCAGTGGCAGTGTTATGTACTAGCGTACAGTAAGTTGCACAATTTTCCAACCGTTTACGTGAAGTGTACAAATATGAGATCTTAAGTGGACAGCATTCAAGCACAGCCAGGGCCGAGCTTTATAGAGTAAAGACATCGGCGAAGAAGGAGAAGAGCGCCGTTACGGTACCGCCATGCTTGAGACTGACTTGATGATTGCATAATAATTTTATTAATATCATGAATTGTTTGAATGACGCCTTACAACTCTTCCTCTTCTCACTGGTCAGGAGTCTACAATGACAGAAGTTTTGTAAAACTTAACAATGACAAAGACACAAGCGAGTTTGCGATCAAATGGCGAACTTATGCGGAGTACTTGCAGCAGCACAGTTGTCTCCTAGCTGAGAAGAAAAATTGATAACAGACTAGGGTACACTCACCCAGCATAAAACAGCGAAGTCCTACATGTCTTCTACATGTCAATCTTCCTATACAAGGAAGATATCGAAAGAATACACGGCACTGTGGCAAGTATTGTTGATCTTTGGTCAGTTGAAAGAATTCCCAGAAAAATACTTTCTGGTTTTGCTTCTTTTTCAGCTGACCAGTGGAAAAACTGGACAGAAATTTCTCATTGTTTTCACTTCACAATGTCATTGGCGCTAGACATTTACAATGCTAGAGAAATTTTTTGACTATGTGTATGCTGTTTTGTAAACTAATTATCTCATTTCAGGATCTTGACAGAGCTCACAAACGAACAGAACAGGCTAGCCAGCATACAGTCAGTCGTTGTGTCACAGCACTCGTACTTCCGTGTACGTTTAGGCATAATATTATGCCCTGTTGGGAGGAAGGCACTTGATCTTCTTACTAAAATGCTCAGGATATCACAGACCACGATTCGCATTGTCAGCAATGCCAATTCTGTGCAACGTAGTTGTAGTCCATCAAATTCTAATTTACATAATTATGAAAATAATTAACATAAGTTGGTGTCAAGCAAGTAACATAACCTCATGGATTATTGTCTGATCAAGATGAAATGGCACAATTATGCCACGCAGCATATTTAGGGTTGGGCGGAAAGCGCTTACAATGAGTCTACTAATAAAGACTATAAGGCCAGTTGCTATGGCCATTACTACATCACTAGAGTTCTTACCATTTAGAAAAAGAACATGGACAGCCCAGGCAGTAATAAATTTGCTAAAGGGTGTGAATTGTTACGGGAAGGGGAAGTGGCTCAAAAATCTATAACTCTCTTTCTACATTTTTTCCTGATAACACAAATCCAGCAAAAATCAAGGACAAGTGGCAAAACCTGGTGAAATACAAATGTGTCAAGTTTTGTGAAGGAAAACATGTCCTGAACTGATTATTCCAATTGCAAACTGTATAGAGAGGGCACTGAAGATCTAGTGTGTCCATACTGGCAGTAGAACAGCAAACCAGCTTGAAGAATTAGTTCTGGATGGATAACCTTGCGCTCAACCAGAAATACTGGTCGGGTACAGCATATCAATCAGTTCATCAGTTTGGGCTCAATCTACCATCAGAGCGTACTCTGCATGATTACACCCATTGGACAAAAGCGCACACATGTATACAGTATGAGTTTATTGATGTTTAGCCCACAATCTTGCGATAGGTGGATGACTTTCTTTATCATGTCCTCACAAGGTTGTGTATGTGTTGAAGTGTGTGATCCGTGCAAAAGGCCCCAGTGATGATGCTGATTTACTTTGTCAATGAAGTATCCGCCTAATGTTGTACTAGTAGACATGGCACACATGGTAGCCCAATGACAGTGACAATGACAGTGCCCAATGACAGTGAACAAAAACTGGTGTTTGCTGAACGTCTGCCACAGTTTGGGGTTTCAATTGTGCAGTATGAGAAGGCATATGCTATGGATGAGATCACAATGAAAGTTATAGCACTTATTAAAGCCTTGATAGGATTGATCCAGTTAATATGGACCAACCAGGTCCCGGTAAGTGAAATATGGCCATGTTATTGTAATGATTTTCTGGTTTTTGAAGCATCAAAGAGGAAAACATCTGAAGAATCAGTTGAAAGCGCAATCTTATGCCTCCATTGCGTTCCCTCGGAAAAAACTTTATTACTGTTTTTAAAGACACACTTATCAAGCCACAACATTATGCAGACACCTCTGTACCTGGAAATACTATAACGGAATTTACAAACTACCGAAAGTTCATTAACTGGCTCAGCAAGGGTGCCTTTTTCATAAAGGATATTCATAGAGGATAACCAGGTGTTCTTGAAATGTAATGTGTCTTACTTAAATTTGATATTTGGTGTAGCCTTTGTAGCCACCTTTCAATGAGGGTGTGACAAGAAGGGTCACACCCTCCTATCCTTGTTTAGTAGCTGTGGCTGGTCCAGTTGGTGTACAGACCCGCCACCTATATAAGCAGTCAAAAGCTGGTATGAGCTTTAATTGATTTAATCTATCTCATCCTTCTCAGTCATCATCATCTGTACCATTTACAACATAATTATACTACATAGCATGGAAAAACACGTTCAGCTCCTACTAAGAATTTGAGCTTATAAAGTTGACAAGGTAGAATACAGTTCAGTGAAACACAGCACTCTCCTTGAAAAGGATTTAGTGGGTATACCATCTTACCCACTAGAATGAAATCCACCATCATACAAAAACCGATTTGTTGTGCAGTACCTATGCTGAAGAGTGCTAGTGGGGCTTAACAAGAAGATAACAGTATCATTCCTAATTGTTGGGCACACTAATTTTTTGCCCGACTGGTGCTTTGGCTTGTTCAAGCAAGCCTCCAGGCGAGCTAAAGCTCCCTGAACTCATTGTGACTCCAATTTCACAGCTGTGGAAGGTATTTTTTTCATTATTATTATGTAACATAATGCATCAATATATTCCACACTTTGTCGCAGTACTGTCAGTATTGAAGAGGCCGACACTGTTCATCAAAACGTTTGTAAAAAATTCTGTAGTAATACTTTCACCATAGTAGTAATGCTAAGCCACTAACAACTAAGAATCTACATTATCCTGTCACTGTGAACAATAACTAGATGAGTTGTTCACAACTCAACAAAGCCACATCGAACTCCTATACTATCCCAACACACACTATGATAGCAATGTAGATTGTAACACTGAACTATGCAGTACCATTAAGCCTCAAGTCAAATCCTTTACAGATGCCAATCACAAGTCATTGAACTGTGTATAAACTCAGTATACACATTAATATACACTAGTATGTTCTGTTATATACATATTTCTATCTCAACACCCCACCCTTGGTTACCTGATAATGATTGCTGCTGTCTGTGTAGACCAGCTGAGCATCCTCACGTCTCTGATCAGCTCACTGGAGTCACTGCACTGATGTGTGACTGTCCGGGCTCTAAGGCGAGGCTATTTAGGGGCAGAGCGCATATCAAAACCACGCCCTTGCCACGTGACTTCCGGCACCAGGATGGGTGAACTTAGCCATACCCGAAGAACAAAGGAGTGTGGTAAAGGCATCAAAGAAGTAAGCAGTTATGTTAAGAGTGCTATCCTCTACCGCGTGCTCTCATTCCATTTAATGTGGTACATGGTAGTATATGGGTGGTATATTCGGCATACACACCTCCAAGCCATGGTTTATATATTACATATCGTCTGTCAGTGATGTATATACCATGTGTTCAGCTTTCTGAAGATTTACTACTAATTATTAACTAATGTGTCAATAATTAGTAGTATATGTGACTCTATTGAGTCAGGAAATAGTGATGGAGCAGATGAGCACCCGGTATGATCTATTAAGTAGATATATCCAGCTTTGTCTCAACCTCTGACTATCCAGTACAACCATCATCAGTTACATCTGAAACCACTACAGGCATTCAACAACCACCAAAAAATTGAACTCATCTGCAACATGAGACCACCTAACCCATGGTCAAGTGCCATCAATCTTGTCGCCAAAGGTAATAGCAGCTTTAGGAGAATAAATATTTAGCTTTATAAAATTGAGAATGCTGAGAGAGGCTGCTCAGTTTTACTATGGACTATGTGGACTATGTCCACAACCAACTAGCGAGGAGTATGTCACAACGGCCAAGACACTGTGCGATGAATTTAAAGAGCTGAAGGACAAAAAGCCGAACAAAGATCCCTACTGGGTAAAAATTATGATTGCTAATAAGATTTGTCCTATTAACTATCACATGCAAACATGCCTAGCAACTTTAGCAAGAGTGTATAGAGGATGACCAAGTTGTTATCAGTTATCATTATAATAGTTATCATCAAATATTGTATCGTCATTTACCATACTAGTTATTTATCTTATTATGTGCCTAAATTTAGGCATGCCAAGCCTAAATTTAGGCACAAATTATCACATTTTGTTTGTTTTTACCAATTTTCTAAGTATGCGCTAAAGATTTTCTATGAAATGGTCTAAAACCTGTAAAAAATAATTGGATGAAAAAATAACGTGTTTCACACATTATCGTCACCAATGTCAATCAGTATTATCTCATTACTGACATTCTTCATACAGTTTGTTTTAAGGCACATTCCACGCATGCTCCTACACACCACATCATCCAGCCCTCAAACTTGATTGATCATCACCGTGGGTGCAAAAATTGCATCATTTGATGTCATTTTAGTTTCAGCAATAAGTTGAGAAATAATTATGTTAACAATACTTTTCAATGGATGTAGCATGCATACAAACAAATGAGCATGGTACTCTTGTTTATGACAAAACCTGCTGCTGAATTATTATCGCCTCTAATATAAATTTTTCTTTGAAAAGCATTAAGTAATTTTTTTGCTATAATTGTAATTTATTTGATGGAGTCTCGCAACTATTTGCACTCTTCTCTCTGTCTTGCAGACTTACGATGTCTGTTTCTGAGTTCAGCACGTATAAACATCCTGCCTCGATAAATGCAATAATTTTTTGGGCATCCATAGAGTTACTGAAGTGTTTCTGGAGCTATGGATGAAGTTGAAGACAACAGAATTGAAACATTCACTGCACAAGGCTTTTCCTGTTCCTTTACCTTTAAAAATGGAAAGTACAGAGACAAGTCCAACATCATTCATTGCGCAAACTTTTTTGTAGATAGCTCAGGACCCCATCTACAGATATGGGAGAAGTTTTTGACTGACAACATAGTAGATGACATTTAACAAAACTGTCTCTTAGCCGACCAGTACATCCCCACACACACCATTCCTCCTTGCTCAAGAATACATCGATGGAAAAAGGTGCCATTCACCATTGAGGAGCTGAGACGGTTTTTCGCACTTGTGATACTGATGGGAATGATGGACTATCCCCAGATCGAGGAGTACTGGGTCACCGGCTGGCCTTTTGTGACGTCCACCTTCTCGTCTGTAATGAGGCGAGATAGGTACTCGCTTACCTTTCGTTTTTTACACCTAAACGACAACTCTGGGCACAAACAGAAAGGTGAGGATGGATATGATGCCCTATACAAGATGAGACCATTCGTCACCAATAAGATTATAAAATTGACTAATATTATCCACCTGGAGCAGTCTTTACAGCCGGTCATCTAACCACCTCGAACGTTCTTGGGTATTTCATGGACAAAGCTAACAACCTTGTCAAGAACAGTAATGTAAAACAAGACTGGAAATTTGACAAAATGATGTTACTATGCTATACACAGATGGTTGAAGACTTTTTGTGTCAGTTTAGCCAGTGAGATGCACTTGGTTCAGCTGAGGACAGAGAAAACATGGCACATCAGATTGCTGACGTAATGAGTATGTCACACACCGCCGCACAGAGCTCACGTGTTATTTGAATTTTTGGCGCGTTGTAGCAGGTGCACTCAGTCTCTTACATTTCTGACATTTTATTAGATGATGGTGGCTGAAAGGGAAGTGTCAAGTCTGGCAAGTCAAACATTATCAGGTATTATTTTTAACAACATAATAATTAAATTATTTTAAATTTTTTTAAAAGAAAAAGATCAGGTACAGAACTTTTCTCGGCGCCGCCAACGGCACCACCACCACCACCACCACCACCGGCACCACCTCTGGCTCGTCAGTAGCATGTGACGCCACCACAACTTCCGTCTCGTCAAGAGGTTGTGGTGAAGCCACCGGCACCACCTCGTACTAGGCCTCGTCCTCCTAGACGAAATAATACAGGTAGAGGGAAAGGCAGAGGTGGCGGCACCAGAGGAAGTGCATTTCTCCTTGCTTTCTTCGTACTCACTGATGTTTCCAATCGTAGTCATGGTGGGTCAGTAGAATCAGGTGCTCTCACCCGATGTTTTGTTTGGTAATCGATTAGTACACGAAGCTATTGTGAAGGACAAATAATGAACTGACAAATGTGGACAATCGGACAACTATCAATGCTGCTGTCGGTAAAGGACTGAAGTACCCTAGGATAGTGTTGGTAACAAAGTTTGATATTCAATGTTAGAGAAAACTGGGCGGTCCGAAACTACATTGTTTATCCCGATATTTTAGGATTCTAAATTTTGAGTTCAAGTGCTCATAGCACGAAGGAAACTGGCAACAACGGCACGAGTATTCGTACACGGTAAATACTTGCCCTCTGCTGTTCCATGGTAGCAAGAAGTGATCGTTGTTTGCAGACGTGTGAGAATAATAACGTCCGAATATACATTGTGCTCGAAAATTGATAGTCTACTCTATTTTTTGACAACACAGGTCAGTTCAGCTGCACACCAAAGTACTTTGAGCAACAAAGAAGAGATCTGATAGCTACAATCGCTACTGGCCATAGCTGTGAAACAATAAATAAGTCTAAAAGGTTGCCAACGAAATGGCGAGAGAATGTGCTAAACTTAAACTACCGCACATGCAAGCGAGAATTGGTTTGCTATCTAGCAGATTATATGCTCCATCACATTTCTAATCATCTATCTTCACACCAGAAGTTATATGTTGCCGGTGGCTTTTCTGGGAATATGGCCACAACTTCTTGGTTTGTGGAAGGAAATAGCAATCCACAGCAAATAACATCATGCTTTTCACAATCTCAAATATTGCGCAGTGAAAACCACCTCCGGCTCATTATGCCAATAATAATTGGAATTAGCTCTATCATAATTTATCATAAATAATTATCTTCAAAATTAATTAATAATGACCTAAAATTTAAAATTAGTTTGGAGTATCCAGAACTACTTGAATCAGAATTGAGATAAGAATCAAGATACTATGACGCATGCCGGCTCAGTGAGTGACATAAGCTTGTGTAAGACTATTTTTTACATGTTTATCAATGCTTATTCGTAGATATTCTAATTTAGGGATTCTACGTGTTACCAAAAAGAAAACTCTATGCCGTGCTTGAGACCGAACTAAAGACCAAGAAGCGCTGTAGATAATCTCATGCTGTCCTTTTGTCACCAGTCTGGGGGTGGGACTTTGGTACTGAGGGGTCTCAATGATCTTGTTGCTGTGATGAAGAATTGAATGAGATGACGTGACAAACTTGGTCAATTTAGCTGAAAAGAATTCCAGTATTTATGATAATATTTGCAGTAACACATTACATAATTGTTGTGTTGCTTAACAACTCCTCTTGGATCAACAATAGTTCTGTGCCTGCAAGCTGAGACTAAGGGAATCACGTGATTCAACCCTTTTTTCACATGCATACAGACCATCTTATTTTCATCCTCCAAAGAAATGTCGTACCTCTTCCTTAGTGGTTTCGGCTCTGCAGGTAAGTCAGGGCAGCTGTACTCATGTTCCTTGAAGTCATGGTGATGTGACTGAGCGAGCGCAGCTAGAGTAGATCAAAATAAAGTGCAGCAATTCGATAGGCATGGTCCCAAACCAGCCCATGCTGTGTCTCTTACTCACAGCTACCTCTGCGAGTGAAATTGTGCCTGCTTTAGTATGATGTGGTGGTGCAGATTGCGATGGTGCAGCAGAACAGGAAGACAAAGACAACTGATGTTATCAAACTATTAACTTGAAGGATGGAAAGTAGTGAAAGCAGTGAGTGAAATTCAAAACGACTGTTATTAATTGTGACATAATCCGGACATTCGTCCAACATTACTGAAGTCTGGTCCTCAGTACATCATACAGATAAATTTACCACAGAATCTACCGCGATTTGTTGATGTCAATAAACTGTTAAATGCTTTGAAAACTGATCCTGACTTGGCTACCGTTCCTAAATAACTTTACTCGACATCAGCCTAGTAAAATTAATAGTTAATTACATCGAAGGCCACATTCTCATTGCAACCACGTGTTGCAAAATCCAGGTATGTTTGGGCCTTTTAAAGGTCGGGTAGCACCAGCTACACCAGAAAACATCAAAGCTGTACAGGAGGGTTGTTTGAAAGTAGACTGGCCATGGCTGGTAGATAGCTACAGTGATACCACGACAGCTTTGTCTGATCATAACTACTGTGCACCAGTTCATCCACTTACTGGTAAATTAAAATACAATCCATGTACTACAAATATACTTGTTAAAATGCAGGTTCAAGTGACCACTATTGTCTCTTCGATACTCTACATGAGGGTAATACTAAGAAGAAAGAGGAGATACTGAGGAGAATATGCCATGTGCCTCAGCTAGAAGGATTTGTTAATACACAAGTGAGCCATCATTATTTTGTGCACGAAGGCTTATCAAGCACAGGTGATCACTACGACGAAGCCATCGAATGTTTGAAGGCTCGTTATAACAGACCACGTCTCATTCATCAAGCACACGTATGAATGATCACCGAAGCACCCTCTCTCAAAGATGGAACTGGACGAGAACTCCGCAAACTGCATGATAACATTCAGCAACATGCACGTGCACTTCGATCACGTGGTTACGACTGTCCCAGTACCTTCTTGACATCTATCATCAAGCTCAAGTTAGATCAAACCACTATGTTTGAATGGCGTCGACACAGCGAAAGGTGGCCTTAGGTCAAGCATCGTCGGCTGCAGCAGAACGTGTCTTTTCTATCCTAAACTCAACATTTGGTGCACAACAAGAGTAGTCATTGCAAGACTACATAGAATCCTCCCTAATGCTACAGTACAACAAGCACTAACAGTCACTCTCATTAAGTCGTACTCACAGTGACATAATAATTATAATAATTAGTCTCATATTATAAACACCTAACAAACGAAAGGACGATTCATGCAGCATGTCATGATCACTCATTATACATGTTAATCAGCTGAAAGAATAATAATGAGAATAATCACATAATTTTGTTGAGAATAATTGCAAATAAGGTAAGAATTTGATAATGGAATAATTAGAAAACTGTTGAGAATAATTATCTCAAGCCTAGAAGCCACTCAAAGAGTACATGTGCGCGCTCACATTACATCAGGTGCAAATAAACAGCGGTGTTTTACCATCAAAACAAGCGCTCTGAAGCGGGTATAGCGACGTATGATAAAACCACGTTGTAGCAGAAATAGGCGCACGATGAAATCAAAGGGCAAAAACACTTAGCAAGTACTTGCTAAGTGGAGAATGTAGACAAGGCATAAAATGGTTCTTTTCATGCGTGTTGGAATGTAATACACATGGAATGAAAGAGCCAAGTCATACTGTAATAATGAAGAGTACTTCACAAAACCCTCAGCGTGTGTGCACGGGCATGTTTGCTGTTATGGATTCTATTGAGGTTGCTGATACAAAACCCACAGGAGTGACAGATACATAACTACATGTATCTTAAAATTACAACTACCACTGTGAGACCAGGCATTTTGTACAATAGGCAAAGTCCAATAATCACAATCTTTAACACTAGCCCAGCCTAATACCAGGTTGACCCATGTGAACGCAACTCAATCACCGATACAGCAAGTCACAGTGTGATCAGGTATTATGTACGGCAAAGCACAGAAAAATAAAACATTGACAAGAAGCTAGGCACGCACAGTACTTACTAGTAGTCCAGATGAACTTCTCGCTGGTAGCAGGTAGTAAAGAGTATGGGGAAACAGGAAGCACGAGCCACGAGTACGACTGAAGGGCACTACAGACAAAAAGAAAATGGTAGGTAATGTAGTATATATACACAGCAGTAGCAAGACGCAAGCAAAGATAGTACAGCAGCTATATAATTGGCACACTAACAATTACAATCACTGGAGAGCCTATCCCACTCTGCAACAATACCAGACTGACCGAGCCACGAGTAGGACTGAAGGGCACTACAGACAAAAAGAAAATGGTAGGTAATGTAGTATATATACACAGCAGTAGCAAGACGCAAGCAAAGATAGTACAGCTGCTATATAATTGGCACACTAACAATTACAATCACTGGAGAGCCTATCCCACTCTGCAACAATACCAGACTGACCGAGCCACGAGTACGACTGAAGGGTATATACTAAAAGAAGAACGTGGCTAGCCAATAGGGACGAAACACTTCTTTCACTCGATCGATCCCATGAACGGAAGTCAGTAACCACGTGATGTGAGGAAGGCGTGGCCTGGAGAAGAGAGCTAGAGAGAGGATCGTTAGCACAGGCTGTAGGGTTTGTTACCGCTGCAGATCACCGGGGTCGGTTTGGAAGTCTAGTTTGCAAAGAAAGAATACACTAACTGCGTGTACATGATACAAGGGCGTCGTCTGACCAGCGTATACTGTAAGTTTATAATTATAATCATCAGTAAAATCAAAGATATGTAAATGTATGTAACAGCTATCAGTCATGTAACAGGTAAGATGGGTTCGACTTGGATTATAAGCTTCTGCACACAGACATGTTCTGTCTATTATGCTTGTGATCTAAGATAGTGACTGATACAGAGACCTCAACCAAATTTATTAGTTTTGTGTGAGACCTCATGACAAAATGTGTGAGATTGGTATGTGGATGAGTGAGATGTGCTGTCAAATATCTCAATGAAGTATAGTTGATATAATAATACACTAATTAGTCTGTGTCTATTGTCTCAGTTTGTGGTGGCTGAGTTATGAGCCCGACTGTACTCCATAGTCGCCTTTTTAGCAGACTCCAGAACAGCTTTAGGTCAGGGTTCAAAACTCAGGCAAGGTTGTGTGTTACCTAGTTTGATAGTCAGAATGCTTGACTCGTCCCGTCCAACTTGAGGTTAGGTCGAAATTTAGTCTTATTCTTTGTAACCAAGCTAAACACACGTTCCTCTTCTGCATTCGAATGAGGCAAGGTAAGCACTAGACGTATGTCACGCCCTCTTCCGGAATGCGTGAGAAACGAGTCGTTTTGCGGAGCTGCGTGAGAAGAGTGCTGATAGCGTGAGACTCACGCAAAATGCGTGAGAGTTGACAGGTCTGCTGATATATGAGTCTATTTCGCACACATTGGTAGCCGCAGCATTGATAATAGTACTCTCCCTTGGTGTGTATTATAACCATGTTGGATGTGGGTGTATGATTCTGTTGCTATAATATGTAAACCTCTACGTAAAGTCTATGACTTTTCCAAAACTCATACTCTTCTGATAAGGGGTTTAATTTCTTTGTAATCAAGCACTTTTTTTCTACTCATGCAGGGTGATGATCTAGAGTGTCAAGGGAGTCAGTTACAGTAGCTATCTCCTCAGTAAAATATGATGATCAGAGCAGTACTTCAAGTTTAAGATAACTATCGTATGAAACTAACTAAACTTGAAATTTGTGTTTTGTTGTAAAATTGTGTCTTGTGTTGTAATTATTAACAATAATTTTCTTGGCTAATCATTATCATGAAAGAAAGAGAAATGACAAAGCTATAATATCTTTCTATGTAGAACTTGGAAGAAATCACAGAGAACCTGCCCAGTTTAAGCAGCACTTTTAATGGCAATTATTGTAGTACTGGTACGAGGCAGTAATCCTGGATTCTGAGGTTCTCCAGTTACATTGAAAGTATTCCCAGAATTACTATAAGCAAACAACAATATACACCTGGAGAGAGAGAGAGAGGTGAGGAGAAGGAAGAAAGAGATCAACCACATACACAATTATTTTCGTTGCTAACCATTCTTCCTCTGCAAGAGGTCTTCAAAGCGTTGAATGAAACATCTCAGTCCGTAGATTGGTTTTGTCAACTTTTGAAATGTCTGACTCTGTAAAAATTGAAGAGACAACTTATTTAGAGCCAGCTAGTTTGCTCACAGCATTTGTAGTATATTGATTTGAAGTAGAATTCTGGCATAAGATAGTGATTAGTGATCGAAGAAGATTCATTCTTAAAAACACAAGGGAAATCTGCAATAGCATTGTCAAGTAAATGCATCAAAATTAGACACCTCATAAGCATTATCCAGTAGTAGTGCCCCCTCCTTATTTATTTTCTAAATCCGCCAATGCATGCGTACAGTAGACACACTAGGTTTGCGCCAATTTCAAATTTGCCTCTTATGCTTTTTGGTAATGCTTCAATTTTTTTCCTATTATGCTCCCAAAATTTCACTATTATGCCATGTTTTGAAACACTATTTTAATACAATACATTATTGGTGAAGTCCTGAAAGAGCGATGGCAGTGCAACTATTAGTATTAAACGGTCACTTTGGCGTCAACTCGTCAGACTCGAGCGTCGACTCGTCAGACTCGAGCGTCAACAGCACTTACTTAATGCTAGTTCATCGCCATTTTAATGTACACGCCTACAGGCACGCCCATAAATGACGTCATTTTGAGGGAATTGTACCTATTATGCCAGCATTATGCTCAATGCTTTAGCATGCCTAAAATGCTAAAAATTATGCTAGCATAATTGGCGCAAGCCTAAGACATACGTTTTTATACCTTGAAGTCTTACAGGTATGAACTCGCACTCTCCTTAGCGTTATCCAGACTGCACCACGTGGAGGTGAGAGTGCTTGGCAGTCCACCTATCTAACAGTTCAATTTCCAGGCAGAGCACAATGCCGAGAAAGAATCGTGTGCACATACAACTTAACAGCTCAATTTGTTGGGCAGGACACAACAATAACACACTAGACGAAATCCTAAATGTCCACGATCCCAAGAAAGAGCTGAAAACATACAAGCTAACACTCAATTTGTTGGGCAGGGCAAATAACACATAACACACTAATAACATACATCCTAAATGCCCACAATCCCAAGAAAGAGCGTAATAAACACAACACCACACACAACATGTGTACTGTGTGAAGTATGATGTTGGAAATGCATGTACAATGGTCACTCACGCACACCCGAACATACTGAACAATGGTTGGAAGTAATATAGAGCTATAGCAAAGAACTTCAACATGATGATTGTAACAGAGTGTGGAATAGTGCATACACATCATTAGATTATTTTAAAAACCATGATATTCTATTTTTCAAGATGAGGTACCACTCTATCATAATGATCACCAGATTGAGTGTGGTACAGATGCAACGATATTCCGGTTGAAGGAATAGTGCAGTTATGGTCGGAAAAAACAGGAGAAAATTTTAACCATTTGTGAATAGATCATTATGTCGACTTGAAACATAGTTGCCGCCATTATAATCTCTTTATCAGTTCCCCACACATTGCGGTTACAAGATTTTTTCTTTTGAAAGACAATTTTTGTTTGCCGGAGAACATGCTGCCAAAATTTCTGCATTGTCAGAGTTGGCTAAAAAGTTCTTAAGCCTAGGTAGCAAAGCTGTTCTCGGGAGAAAAGTGCGGACGTGCCTTTAATTCCTTGAGCAGAGCAAAACACATAACATATTAAACTTACATCCTAGATGCCCACACTCTCAAGACTATAGCTGTGCACTAACAGCTACTTCTCAGACAGAACACCTACAACCTCCGAGAAAGAACCATAGTAACATGCATACGACAACATCGCATCCATATTATTAGGAAGCACACAAAGGAGAGGAGCAGGTAACAACCAATGGTTTTTCTCCTACTTCTATATGAAATCTACAGATGAGATTAGTTGTCATAGTAAGGTTTCTGCAGTACATGCAATACTACCTATTGCAGTTGCTATACAAGTAGCTCAGAAACCATACTATGATAACATAATATCCCAAATAAGGTATAAGTAGACTTCATAATGTGTTTCTCTTATAGTTATGAATGCACAATTGAAGTCCAAACTAAATTGATGTTCTATTCTGCAAGATGCAGTACCACTCTATCATAATGATCACGTGTTCGAGTGTGGTACAGATGCAACGATATTCCGGTTGAAGGAATAGTGCAGTTATGGTTGGAAAAGGCAGGACTAAATCTTAACCACTTTCGACCTTGTCTACCAAATTGCGAAAATATCAGTATGTCGACTTGAAACATGGTCGCTGCCACTGTAATTTCTTTATCGCTCCCCCACACATCAGAGCAACGTTTCTTATCCGCTAAGTATTCTGTTACTTTTGAAACAGGATCTTGTCCATTACTTAGTTGAAATAAGTATTTACCAAATTTTTTGGCGTTGTCAACATCGGTCAAAAAATTTTTGACAGCAAGACGCACGGCTCGATGATTCTTTTGCGTGCCAGTGATTTCTTTAGAGAGAGCTCTAAACAAGCAATGGCCATCACCTTTAATAGAATCACGCACGTGAGGTAAAATTTCTGCACATTTAATTGCTTTTACAGGTTCAGATTCTGAATTTAGTGGAACATGGGACCATTTACTCACCATCTCGCAAGCATGTTGCTTCCAATCTGGAGACGGTAATGGACCACTTGGTTGAATAGAATAATCCGACATATCAACCACTTCACATTCGGGCAACCGACTACGACCGCGACCACGGGAAGACCTGCCAGGATTGAAGGGACAATCACTTTGATGTGTACCCTTGTAACCCATCTTACAGTAACAGTAAAGCAGCTCGTCATCTGAAGACAAGTCTTTTTCAAGTGACCAAGCCTCACCTTTGTACTCGCCTTCACTGTCACCTTCCTCATCACACAAATCAATTGGACCAGCAATAAAAAGGTCCTCGTAACCATCATCATCATTATCATCATCATCGTCATCATCAGAGGTATCACGTGCAATAGCAATGTGTATACCATGATTACTATCATCGTCGAAGCTGTCACGTGCACTGGAAACAGATGCTTCTTCCAGTGCTTTGTGACTATCGTGATGGCTACAATGTTGATCAGCAACACGACAGCTACCAGCTTTTGGTGGCATCATACAATCAGCAGCAACATTTTCAACAGCAACATTTGACTCACAGCTTACTTGTGCTCCGGTTGTTCTACGAGCACTAGATATAGCCGCCTTTTTCAGCTTTTTGTTTAAAGGACAGTCGCGATGGGTAGAGAGACTATGTGATGTAGAACCACACTTGCAAGGCTTTTTATTTCCCCTAGCACAACTGCTTTGAGATTCAGTTTTGACCGATGAAGAGTGAGCCACACTAGGATGGTCATCATCATCAAAGCTATCATGCGCAACGGAAACAGCCGCTTCTTTCAGTGTAGTGGTGAAAGCACTATCGCTGGAAGTAGCCGCCTTTTTCAACTTTTTGTTCAAAGGACAGTCTCGATGGTTAGAGAGACTATGTGATGTAGAACCACACCTACAAGGTTTTTTATTTCCACTAGCACGTCTACTCGGAGTAGTTTGAGATTCAGCCTTGACCAATAGGGAGCAAGTATAGTCGCCAGTTAACTTTTCAGTTTTCCCGTAAGTGTGACTCACTTTTAGGGTCTTGCCAAAGTTCTGTCTAGCCAACTGCTCCTCCCCACGGTGTTTTTTTAAAGAACGTAGTATGCGTTTCTTTGAGGCTTCCGTTTTTCCCAGTTCACTTTCTTTAATTCGTTTCTTATTGAGCTGTTTCAACACTCCTTCCATTCCCTCAAAAAGAGGAATTGACAAACGCTGATACAGATCAGATAGCCAGTGGTAATTCATGCCGCACATTTCATTCATGTAATTAACATTACTCTGCAAAAGAGCCAAGTTGGTGGAAACTTCGTAATGGAGACGTTGTAAGTTCCATGATTTGGGTCTGAATATGGTCAGAACGTTATGAGATGACTCCATCCTGCTAGTGTGACCTTTGCCGAGGACTGGATGAATGAGTTGACTTGCTTGTGCTGATCTATTCTCACACTCTATCTTATAGAGGTAGGCATGGAATTTACAGCTTAGAACGTAAGTTGTGTGATACGGCTTAGCTTCACATGCTAATTCGCCGTTTTTGCAATTTCGGCACGAACACACCCAAAAGGGATGAAAATCACAAAATTGCTCAATCGTAGTGCCCCCTTCCGTGACGACTTCCCAACCATGAATGTCTCTCGCATGGTGGTGAAGAGCTGTCATGCGTTTCTTGAATTTATCAGGATCAGTTCCTGCATCACGCAAGGCTCTAGAGAAATTTCTGCGTGCAACCTGGACAAACTTTTCTGTCATGCAGCCACACCCAGGACTGTGCTTTTTTGGACAATGACACTTTAGTTTTACCACGTTAGGATACTTGTCCTTTAATTCACTTATCTCTTTGGTAGTGAAAACTCGCTTCTTTAATAACTTGTATTTAAGCATGTTTCCGTGAGCACGTGCAGCGTGTCCGCCACAAAGCATTATTTTGCAGTCAGGAAAAATGCCGTGGTAAACTTTGCCAGACGAGGAATCATTGTCCTGCCAATGCACAGCAATATCCATACCCTCGTCCTTGGCTTGCTTTGCAATTAGATTTGCACCGTAGCCTTCCGCTGCCTTTGAAGTGCCTTGATACATCCCGTCTTTAAGGATCTCGTCTTCTCCTCTTTGACAAAGATGCTGGTAATAAATAATTGCATTGGTAAAGTAGTCACGCATGTGGTAAGTAAAATTCTGACTGAAGTGACCCCTGGTCATCCAGGCACCATCAGCGTTTGTAACTGCACGTTTGAAACTACCTAACTCTTCATCCGGTTTAGATTTCATTTGGGCCTTAGCTCTTGCGCACTGTTCGTCCAGCATATCTTCTACAATTGGATGCAAAATTTTTAGTGTTTTGTAAAATTGCCCAAAACTAACAGCGTACATGCCAAGCGCCTCGGCTAGAACCTTGTGATACTGAGCATAGCTACAACCTGCAACAACGAAACCAATCTGAAGTGCAAGACTGAGATCAGGTTGATCGTGTGCAGTCACCGCAGAGCTGTCAAAGGTCAGCCGGCGTTCAATACAACCAGTGCAATCGTAGTTTATTCTAACGGTGCCACCGAACCCGGCCATCTGAACGCTGACCGGTTTCAACTGCCCGTTACAATTTTCGGTATTGCAGTGAGAGGTATTATTGACTTGGTCAATGAGATGTTCTATTTGGGATTTTTGACAAAGAAATGGACCGTTGCCAAAACAAAATTCCGTACTTCTCCTGATGGGAGTATCGAAGACAAACTCTTTATCGTATTTATCTTCCTTTTCGTTGTCGGTGACATCAGCTGTGCTGTCGGAAGCATAACTACTATCTTCACTGACCACGGTGTCCAGTTTAGCACGCTTTGCTTTGTGTTTGCTCAGCCTACTGACATGAGCATTGCTACCCACCGGTGTATGGAAATTATCATCAGCCATGCTTATATCAGGTGTTACAGCAACATTCAACCCGCTATTTGTATCATTGATATCGTGATTGTCTTCGTCATCAGTGACAGCAGCTGTGCTGTCGGAAGCACAACTACTATCTTCACTGACCACGGTGTCTAGTTTAGTGCGCTTTGCTTTGGGTTTACTCAGCCTACTGATACCAGCATTGCTACCCACCGGTGTTTCAAAATTTCCGTCATCACCAGTGATGCTTACATCAGGTGTTACAGTACCATTTGACCTTGTGTTCATATCATCGACAATAGGCTGTAGAGCATTGCTCGACTCGCTGTGTGTAAGTGAGCTACTAACATCACCAGTTACATGTACATGTACTAAGGTCTCACTACTAGATGCTGTTGGTGTCACTACACGATCAGCAGCAACACTTGTAGTACGCACATTTTCAACAGACTCACTGCTAACTTGTACTTCAGTTGTTCTAGGAAGACGAGATCGTAGTTCTCTAAGCTTTCTGAAGCGTTTTTTTTAAGGAACACTTTCTTCGCAGGCATGACGATAAATTATCTGATCTTAGAGGAGACACTAAAAGAACAGATTTATAGAGTTGAGAACAGAGGGAAGAATCAAAAGATTGACAGACGAATAGAATAGAGAGATGCCAATCAACAGAGTAGTAGAGTTGGCAGATGAATAAAGGATTGAGAGCGTCAATTAATGACGAATGGAGAGATTGAAACAGATGAACAAGGCAGCAATCACGCAGTTTTGATGCTGAAAATTGCCACCAAAGTGGAGTTACTGGAGCGATAATGTACACGCGCACAGGAACTAATAGACATACAAAAGCAAGATTCTCTTACCAGAGTCTGAACAGGACGCGACGTTTACCAATCACAGTTTAGAGATTATGCTAGGCCTCGTGTTAGACAAAAAGGACAAGGCAGAAATTGACCTAAACAATACATTCAGGAGTACATATTGAATACCAGAGCATCGCGCACTCACCTAACGTCTAACTGAGCACCGAGCACAGAGAAACAGATCTATGAACAGTTCTGAACATGTGTTACTCACGTGAGAATGGGCTTAGGCCGGCTACGCTGCACCCTGCCCCCCCCTGCCAAAGCTTCGTACCTGATCCTGACCGAGCACGAGCATGAGGTCGAATACAGCCACGCCCTGTTTTCCGCACGGTTGGAGTTAGAGATGCGGTAGAACAGTGGGTCCGCTATCTCGTATGAGCAGTTCTCCGTGAACCTAAGTATGAATGCGCACTTGGTCGGAAACAACGCGTGAACCCTTTGCCTTGAATCTTACGTTACGGTTTGGACGGCATAAATTCGCTTGATTTTTTAAAAATGGTCAAAAGTCGTTGAAAATTGCATAAAATCTCAAATTGAGAGGCACATAACACAAAAACCATACATTTCTCAGAAAATATCCAACGTATTTTCATAGACCGAGTGCTTATGCTTCATTTTCATTAATTTAACATTGAATAACTATCTTGGTTAGTTAATAATCTTCTTCCAAAAATGTGATCTTTTTACCAAAAAATTGAGTCAAGGTTGGAATTGCTATTTTCATCCTGAGTACCTGTAGAAAATACTGTTTTTAGCATGAAATTTAGGTTCGACAAATGGAGGCTTAAGGTGGTACGGAAGCGAAATTTGACCTCTTCAATTTGTTTCATTTTAAAGTATGTTGTAGAGTTGGTGCATACAAATAGGATCCTCAAAGGAAATTGAAGTAAACTCCTTGGTTGCTAAGATATTGTTGTACAAATGTTACCCAACTGGTTGCTATGCGTGGGCGATGGAATGCAATAACAATTAACTACGTGTACGTCTCTGTGGTGTTAGTGCAGCCGCAGTCCAAGTCTTGGGCTAGAAGAAGCTGTACAAACACTAAACAAAGCTTTTACAGCCAACAGGTGACGCTACAACACGTTGCAGCCAAGATCGTTCGCGGTACGTTTTATCGCACGTGTATGTTATAATTTGTGGACGCGTTGCTAGGGCGGGGCACTGCGGTCGCGGCTAGGTTGTGCTGCGGTTCTGACGGCGTCTAGTGGGGCTTGTGGAGGTCAGAATGACTCAGAAGGTTACTGTAGAGTGTCGAGTCACGAAACAAACGATGTATTTTCACAAAGTCTGACTAAGGCCGTGTATAACGTAGCCACTGCGTGTAGCGTGCACAAAGAGTATGGTAACTTTTCTACCGAACAGAGCTGTCAGGTAAGAATTGATTCCCCGCTAGTACACTAGCGTGCTAAATTTTGGCCAGAAGCCGCAGTTCCACGCTCTTCGTAGGCTCCTACTGGCGTCTTTGTAGGAAAGTGAGCCAAGTTTGCTTCTTTGCTGCCTTACGGGATACTAAAGGGCGATCCAATTGCGGCCTCTGCTGAAAAGTTAGCCCTTGGCGTTCTCCATGGAATTCTATTCAATATACTGGCTTACAGCGCTTCTGGCAATAGCTTTGAGAAGAATTAACAAATACAGTGGGTGTATCTGAAGCGCCATACTATGAACACTAATTCTCAGGACCTCTTCTTGTTTTGTGATTGCATGCTACACACCTCAAACAACCATTATAATAACTCCAACTTGCACAGTATTTTATGTTTCAGAAATTATACATAAATAAAAAAATTCTTCCAAATTCACACCTTCGCTTCCATACCACCTTAATTCCTAAAATACCAAAAAAACAGACATGGCAAGTGCATCATTATACTTGTATCAGCAAACAGAGCACTTTGGGGGAGCAAATGAAAATCAGGCAGCTCGAGGCAATGAAAGAGGTTGCAGATCAAGAGGTCCAAATCCTGGTTCTGTTTAACAAATTCTTTCTTTCAGTAACTAACAATAACTTAATCCCTTTGCAAAAGAATTCCAAGGTACAAGTTGACCATTAGCTACAACAAACCAAAAACATGGTGTCAAGAAACCATCGATGACACTCAAAGAAAGCTAAATAAAATCAGCATTGAAAAGCTAAATGAACACAATAAGTAACACAGCCAACCAGGTTATCAATGTTCGGAAAATTAGCAATTATTTTCATTAACACTTTCCATGCAAGAAGCCAATAAAATGGCTCAAATTAAATATTGACCCCGCCTAGTGTAGCACGAGGAAGAAAATTTACAGTGAAGTAAAGTTTCTAGCAGCTGTTTTAAGCATAACATCTTGCTATGGATATGGGCAACTAATTTTTATGGTTAAAATCTCGGTTATTAGAAAGGGCGTTACAGACATATGGGAGTGAGTTGAACTAGCTTGTTGTACAAGACTTAGTAGTTTATGGTTTTGTATTCCTACTAGATCTTCTAGATTCGCTTTTGAAAGGCGATTGTCCCCAACTAAATAGTACCGAGGCATTGATGTACCATACTTACGGGAACACTTCAATGACAGCAAATCAATACCATGAGGATGTGTGGTCAAAACGTAGACTATTCGAGATTCATGAACAACAACTACCACCAGCGCATCGACGATTTAGTGGATGAGCTGGATGACCAGGAGGAGGCTAGGAGGGCAGCCATTAGAGTAAGCTGATTAAAATTCTATAAAGTCTTGCCCGGTTATGGGCTATAACTGGTCAGCATTTGCTGCCGGAGATGGTTATGAGAGACCAACAAAGTCTAGTTAGTAGCAAGCACGTAGATACGCAACTGCTCTACGCAACGTATAAAAATTAATGACATTTTAGCGTGTACACGCCCTGCCCTGGCCATGGTATTCGTTTACACATTATTATAATTTTAAATCTTTATGGGCTACTGGTAGTACAGGTACAGTTATAAAATCTTTTTTATAGTAAGCCTGTACCAGGATGGGGTTGGTTGTGGTGGTGAGCCTGCCGTTGCGGTATGCACCACCACAACGCCAGTGGGGAGGATGGAGTGGGGGCTCGACGGAACATCAGTTTATATAATAGGATCTAGTAATCCCGTCGGGGACTTCCGCACAGTCGGCAACACAACAATAACATTTACGGGAAAAACTGCTGTAGCTAAACAATTATTTTCATTAACACTTTGCAAGTGAGAAGCCAATAAAATGGCTCAAATTAAATATTGACAGCGGCTAGTGTAGCGCGAGGAAGAAAATTTACAGTGAAGTAAAGTTTCTAGCAGCTGTTTTAAGCAAAACATCTTGCTATCAATATGGGCAATTAATTTTTATGGTTAAAATCCGGGTTATTATTATTGTGTTATTAAAAATGGCGTTCCAGACATATGGGAGTGAGTTGAACTAGCTTGTTGTACAAGACTTAGTAGTTTATGGTTTTGTATTCCTACTAGACTATAAAAGATTCATGAACAACAACTACCACCAGCGCATCGACGATTTAGTGGATGAGCTGGATGACCAGGAAGAAGCAAGGAGGGCAGCCATTAGAGTAAGCTGATTAAAATTCTAAAAAGTCTTGCCCGGTTATGGGCTATAACTGGTCAGCATTTGCTGCCGGAGATGGTTATGAGAGACCAACAAAGTCTAGTTAGTAGCAAACAACTAATGCAATAGCAATCGAAATAAATACACTATTGCAGGAATAGAGACAGCGTAGAGAAAGAAATCTTTGAAAGCACACCAAAAATTTGCTCATCCACAGATATCCAACTAAATTCACTGTATCAGTGACTATACTCACTAACAAATATACTCTCGATCAAACAAAATGCTGGTCGTTTTTCTAACTATACATCAAAAGCAAAGTTTCAAATAATAACACTCTGGGATGTGAAGAAAACAATAAATAACTCTCCCACTAATCAAAAATAGTAACAGAAATAAAATTAATGTAAGAGAAAAGAGGGTACCGGTATGCCTTAACTAGCTCAGAATGTATAGCATTTGGAAATTATTAAAGTAAAGCAAAAATAAACCGATTAAAAGAAAATGGGCTCCAACTCATCAAAAGATCTCTATGGATCACACAAAGGCCTACTTAGTACATGAAAAGAACGCTTTTGAACACTATTTTGTTGCACCAAAACCTTTTTAGCTTAAAAATAGATCTGCTACAGGAGTGGCAGCTGATTGCCTCCACATGACACGTATCAGACAGCTGATGGGGTACATGATTGGGCACACTCTAGTCTGACCATCACCAACTGCAACAAGCAGTCCTACACAACTTCATGTTACAATTTTTTTATTATTATCTTTAGGTTTTGTTTTTTCATTGTGTCTATTCTTTTTGGTTTATGTTTGTATTATTTTTATGTCTCGTGTGGGCCTCCAAGCCTCCAGCCCAGGATCCACCACCTCAAGATGTAGAAATGGTTGAGGAGGTTAGAGAAGAGGAGGCATCACTCTGACATTAATATAGTCGTGTTGTTTTTGTTGTTTGTTTTGCGTGCTCTTTTTGTAGTTTGTTTGTGTGCATTTAGTTATAGTTCTTTTTGTAGTCTGTTTTAGTTAGTTCTTTTTGTTTAGTTTATTTTTTTTCTGTTTATTAATTGTTTTTCGTCTATAATCATTTGAGAACAAAAGTTATACTTTGATATAGGTCGTTGCTGCATCGACTAGACATTATTGGGTTTAGTAGTGAGCTTTATTGCCGCAGCATATGAAACAATGATTCAGTTAAAACGATTCAAACCGTAAACTTTAGTAGACCAATCTTAGGAATTCACATGGAGAATTCGTAACAGAAATACACTTAAAACACTATAAAGAAATCAACAATGTTCCTGATTAAGAGTCCTATTGATGCTCTACTCCCTTAGCCAGTCCGCCAAGTTGTCAGCCTACTGCTAATAAATCAGGAGACAGAATATAGAAACGTAGTCGGAACTTTCCGTCCGGATATTACCAGCCCTGCCTACATTCGACCAACTGGAAGCATGAACATGGCTACAGGTTTACCAACATTGTGCTTGTTGCACTCCATCAGTACCACCATTTATACAGACCGTTGCCGACACCACCAGTACCACTGGTGCACCCACTACCACCCAACGTAACTCTAACAAAGAGCGATGCCAGGCCGGCAGTGAAACCTATTATAACTATTTTGTTATAACCAAGCACTGAGAATTGTTTCAAATAATAATATACATAAGTGTAATGCTTTGCGCAATTTTATTTAATTGTTCATAATGTGAATATTTGTTTTTGCCCTATTGGCTCCAGATGGTACTTCTTGATGTAAGCCACAATGCATTATGATCAACAGTGACATAAATTATTTGAATGGAGTTGTACTAAAATGTAGTGCCATTGTGAGCCTGCAGCGTGTACAGGAGGTTCATTTAACTGCCCTATATATACCATGGCGTCATTATAATTCTGGACTATTCTGTGTGGCAATTCTGGCTGATCTAACAATATGGGCGGTAGTACGAATATATCAGTTTTTGATCTCTTTAACAGGATCCCATCAAACCAGAGCTACGCTCACTATTATTGATGATAATTTCTAGACCATAGTTAGCCGCACAATTCACATCTGCGACTAGATCTCATTGAGAGAATCTCATATGAAGGCAAGCTTCTATGGAGGATAGACAACTTCAGAAATCGCCAACACGAGGCAGTGGTTGCAATTTGGAAATCGATATTATCTGCTCCATTTTATACATCCTATCGAGGTTACAAAATGTGTTAAATTAATTAACACTAAAATAATACATCAACTGTTGTGTGGTACATGTCTAATACATTCTGAGGCATCCTGCTCAAACAATATCAGATGATGTGATAAAAAATTAATGTGGGACATCTCGTTTAACCAGAATGTGGTCTATGACTCCAGCCATGTTATTGTCACAACAGGAAGGACACTCATTAGCTCGTGGCTCTAATTGTGACAGTAATTTTGGAACAAGAGCATCAATGTTGCAGCAATATTAAAGATAGAAGAGGACCGTTAAGTTACGGTTTTTATTTTGATGTCTCTCAATTATTATCAACTAGGTTACATGATGAAGTGTCGACTCTGTTGAAGGAAGATCAAGACGTGCAAATGTGTCTAATAGATGGTTGACTATCAATGTACGAGAGCTGTCTAAAGCAGTGTATACACTAACAACACACAGTGCAACATGTGGAGGTGCTTGCTATATTGAGGTTCAAACAAATCCTAGACTGTCTGTTCTAAGAGTAATGCTAGCTCTTCTCTTCGTTCCTCTCATCAAATAACTACTAGAGTTGACAAAAAAGTGAATAAGGCAAAAAAGTGAATAGGACTGAACAGACACATAAGGCTTTGTTCAGTACAAGCAGGAATTATTTAATATTTATTTTGTTAAAGGATCAATTATTGCTTCAATGAAGTCAACTCATACTTATTATGATACACACAGTCTGACACCATGCATGTATCATACAGCCAATTTCAGCTGCACGACAATCATTGCAAGTTAAATTAAGTGTAATGCTTTGCGCAATTTTGTTTAATTGTTCATAATGTGTTTTTGCCCTATTGGCTCCAGATGGTACTTCTTGATGTAAGCCACAATGCATTATGATCAACAGTGACATAAATTATTTGAATGGAGTTGTACTAAAATGTAGTGCCATTGTGAGCCTGCAGCGTGTACAGTAGCTTCATTTAACTGCCCTATATATACCATGGCGTCATTATAATTCTGGACTATTCTGTGTGGCAATTCTGGCTGATCTAACCATATGGGCGGTAGTACGAATATATCAGTTTTTGATCTCTTTAACAGGATCCCATCAAACCAGAGCTACGCTCACTATTATTGATGATAATTTCTAGACCATAGTTAGCCGCACAATTCACATCTGCGACTAGATCTCATTGAGAGAATCTCATATGACGGCAAGCTTCTATAGAGGATAGACAACTTCAGAAATCGCCAACACGAGGCAGTGGTTGGAATTTGGAAATCGATATTATCTGCTCCATTTTATACATCCTATCGAGGTTACAAAATGTGTTAAATTAATTAACACTAAAATAATACATCAACTGTTGTGTGGTACATGTCTAATACATTCTGAGGCATCCTGCTCAAACAATATCAGATGATGTGATAAAAAATTAATGTGGGACATCTCGTTTAACCAGAATGTGGTCTATGACTCCAGCCATGTTATTGTCACAACAGGAAGGACACTCATTAGCTCTTGGCTCTAATTGTGACAGTAATTTTGGAACAAGAGCATCAATGTTGCAGCAATATTAAAGATAGAAGAGGACCGTTAAGTTACAGTTTTTATTTTGATGTCTCTCAATTATTATCAACTAGGTTACATGATGAAGTTCTTATTCTCTGTTGAAGGAAGATCAAGACGTGCAAATGTGTCTAATAGATGGTTGACACATTATCAATGTAGCAGAGCTGTCTAAAGCAGTGTATACACTAACAACACACAGTGCAACATGTGGAGGTGCTTGCTATATTGAGGTTCAAACCAATCCTAGACTGTCTGTTCTAAGAGTAATGCTAGCTCTTCTCTTCGTTCTTCTCATCAAATAACTACTAGAGATGACAAAAAAGATGGATTGTGAATAAGGCAGCTGTTCTTGGTCAGATATCTACTGGTGGGCCTACCGAAAGAGGTTGAACAGCATACCAATGACATTCCCGGAATGAACAAACTGATGTTCAAGCAAACAGAGCACTTTGGGGGAGCAAATGAAAATCAGGCAGCTCGAGACAATGAAAGAGGCTGCAGATCAAGAGGTCCAAATCCTGGTTCTGTTTAAAAAATTCTTTCTTTCTGTAACTAACAATAACTTAATCCTTCGCAAAAGAATTCCAAGGTACAAGTTGACCATTAGCTACAACAAATCAAAAACATGGTGTCAAGAAACCATCGATGACACTCAAAGAAAGCTAAATAAAATCAGCATTGAAAAGCTAAATGAACACAATAAGTAACACAGCCAACCAGGTTATCAATGTTCGGAAAATTAGCTATTATTTTCATTAAGACTTTGCACGCGAGAAGCCAATAAAATGGCTCAAATTAAATATTGACCCCGCCTAGTGTAGCACGAGGAAGAAAATTTACAGTGAAGTAAAGTTTCTAGCAGCTGTTTTAAGCAAAACATCTTGCTATGGATATGGGCAACTAATTTTTATGGTTAAAATCCCGGTTATTATTATTGTGTTATTAAAAATGGCGTTCCAGACATATGGGAGTGAGTTGAACTAGCTTGTTGTACAAGACTTAGTAGTTTATGGTTTTGTATTCCTACTAGACTATTCGAGATTCATGAAAATGAACTACCACCAGCGCATCGACGATTTAGTGGATGAGCTGGATGACCAGGAAGAAGCAAGGAGGGCAGCCATTAGAGCAAGCTGATTAAAATTCTAGAAAATCGGTTATGGGCTATAAATGGTCAGCATTTGCTGCCGGAGATGGTTATGAGAGACCAACAAAGTCTAGTCAGTAGCAAACAACTAATGCAATAGCAATTGAAATAAATACACTATTGCAGGAATAGAGACAGTGTAGAGAAAGAAAATTTGAAAGCACACCCCAAAAAATTTGCTCATCCACAGATATCCAACTAAATTCACTGTATCAGTGACTATACTCACTAACAAATATACTCTTGATCAAACAAAATGCTGGTCATTTTTCTAAATATACATCAAAAGGAAAGTTTCAAATAATAACACTCTGGGATGTGAAGAATAACAATAGATAACTCTCCCACTACTGTAGCATTTGGAAATTATTAAAGTAAAGCAAAAATCAACCGAATAAAAGAAAATGGGCTCCAATTCATCAAAAGATCTCTATGGATCACACAAAGCCCTACTTTATACCTGAAAAGACAACTTTTGAAACATTCAACTCCTTGTTGTTGAAGGAGATATTATCCACACGTTTCAAATGACTCTACCTAGAACACACAGCGTAAGTCGGAAAGGTTTTCAAAAGCTTAGGGACTTCTTTCCTTTGAAGCAAATAGGACACTATTTTGTTGCACCAAAACCTTTTTAGCTTAAAAACAGATCTGCTACAGGAGTGGCAGATGAATGCCTCCACATGACTCGTATCAGACAGCTTATGGGGTACATGATTGGGCACACCCTAGTCGCTATGACGAATTTAAACTTTAGTAGACCAATCTTAGGAATTTACATGGAGAATTCGTAACAGAAATACACTTAAAACACTATAAAGAAATCAACAATGTTCCTGATTAAGAGTCTCTACTCCCTTAGCCAGTCCGCCAAGCTGTTAGCCTGCTGCTAATAAATCAGGAGACAGAATATAGAAACGTAGTCGGAACTTTCCGTCCGGATATTACCAGCCCTGCCTACATTCGACCAACTGGAAGCATGAACATGGCTACACCAACATTGTGCTTGTTGTACTCCATCATTGATAACAAAGAATTTATCAAAGATGACTGCATGTTTTTAGAAGTTGTGATTGACACATGCAACATACCACAACCATGACATAACTAACACTTGAACAATTTAAAGGTTTGATTTTTGTTCTGTAACTTTCATAATTTTGATAGTAGTTATATAGTTTGATTTGATAGTTTCATAGTAACTTTGATCATAATAAGATGATGTTCAACAACCAAATGGACTTTGAAGTCTGTGTCTAATTCTCTTATGAACAAGCATGGGTAGACATTCTCAAAAATAATAAAACAAAGGTAATAAGTGTAAGATGTAACTTAGCTAATACACAGACCACATTAGCGCATAACATTCTGTGCATTCTGTCGGTGTTGAAAGCGAATTAATGCTGCAACATTGGCTTGGCACAACATTAACATTGTATTATGCCACTGGGATGTAAGTGGTTCGATTTCGAGTGCTGTATGCTGCAGCTAGCGCCATTGAGCCACGCCTCACGATGGAACCTAAATCAAGTGCACATAATAACAGCCAAAAAAATCACGTGCGCATACTAATACTTCTAACCTCTCTGCTAGCTGCTCTGTATACATGACATGTACGCCCAACTGCCGCAGATGGTAAGCATTGAACAATCGGTCTACAATTCGAACAGAGCTGTCGTTATCACAAATGCATGAATCTCTCGTGATTATTTCCTCTAGGAACAACTAGAAGTCAAAGAAGTAACAGATAAGAGTATTTGTAGGAAGATTGCCTTTCAAGGTTAGTACCATTATTACCCTGGGCGTGTAGGCGCCGGAGGGTTAAGCGTTTGTGTCTGTCTATATAAAAAGTAGGTATGTTTATGATTATTATTATTTTCACTTTACTACAAAAATCAATAGCTATAGAGTGGCAAGTATTATAGTAGTTATGCACCTATCAATGCGATGCCCCCACTACCCCCACCTCGGGCATATAGTGGAGAAAGATAGGGCTATTGTCACGTGGGCTAGAGACTTCTTTCCTTTGAACCAAATAGGACACTATTTTGTTGCACAAAAAAATTATACTTAAAACACTATAAAGAAATCAATGTTCCTGATTAAGAGGACTACTATTGTCTACGTATTGAAATAATAAAGTAAAGCAAAATAAAACTAAAAATGAAGTATAACGTTACCAAGTGATGAATGAATAAGAATGGAACAGAGCATGAAAATGAGTAAGCGTGAATATATCTCACTGATCAAAATACAAAAACATGCCAAAACTGAAGAAAACAATAACTTTATCAAAAATTAAACTTTTTCCAGAGAATACAAGGAAAACTAATTAACAAGAAACTTAAATAAATGTACTAAAACATAACAAAATTACAATGTTTCGAAAAACATTACAAAACAAATCTCAAAAACATTGCAGACAAAAGAGGCGACAATTTTGGAGTGGTCACTGAAATGAACATTGAAATGAAATTGGTATGAAATTTTATCACTGCAAAAAAAATTATATAAATAAGCTCAACTTGAAATAATTATTTGACAATTAAAAATATGGACTGATGAGTTTAAAACATTATATACATGTAATCATCAATAAAATGAAAAGAAGTCGACATTTTTATAGAATCATTTTATAGGATCATGTAGTTTCAACTTGATATTTAAATTCATATGTGGTGGACTGGTTGCTGCACTCATATTTCAGCAAGTTTTTAGATATTCCAGATAATTATTACATTCAACTAAGTAGCAATTCCTAGGTGGAGAATTTCAGTAAGACAGTTCTTGAGCTAGAGCAAGCCACATTATGGATGTTAGTTTCATCAAATACAGCAAGTTATAAAAGACAATGGCGGGCTCTGCTGCACAAACAACGGCGTATAACTGACGGGATAAAATCCAGTTTATTGTTCTCATCACTCATAGTGTCTCGTAACCAGATATAAAAGACAAAGATGCAGAAATGGCAGAGTATTTCTTCATTAAGTAGTAAAGTTATTTTTTCAATTTCATCGACACAGCAGACTAAAACTTCCAAACCAAACAATTGCTTCGAGACTTGCCATGAACAAAAGAAACCATTAGACAGTTGTACTTGAAAAGAAGCTTAAAAGCATGGTATCTGCCTCAATTATTAGGCATACATTCTATTTTAAGAAAGGATCGGCAAAACAAATGATGGATTATTTTGTAAACACAATTCGTGAGCATGCTTTATGTGACGAACACAAAGATTGTAGAGCTGCACATGATAGTTTTGATGACTATTTTAGTGAAGACGAAACAGAAGCCGAGTCGGACTTGGAAGACTTGTCAGCAGATGATGATCAGCTTTTCTGTAATTGTCCTAATCCACCAAGAAATATTATCAAACAACACTATCTTCACTGATTTTCGATTATAAGAACATGACTTTCACTGGAAAATACAAAAAAAATTAATGTTACAATATTCCTCAAAAACTCTTATTTGGTTTCATGGTTACAATAAAGATATTTTAAATGAAATGAAATACTATATTTTGCGAAGAAAATTCATGATGAAATAATTGAGTGTACAACAACTTAAAATACATCTTGACAGCAATCAAACACAAGAACCAAACACTACTAACGTGATAACAGAATTGTACCAAAAAGCAAAAAACTTAAATCACATCTTGATAGCAATCAAACACAAGAACCAAACACTACTAAAGTGATAATCAAATATCCAAAATAGCACAAACGCCAAAAATAGCACAAAAGCCCAAAAAAATTGAAAATATATCAGTAACAATAAATAAATCACTGAGGCAATCAGAGTACATCTAAGACTTGAACACATGTTGTGGTAAATCCTTAATTAGGCTGATAATCACAACTATAACATGTAGCACAATCGCTAAAAAATAGCAAATAGGCTGAGGTGGTCTGAGTACATCTACGACTTGAACACAGAAACCAGTGTTCAGGTTGTGGTAATATGAATTAGAAAAATAAATAGCAGCAAATAAAAGAAAAATCAACTTCAACCACATGTATACTGAGGTAACTTTCTCCATTGATTCCTGAAATGCCAAAAAAACAGACATGGCAAGTGCATCATTATACTTGTATCAGCAAACAGAGCACTTTGGGGGAGCAAATGAAAATCAGGCAGCTCGAGGCAATGAAAGAGGTTGCAGATCAAGAGGTCCAAATCCTGGTTATGTTTAACAAATTCTTTCTTTCAGTAACTAACAATAACTTAATCCCTTTGCAAAAGAATTCCAAGGTACAAGTTGACCATTAGCTACAACAAACCAAAAACATGGTGACAAGAAACCATCCATGACACTCAAAGAAAGCTAAATAAAATCAGGATTGAAAAGCTACATGAACACAATAAGTAACACAGCCAACCAGGTTATCAATGTTCGAAAATTAGCTATTATTTTCATTAACACTTTGCATGCGAGAAGCCAATAAAATGGCTCAAATTAAATATTGACCCCGCCTAGTGTAGCACGAGTACGCTTGTTTACATGTATCTGCCTGTGAGCTGTCGTGACATAGCCCCGCTACTCGTCCTAATCCTAACCTCCAGTCCGTACGCTGCCTGTCGAGACATAGCCCACCGCGACAGTGAAGTAAAGTTTCTAGCAGCTGTTTTAAGCAAAACATCTTGCTATGGATATGGGCAACTAATTTTTATGGTTAAAATCCCGGTTATTATTATTGTGTTATTAAAAATGGCGTTCCAGACATATGGGAGTGAGTTGAACTAGCTTGTTGTACAAGACTTAGCAGTTTATGGTTTTGTATTCGTACTAGACTATAAAAGATTCATGAACAACAACTACCACCAGCGCATCGACGATTTAGTGGATGAGCTGGATGACCAGGAGGAGGCTAGGAGGGCAGCCATTAGAGTAAGCTGATTAAAATTCTAGAAAATCGGTTATGGGCTATAACTGGTCAGCATTTGCTGCCGGAGATGGTTATGAGAGACCAACAAAGTCTAGTTAGTAGCACGCACGTAGATACGCAACTGCTCTACGCAACGTATAAAATCAATGACATTTTAGCGTGTACACGCCCTGCCCTGGCCATGGTATTCGTTTACACATTATTATAATTTTAAATCTTTATGGGCTACTGGTAACACATGTACAGTTATAAAATCTTTTTTATAGTAAGCCTGTACCAGGATGGGGTTGGTTGTGGTGGTGAGCCTGCCGTTGCGGTATGCACCACCACAACGCCAGTGGGGCGGATGGAGTGGGGGCTCGACGGAACATCTGTCTATATAATAGGAGCTAGTAATCCCGTCGGGGACTTCAGCACAGTCGGCAACACAACAATAGCATTTACGGGAAAAACTGCTGTAGCAGTGCTGTAGCTAAACAATTATTTCAATTTGCCAAAAATAAACTTCTAGATGCAGAATTTCAGAGGTTAAGGAGAAGCCTAAGTTTAATCCCAGGAGTCGCCTTCCTCACAAAGGAAACAGTATTGACACTACACATACTAAGTTTTGATATTGAGTTTATAGAGTTATCATTAACACTTTGCAAGTGAGAAGCCAATAAAATGGCTCAAATTAAATATTGACACCGGCTAGTGTAGTAGTCAGGTTCACTATGTAATTTTGTTCAAATTTTTGGGAGATTTGGAAAACTATATATTTTTGGAAAGCTTATAACATAAGGAGTCTGAAAATCAATGTTTGCATTTGCACAGATGCTTGTATTGTACTTTTTTAAGCGTATTAAATGACGAGTATTAATTAGCAACTTTCAAACAATTTAACTTATAATTGACATATGAAGGTAATTTAAAATTCAATACCTATGTATTCAGATGTAAACAATTCAGTGGTAGCAAAAAAATTTTGATTCTATCGATTTCAGTCATTTTAGTGGCTGTGAAATAATTTAATTTTATCACGTATTGCGATCGACCTACTGTTAAACTTGAAGCTGTCAGAAAGATTAAAGCAGCAATATTGAGCCATGGAATCCATTTAATGTAGAAGGGAACCAGCTATACAATTTCATCACACAAGTGTATGTACCCAGCCTCAAGAAGCAAAACAACAAAATGTATTTGTCTGGCAGCAAGGAGACAGTAAAGATTCACGATCAGATTATTGACATGAGAGAGACAAAAAATCTGTATGGTCGTAAAGCTGCATGTTGATGTTGATGATGACTCCAAGAGCACTTTTGCACCATATGGATCAATGTTGCCATGCACCGAAAAAGTTACGCTGATTCATAACCTAGAGAAGCTGGGAAACACAGGCCAAATAACTGCAGGCAATAACAGTACAACTAGAAAAATGCTGTTGTTGATGGAATGGTTCTAGTTCAGAAGTTTGCAAAGAAGAAAGGGACAATCAGTACAGTAAAAGATCTAGCCAAGAGTTTTAATGACAGGCTCACAAATCTGACAGCAGGATTCAGTGAAGTCATCTTGGTCTTTGATACATACAAACCCAACTCCCTCAAAGAGAAAACTAGAGAGAAACGACGACAAAGAATAGTTCCCATATGCAATACAAGATCGCAGATGATACAGACATCAAGCACATTTCAATCGCACGGTTTCTATCACATGAAAAATCAAAAGCAGATCTAACAGACTACCTCGCCAAAGCAATCCTGGATTGCAAAAGGAATCGATTCAGCTATTCATCACAGCAGCCTCGGGTCATACCAGAAGCAATGGGAACCTTCACTTCGAAGATAACAATCATGAAGAGGCTGACACACTTATGATCTGCCTGGCAGCAAAAGCATCACAACGATGTCCTGATGCACAATTGATATACTTCTCTCCTGATACAGATGTCTTGGTTCTGGCCGTGACACACTATGAGAGCTCTGCAAAAAGACATCAATTTCAATGGTTTCAGGTATGGTGGATGTTGAACCAACCTGGAGAGCATTAGGCGAAGAAAAGGCACAACTTTTATCTACATTTCATGCTTTTACTGGAGCAGACAACATTGGAAATTTCAGGGATAGGAAAAACAAGATGGTTTCAACAGTACATGAGAGCTGATGTGAGTTTGCCGAGAGCACTCATGAAACTACCAATGGAAGGTGACTTAACACAGGAAGTGAAAGATGAATTGGCTAATTTTGTTTGTTTGAGGTACTGTCCAAAGAGTATCTGCATTACCTGATTTAAGATGGCATCTGTTCTGCAAACAACTAGCAGCTGAAAGCAACAAATTACCACCTACGCATGGAGCACTTGAGGAACACATTAAGCGAGTGCGGTTACAAAGCCGGGTATGGTTCCAATTAAGCCACCATAATGCAGCAACAACCTTTGAACCACTAAATTTTGGATACTACAAGAATACAGATGGTCAAATTTTGCCAGTCACTACAAAGGTTCTTCCTGCACCACAGGCCATTAATGAGCTAGTTAGATGCTGTAAAACTGATTGCTCTACACTAAGATGTTCATGCAGGAAGAATAATCTACCATGCACAGAACTCTGCTCATGTGACACAGGATGTGCAAATGATGAAGACGGAAATGATACGGACAGTGATGACGATGATAATGAGCAATAAAATTAGTATTACTTGCCACAAAATTCTTTTTCTGTTGCTATGTGAGTTTTTGATCACTGATTACATATCATGTTTGAAAACCATCTCTGTGTGTAGTGAAATAGGCTCATGATTTCTGTTAATTACTATTAATTAGGTAGCAATTTTTAAGTCCCCGAAAAGTGGCCAAATGAGGTTCGGTGCAAATGCAAACATTGATTTTTGGATTCCTCATGTCATAAGCTTTTCAAAAATATAATGGTTTACTAATCTCCACAAAATTTGAACGAAACTGTTTTCATGAACATAGTGAACCTGACTATAGCGCGAGGAAGAAAATTTACAGTGAAGTAAAGTTTCTAGCAGCTGTTTTAAGCAAAACATCTTGCTATCGATATGGGCAATTAATTTTTATGGTTAAAATCCGGGTTATTATTATTGTGTTATTAAAAATGGCGTTCCAGACATATGGGAGTGAGTTGAACTAGCTTGTTGTACAAGACTTAGTAGTTTATGGTTTTGTATTACTACTAGACTATAAAAGATTCATGAACATCAACTACCACCAGCGCATCGACGATTTAGTGGATGAGCTGGATGACCAGGAGGAGGCTAGGAGGGCAGCCATTAGAGTAAGCTGATTAAAATTCTAAAAAGTCTTGCACAGTTATGGGCTATAACTGGTCAGCATTTGCTGCCGGAGATGATTATGAGAGACCAACAAAGTCTAGTTAGTAGCAAACAACTAATGCAATAGCAATCGAAATAAATACACTATTGCAGGAATAGAGACAGTGTAGAGAAAAAAATTTGAAAGCACACCCCAACAAATTTGCTCATCCACAGATATCCAACTAAATTCACTGTATCAGTGACTATACTCACTAACAAATGACTCACATTACAACCACATCCAGTGGCAAGAAAAACTGCAATGATGAGATCTAGTTTGAAACTTTTTTGCGTGGGTGAGCTTGTAACCACACTCAAGAGATGCGGTCGACTCCGCCCAAGATAATTGCTGACTCAGCAATACTCCAGCTATCCTTCTGCCACGTGCACGTTTAGTAATTCTGTAAAGGTTAGCTGGATGCTTTGTCTATTGCTTATGCTAAGTTTCACCTTTTTTTCAAGTAGTCGCCGATGTCATCCGCGGCAAGCCCCGAGCTCTCGATCAGCCTCGAGCGCGGCCGAGCCCCGAGCTCGGCAAGTCGCAATCATGCCCTAATGTGAGTCATTTATCTAACTATACATCAAAAGGAAAGTTTCAAATAATAACACTGTGGGATGTGAAGAATAACAATAAATAACTCTCCCACTACTGTAGCATTTGGAAATTCTTAAAGTAAAGCAAAAATAAACCGATTAAAAGAAAATGGGCTCCAACTCATCAAAAGATCTCTATGGATCACACAAAGGCCTACTTTATACCTGAAAAGACAACTTTTGAAACATTCAACTCCTTGTTGTTGAAGGAGATATTATCCACACGTTTCAAATGACTCTATCTAGAACACACTCCGTAAGTTGGAAAGGTTTTCAAAAGCTTAGGGACTTCTTTCCTTTGAAGCAAATAGGACACTATTTTGTTGCACCAAAACCTTTTTAGCTTAAAAACAGATCTGCTACAGGAGTGGCAGATGATTGCCTCCACATGACTCGTATCAGACAGCTTATGGGGTACATGATTGGGCACACTCTAGTCGCTATGACGAATTTAAACTTTAGTAGACCAATCTTAGGAATTCACATGGAGAATTCGTAACAGAAATACACTTAAAACACTATAAAGAAATCAACAATGTTCCTGATTAAGAGTCCTATTGATGCTCTACTCCCTTAGCCAGTCCGCCAAGTTGTCAGCCTACTGCTAATAAATCAGGAGACAGAATATAGAAACGTAGTCGGAACTTTCCGTCCGGATATTACCAGCCCTGCCTACATTCGACCAACTGGAAGCATGAACATGGCTACAGGTTTACCAACATTGTGCTTGTTGCACTCCATCAGTACCACCATTTATACAGACCGTTGCCGACACCACCAGTACCACTGGTGCCCACTACCACCCAACGTAACTCTAACAAAGAGCGATGCCAGGCCGGCAGTGAAACCTATTATAACTATTTTGTTATAACCAAGCACTGAGAATTGTTTCAAATAATAATATACATAAGTGTAATGCTTTGCGCAATTTTATTTAATTGTTCATAATGTGAATATTTGTTTTTGCCCTATTGGCTCCAGATGGTACTTCTTGATGTAAGCCACAATGCATTATGATCAACAGTGACATAAATTATTTGAATGGAGTTGTACTAAAATGTAGTGCCATTGTGAGCCTGCAGCGTGTACAGGAGGTTCATTTAACTGCCCTATATATACCATGGCGTCATTATAATTCTGGACTATTCTGTGTGGCAATTCTGGCTGATCTAACCATATGGGCGGTAGTACGAATATATCAGTTTTTGATCTCTTTAACAGGATCCCATCAAACCAGAGCTACGCTCACTATTATTGATGATAATTTCTAGACCATAGTTAGCCGCACAATTCACATCTGCGACTAGATCTCATTGAGAGAATCTCATATGAAGGCAAGCTTCTATGGAGGATAGACAACTTCAGAAATCGCCAACACGAGGCAGTGGTTGCAATTTGGAAATCAATATTATCTGCTCCATTTTATACATCCTATCGAGGTTACAAAATGTGTTAAATTAATTAACACTAAAATAATACATCAACTGTTGTGTGGTACATGTCTAATACATTCTGAGGCATCCTGCTCAAACAATATCAGATGATGTGATAAAAAATTAATGTGGGACATCTCGTTTAACCAGAATGTGGTCTATGACTCCAGCCATGTTATTGTCACAACAGGAAGGACACTCATTAGCTCTTGGCTCTAATTGTGACAGTAATTTTGGAACAAGAGCATCAATGTTGCAGCAATATTAAAGATAGAAGAGGACCGTTAAGTTACGGTTTTTATTTTGATGTCTCTCAATTATTATCAACTAGGTTACATGATGAAGTGTCGACTCTGTTGAAGGAAGATCAAGACGTGCAAATGTGTCTAATAGATGGTTGACTATCAATGTACGAGAGCTGTCTAAAGCAGTGTATACACTAACAACACACAGTGCAACATGTGGAGGTGCTTGCTATATTGAGGTTCAAACAAATCCTAGACTGTCTGTTCTAAGAGTAATGCTAGCTCTTCTCTTCGTTCCTCTCATCAAATAACTACTAGAGTTGACAAAAAAGTGAATAAGGCAAAAAAGTGAATAGGACTGAACAGACACATAAGGCTTTGTTCAGTACAAGCAGGAATTATTTAATATTTATTTTGTTAAAGGATCAATTATTGCTTCAATGAAGTCAACTCATACTTATTATGATACACACAGTCTGACACCATGCATGTATCATACAGCCAATTTCAGCTGCACGACAATCATTGCAAGTTAAATTAAGTGTAATGCTTTGCGCAATTTTGTTTAATTGTTCATAATGTGTTTTTGCCCTATTGGCTCCAGATGGTACTTCTTGATGTAAGCCACAATGCATTATGATCAACAGTGACATAAATTATTTGAATGGAGTTGTACTAAAATGTAGTGCCATTGTGAGCCTGCAGCGTGTACAGTAGCTTCATTTAACTGCCCTATATATACCATGGCGTCATTATAATTCTGGACTATTCTGTGTGGCAATTCTGGCTGATCTAACCATATGGGCGGTAGTACGAATATATCAGTTTTTGATCTCTTTAACAGGATCCCATCAAACCAGAGCTACGCTCACTATTATTGATGATAATTTCTAGACCATAGTTAGCCGCACAATTCACATCTGCGACTAGATCTCATTGAGAGAATCTCATATGACGGCAAGCTTCTATAGAGGATAGACAACTTCAGAAATCGCCAACACGAGGCAGTGGTTGGAATTTGGAAATCGATATTATCTGCTCCATTTTATACATCCTATCGAGGTTACAAAATGTGTTAAATTAATTAACACTAAAATAATACATCAACTGTTGTGTGGTACATGTCTAATACATTCTGAGGCATCCTGCTCAAACAATATCAGATGATGTGATAAAAAATTAATGTGGGACATCTCGTTTAACCAGAATGTGGTCTATGACTCCAGCCATGTTATTGTCACAACAGGAAGGACACTCATTAGCTCTTGGCTCTAATTGTGACAGTAATTTTGGAACAAGAGCATCAATGTTGCAGCAATATTAAAGATAGAAGAGGACCGTTAAGTTACGGTTTTTATTTTGATGTCTCTCAATTATTATCAACTAGGTTACATGATGAAGTACTTATTCTCTGTTGAAGGAAGATCAAGACGTGCAAATGTGTCTAATAGATGGTTGACACATTATCAATGTAGCAGAGCTGTCTAAAGCAGTGTATACACTAACAACACACAGTGCAACATGTGGAGGTGCTTGCTATATTGAGGTTCAAACCAATCCTAGACTGTCTGTTCTAAGAGTAATGCTAGATCTTCTCTTCGTTCTTCTCATCTTAATAACTACTAGATGACAAATAAGATGGATTGTGAATATGGCAGCTGTTCTTGGTCAGATGTCTAATGGTGGGCATACCGAAAGAGGTTAAACAGCATACCAATGACATTCCCGGAATGAACAAACTGATGTTCAAGCAAACAGAGCACTTTGGGGGAGCAAATGAAAATCAGGCAGCTCGAGGCAATGAAAGAGGCTGCAGATCAAGAGGTCCAAATCCTGGTTCTGTTCAAAAAATTCTTTCTTTCCGTAACTAACAATAACTTAATCCCTTCGCAAAATAATTCCAAGGTACAAGTTGACCATTAGCTACAACAAATCAAAAACATGGTGTCAAGAAACCATCCATGACACTCAAAGAAAGCTAAATAAAATCAGCATTGAAAAGCTACATGAACACAACAAGTAACACAGCCAAACAGGTTATCAATGTTCGGAAAATTAGCTATTATTTTTATTATCTAAACAATTATTTTCATTAACACTTTGCATGTGAGAAGCGAATAAAATGGCTCAAATTAAATATTGACACCGCCTAGTGTAGCACGAGGAAGAAAATTTACAGTGAAGTAAAGTTTCTAGCAGCTGTTTTAAGCAAAACATCTTGCTATGGGTATGGGCAATTAATTTTTATGGTTAATATCCCGGTTATAATTATTGTGTTATTAAAAATGGCGTTCCAGACATATGGGAGTGAGTTGAACTAGCTTAATGTACAAGACTTAGTGGTTTATGGTTTTGTATTCGTACTAGACTATTCGAGATTCATGAACAACAACTACCACCAGCGCATCGACGATTTAGTGGATGAGCTGGATGACCAGGAGGAGGCTAGGAGGGCAGCCATTAGAGCAAGCTGATTAAAATTCTAGAAAATCGGTTATGGGCTATAACTGGTCAGCATTTGCTGCCGGAGATGGTTATGAGAGACCAACAAAGTCTAGTTAGTAGCAAACAACTAATGCAATAGCAATTGAAATAAATACACTATTGCGGGAATAGAGACAGTGTAGAGAAAGAAAATTTGAAAGCACACCCCCAAAAATTGGCTCATCCACAGATATCCAACTAAATTCACTGTATCAGTGACTATACTCACTAATAAATAATGCTCTCGATCAAACAAAATGCTGGTCATTTTTCTAACTATACATCAAAAGGAAAGTTTCAAATAATAACACTCTGGGATGTGAAGAAAAACAATAGATAACTCTCCCACTACTGTTACATTTACAGGGAAAAGTGCTGTAGCAGGGGCGCAAGTCTTCACATCCAACGCCACTCTGAGCACTGCACAAGTTGAATCTGCGCAGTGCTCAGATGGATCAACCCTCCTGAGGCACAAATTAAAAGTCCAAGGCAAGCACACTCGATAACCTTGCTGTTTATTACTTTGCCTTTGTACATTCAGTTTTTGACTTTGTCAAGAAAACACCAGATGGTGTGACAACAAATACAACTAGAACGAGCATCACGAGTATGCTCACCACAGTAAGCGTACGTTGCATTGACGAAGTAGGAAACATGGGATCAGAAGCCGTGTTGAATGTCACTAATGAGGCAGATGACGACCATCTACAGGCCGGAGTGCTAGTACCAGCAAGAGGTTCCAAAGTAAATGGAAGAACTCAGCACTACGAATATGTTCATGTCGAGAAATCACCGTCGATCTGGTTCAAGATAATGGAACCTAAACATTTACTCAACAGTTAACATTTACAGCACTAGAAATGATGAAGTTGAAGAAGTAGAAGAAGAAGAAGAAGATTTTTGGTAATTCTCAAAGAACAGGAAGCGTGGTGCAGATGAGTCGATAATACCGGAAGAGGACACAACACACTGAGGATGGTGAAACCTACACCATTTTCAACATTACAGTGGTCAAACAGGCATCCCTTCCTGCTCAGGATGAGGGAGATAGAAAAGAAGGGGCTGATGATAAAAATGCCGAACTACACAAAAGACATTTTATGATAAATATTATTTTAAGAATACAGTTACATCAACTAAGTAGCTGGTTATGTCACCAGAGGAGCACCTTGTCACAAGCATCTGACAGCGTAAATAATAATCAATGTTACAAGTTGAATTTCCTAGAAAGCGAGTTCTCCGTCGACCTCCTGCTCACACTGCTCATACTAGTTCTCCGCCGTTGGGCGGCCGGTGCCTGGTAGGTTTTTGAATAAACAAATCTCGGCATCAGGACTCTGTACTGATATTTTTTCTGCTTCGGCTCCGTTTGTTCTGTACTTTTTATTAAATAATTTTCCAAAGTTGTTGTATTTCAATATGAACGTTATTTTGTTCGCTTGTGTATCTAGCTCACTCTGTTGTGATAATTATTATTGTTTACATTATTATTGTTTACATTATTATTGTTTAACAGGATCCCATCAGACCACTCGGCTAACAGTATTTAAGTACAATACAATGGTTAGCGGTACAATTCAAACTTTACATCTGCGACTAGATCTCATTGAGAGAATCTCGTATGACAGCAAGCTTTTATGGAGGATTGACAACTTCAGAAATCGCCAACACGAGGCAGTGGCTGGAATTCAGAAATCAATATTGTTTGCTCCTTTTTATACATCGCACCAAATTTACAAAATGTGTTTAATTAACACACGATGTCGATAGAGCTAGTGGGCACATTACCAGATATTCAGATGTGTCAGAACGAACTGGTAAAGAACAATTTAAAAAAATATGTCCGAGTGCAACTTTGATGAAGTGTCGATTCTGTTGCAGGAAGATCAAGACGTGCAAATGTGTCTAATAGATGGTTGACACATTATCAATGTAGGAGAGCTGTCTAAAGCAGTGTATACACTAACAACACACAGTGCAACATGTGGAGGTGCTCGCTGTATTGAGGTTCAAACCAATCCTAGACTGTCTGTTCTAAGAGTAATGCTAGCTCTTCTCTTCGTTCCTCTCATCAAATAACTACTAGAGATGACAAAAAAGATGGATTGTGAATATGGCAGCTGTTCTTGGTCAGATGTCTAATGGTGGGCATACCGAAAGAGGTTGAACAGCATACCAATGACATTCCCGGAATGAACAAACTGATGTTCAAGCAAAAAGAGCACTTTGGGAGAGCAAATGAAAATCAGGCAGCTCGAGGCAATGAAAGAGGCTGCAGATCAAGAGGTCCAAATCCTGGTTCTGTTCAAAAAATTCTTTCTTTCCGTAACTAACAATAACTTAATCCCTTCGCAAAATAATTCCAAGGTACAAGTTGACCATTAGCTACAACAAACCAAAAACATAGTGTCAAGAAACCATCCATGACACTCAAAAGAAAGCTAAACAAAGTCAACATTGAAAAGCTACATGAACACAACAAGTAACACAGCCAACCAGGTTATCAATGTTCGGAAAATTAGCTATTATTTTTATTATCTAAACAATTATTTTCATTAACACTTCATTAACGCTGTTTTAAGCAAAACATCTTGCTATGGGTATGGGCAACTAATTTTTATGGTTAAAATCCGGGTTATTATTATTGTGTTATTAAAGATGGCGTTCCAGACATATGGGAGTGAGTTGAACTAGCTTGTTGTACAAGACTTAGTAGTTTATGGTTTTGTATTACTACTAGACTATAAAAGATATGAACATCAACTACCACCAGCGCATCGACGATTTAGTGGATGAGCTGGATGACCAGGAGGAGGCTAGGAGGGCAGCCATTAGAGTAAGCTGATTAAAATTCTAAAAAGTCTTGCCCGGTTATGGGCTATAACTGGTCAGCATTTGCTGCCGGAGATGGTTATGAGAGACCAACAAAGTCTAGTTAGTAGCAAGCACGTAGATACGCAACTGCTCTACGCAACGTATAAAAATCAATGACAATTTAGCGTGTACACGCCCTGCCCTGGCCATGGTATTCGTTTACACATTATTATAATTTTAAATCTTTATGGGCTACTGGTAGTACAGGTACAGTTATAAAATCTTTTTTATAGTAAGTCTGTACCAGGATGGGGTTGGTTGTGGTGGTGAGCCTGCCGTTGTGGTATGCACCACCACAACACCAGTGGAGAGGATGGAGTGGGGGCTCGACGGAACATCAGTCTATATAATTAATAGGATCTAATAACCCCGTCGGGGACTTCCGCACAGTCGGCAACACAACAATAACATTTACGGGAAAAACTGCTGTAGCTTAACAATTATTTTCATTAACACTTTGCAATAGCAATCGAAATAAATACACTATTGCAGGAATAGAGACAGTGTAGAGAAAGAAATCTTTGAAAGCACACCCCAAAAAAATTTGCTCATCCACAGATATCCAACTAAATTCACTGTATCAGTGACTATACTCACTAACACTCTGGGATGTAAAGAATAACAATAGATAACTCTCCCACTACTGTAGCATTTGGAAATTCTTAAAGTAAAGCAAAAATAAACCGATTAAAAGAAAATGGGCTTCAACTCATCAAAAGATCTCTATGGATCACGCAAAGGCCTACTTAGTACCTGAAAAGACAGCTTTTGAAACATTCAACTCCTTGTCGTTGAAGCAGATATTATCCACACGTTTCAAATGACTCTATCTATAACACACGGCATAAGTGAGAAAGCTTTAGGGACTTCTTTCCTTTGAAGCAAATAGGACACTATTTTGTTGCACCAAAACCTTTTTAGCTTAAAAACAGATCTGCTACAGGAGTGGTAGATGAATGCCTCCACATGACTCGTATCAGACAGCTTATGGGGTACATGATTGGGCACACCCTAGTCGCTATGACGAATTTAAACTTTAGTAGACCAATCTTAGGAATTTACATGGAGAATTCGTAACAGAATATTTCCCTGACCCTTAGTGGCAGCCCAATTGAAAGTCCCCTTAGTGGCCCCACGAAGTGGGAGAGCTCACTAGTGGACGGTTGAACAGTCCAAATTTTAGCTACACTTATCCCAGGTTGGTGCCGCCTGGGACGGCTAGCTGTTATATCGTGTGTCTGGGACAAGGTTTGGAGCCATCCCAGTAAAGGTGCGTTACTCAAAAATTTACTTAAACTGGGCAGAACCCAAGCCCAGTAAAGCTCGGCGACGGTAAGGTCGAGTGATCTCGACCAGGAAAGGGAAAGAGCCCACCTGGTGAGCTGGGCCGCCTAGCATCAGCTGGAGCGGTGCAGCGCGCTGAGGTGGGCGAAAAGAACCATGATTGGGAGAAGCCGTATAAGTGTCCGACCTGTAGGGCCCGGATATGCCGGAATAAATAACAAATCCCCAGCGTTAGCCCACCCAGGGGTGAAGGCAGCCTAGTATTAGCTAGAGCGGCACGACCCACTGGGGTGGGCAAGAAAGTGTCCCCAATGGCCGAGAAGCCATATAATTGCCCTTAGGTGCCTTAGGCAAACTGTTGAATTGCTCCAGGGTCTGTAAACCGTATGGCTCAAGCTCGAAGGGGAGGCTCAATGAGCTAGTCCACCTGAGAGGGAAAGACACGCGGGGGAAGGGCTGGGGACAAGGAAACAGCGAGAGGCCCTGAATATGTTTTTACTGTGCGTATTGTTGTCTGTTGTCTGTGCAGGTCCTGGTTGGTTGTCTCCCTACGTGGTGCAGGGAGAGAAAGAGTGATTGTGCCTCAAAATACGAATCCCAGAGTGGGAGTCGTTCATTCACGTGAAGGTGGGTGCCTTGGGAAAACTGTTGAATTGCCCCAGGCAGGTCGAACTGTGTGGCTCAAACTCGAAGAGGCGGCTCGAATCGTTAATACAAACGGAGCTAGTCCTACTAAGAGGGAGAGTCACGCAAGAGACAGGCTTGGGTGCGAGGAGACGACGAGATGCCCTAGGCTCACCTTTACAATAGATCTTGTTATTTGCCCAGGTTTTGACCAAGTCCTTGGAGCCCACCTAGTGTGTAGCCCAGGGCTGGTGACTGTGATCCGTGAGTGAAGCGGCTAACTGTTATTTCGGTCAAGCTTATCCCGGAATCAGGGACGGCTGACCACTTCTGTTGCTGATTGGAGCAAAGCTCCCAGAGCAAGACTGCGCGCCCTACACCCGCGAGGTGCAGTGAAGAAGAAAGGGCAACTCTGAGATCGCAGGTTGAAAAACCCTAAGACGTCCCAGAGCATATCGGTGGAGTCAAGCAAACCAGACTTCTCTACCCTGGACAGTGTTACGGGGATGACTAGCCTGGCGACTTCCACCGCTCCTGATCCCAGTCCTTTTGGAACCTCATCGAAATATCGTCCTGATGTGACTGTTGGTCGGCGTATTTCTGGGAATTTTGTACCAATACTGTACTGTGAAGTACAATCATCTCCCATTTCACATTCTGTGTGTAAGAATGTATCGAATTTGATATCTCTGTTAAGACTGCTGCGCCACTTGAGCACCGAAGTCACTTGCCTTTCAGGCTTTACAATCCCAAATGCCGACGAGAAAAAGAAATGTGGCGTAGAAACAACTGTCTTTTGGAAAGACTTCCGTTTCCACTTCACCACAGTTGACATAAGTATAACACAATTGAGGGACAAGATATGTGCCGAGTTTCAAAGGGTCAACAAATTACTTCCTTCAACTTGCAAGTCTTTCACCTTTCCATTCTTTGTTCCATTGTCACAATCAGAATGCAGTAGCTTTGGTGAAAAGGACGAAGTGGCCACGGTTCCATGCCAAGTGCCCTCAAGGTTCAATATAATTGTAAGAACTTCCACACATTTGTGGAAATACAGAGTAAATCGATCGGTATCATTTGCGTATTTGGCAATGGCTGTAGCAGAATCGGGCAAACCCCCTACTCTGTTTTCTATGTATCAAAAGCGAAATGATAACGGGTTTGAAAGGTATGCCATACTAAAGCGTCCACTTTCCAGTACAAATGCTATATTGTGCTGCAAGGAATTGATAAGAGGAGTTGCTGCAGCGCTCGATGAGTTGCATTCATATGGGTATTCCCATCTTGATGTGAGACTTCCGAATGTTTGTTTCAATAGCAGCTATCAACCTGTACTAATTGACTTGGACAGAACAGAACCGATAGGCAAGGTGACAGGGTCCTTGTATGATCGATATGCAGTGCGACCGCGCTCGAGGCTGATCGAGAGCTCGGGGCTTGCCGCGGATGACATCAGCGACTACTACTGAATTGCCGTCAGCTGGACGCCTAATCTCTGGACGCCTAATCTCCTTTGCGTCCAGCGCCTGGACGCAAAGGAGATTAGGCGAAGCGGCGGACGCGCCGGCAGTGGGAAGCGGATCCCTTGGGAAAAGCTTCACTTGGATGACGAGATACTGAGTACGAGGGCCGAAAGTCGAGTACCTTACCCGAAGGGCTACAGGGACCGGTGGGTTGAAATCTGGCGTAAGAAGTTTCCGAGGATGAACCCAACGAAACATGCTCTTACTGCTAGATATAGGAGGATAGTGGGCCTCGAGAAGCGAGGTTGTAAAACCAAGGGAGAGTTTCGGGGTTGCTCTCTTGAGGCCCGACAAGCCTCCAATGATCAACGGCAGCTCTCCGAGAGCCAAACCGGTCCTGCTGAGAAAAGCCTGAGTAAAGAGTCCAAGCACGGCGGGGAACTAAGACTGAAAGTGCGCGGTTGGAAAAAGTTGGCTACTAATAGATGGTTGACACATTATCAATGTAGCAGAGCTGTCTAAAGCAGTGTATACACTAACAACACACAGTGCAACATGTGGAGGTGCTTGCTATATTGAGGTTCAAACAAATCCTAGACTGTCTGTTCTAAGAGTAATACTAGCTCTTCTCTTCGTTCCTCTCATCAAATAACTACTAGAGATGACAAAAAAGATGGATTGTGAATAAGGCAGCTGTTCTTGGTCAGATGTCTACTGGTGGTGGGCATACCGAAAGAGGTTGAACAGCATACCAATGACATTCCCGGAATGAACAAACTCATGTTCAATTCAAGCAAACAGAGCACTTTGGGGGAGCAAATGAAAATCAGGCAGCTCGAGGCAATGAAAGAGGCTGCAGATCAAGAGGTCCAAATCCTGGTTCTGTTTAAAAAATTCTTTCTTTCCGTAACTAACAATAACTTAATCCCTTCGCAAAAGAATTCCAAGGTACAAGTTGACCATTAGCTACAACAAATCAAAAACATGGTGTCAAGAAACCATCCATGACACTCAAAAGAAAGCTAAACAAAATCAGCATTGAAAAGCTACATGAACACAACAAGTAACACAGCAAGAACACAGCCAACCAGGTTATCAATGGTCAGGAAATTAGCAATTATTTTTATTAAGCTTCACAATATTTTTATCTAAACAATTATTCTCATTAACACTTTGCATGTGAGAAGCAAATAAAATGGCTCAAATTAAATATTGACACCGCCTAGTGTAGCGCGAGGAAGAAAATTTACAGTGAAGTAAAGTTTCTAGCAGCTGTTTTAAGCAGTCGAGCTCTCACTCTTCTGTGTTTTCAGGTGAGTTCTTTTAGCTTTAATTTTGTTGCTGTAGTTTAAAATGTTCACACTGTCTAGTCTAGTTTGTAAAACATCTTGCTATGGATATGGGCAATTAATTTTTATGGTTAAAATCCTGGTTATTATTATTGTGTTATTAAAAATGGCGTTCCAGACATATGGGAGTGAGTTGAACTAGCTTGTTGTACAAGACTTAGTAGTTTATGGTTTTGTATTCCTACTAGACTATTCGAGATTCATGAAAATGAACTACCACCAGCGCATCGACGATTTAGTGGATGAGCTGGATGACAAGGAGGAGGCTAGGAGGGCAGCCATTAGAGTAAGCTGATTAAAATTCTAAAAAGTCTTGCCCGGTTATGGGCTATAACTGGTCAGCATTTGCTGCCAGAGATGGTTATGAGAGACCAACAAAGTCTAGTTAGTAGCAAACAACTAATGCAATAGCAATCGAAATAAATACACTATTGCAGGAATAGAGACAGTGTAGAGAAAGAAATCTTTGAAAGCACACCCCAACAAATTTGCTCATCCACAGATATCCAACTAAATTCACTGTATCAGTGACTATACTCACTAACAAATGGCTCACATTACAACCACATCCAGTGGCAAGAAAAACTGCAATGATGAGATCTAGTTTGAAACTTTTTTGCGTGGGTGAGCTTGTAACCACACTCAAGAGATGTGGTCGACTCCGCCCAAGATAATTGCTGACTCAGCAATACTCCAGCTATCCTTCTGCCACGTGCACGTTTAGTAATTCTGTAAAGGTTAGCTGGATGCTTTGTCTATTGCTTATGCTAAGTTTCACCTTTTTTTCAAGTAGTCGCTGATGTCATCCGCGGCAAGCCCCGAGCTCTCGATCAGCCTCGAGCGCGGCCGAGCCCCAAGCTCGGCAAGTCGCAATCATGCCCTAATGTGAGTCATTTTTCTAACTATACATCAAAAGGAAAGTTTCAAATAATAACACTGTGGGATGTGAAGAATAACAATAAATAACTCTCCCACTACTGTAGCATTTGGAAATTCTTAAAGTAAAGCAAAAATAAACCGAACAAAAGAAAATGGGCTCCATCTCATCAAAAGATCTCTATGGATCACACAAAGGCCTACTTTATACCTGAAAAGACAACTTTTGAAACATTCAACTCCTTGTTGTTGAAGGAGATATTATCCACACGTTTCAAATGACTCTATCTAGAACACACTGCGTAAGTCGGAAAGGTTTTCAAAAGCTTAGGGACTTCTTTCCTTTGAAGCAAATAGGACACTATTTTGTTGCACCAAAACCTTTTTAGCTTAAAAACAGATCTGCTACAGGAGTGGCAGATGAATGCCTCCACATGACTCGTATCAGACAGCTTATGGGGTACATGATTGGGCACACTCTAGTCGCTATGACGAATTTAAACTTTAGTAGACCAATCTTAGGAATTTACATCGAGAATTCGTAACCAAAATACACTTAAAACACTATAAAGAAATCAACAATGTTCCTGATTAAGAGTCCTACTCCCTTAGCCATTCCGCCAAGTTGTCAGCCTGCTGATAATAAATCAGGAGACAGAATATAGAAACGTAGTCGGAACTTTCCGTCCGGATATTACCAGCCCTGCCTACATTCGACCAACTGGAAGCATTAACATGGCTACAGGATTACCAACATTGTGCTTGTTGTACTCCATCATTGACAACAAAGAATTTATCAAAGATGACTGCATGTTTTTAGGAGTTGTGATTGACACATGCAACATACCACAACCATGACATAAGTAACACTTGAACAATTTAAGGTTTTGATTTTTGTTCTGTAACTTTCATAATTTTGATAGTAGTTATATAGTTTGATTTGATAGTTTCATAGTAACTTTGATCATAATAAGATGATGTTCAACAACCAAATGGACTTTGAAGCCTGTGTCTAATTCTCTTATGAACAAGCATGGGTGGACATTCTCAAAAATAATAAAACAAAGGTAATAAGTGTAAGACGTAACTTAGCTAATACACAGGCCACATTAGCGCATAACATTCTGTGCATTCTGTCGGTGTTGAAAGCGAATTAATGCTGCAACATTGGCTTGGCACAACATTAACATTTTATTATGCTACTGGGATGTAAGTGGTTCGATTTCGAGTGCTGTATGCTGCAGCTAGCGGCATTGAGCCACGCCTCATGATGGAACGAAAATCACGTGCGCATAATAACAGCCAAAAATCATGTGCGCATACTAATACTTCCAACCTCTCTGCTAGCTGCTCTGTATACATGACATGTGCGCCCAACTGCCGCAGATGGTAAGCATTGAACAACGGTCTACAATTCGAACAGAGCTGTCGTTATCACAAATGCATGAATCTCTCGTGATTATTTCCTCTAGGAACAACTAGAAGTCAAGGAAGTAAAAGATCGAATATTCGTAGGAAGATTGCCTTTCAAGGTTAGTACCACTATTACCCTGGGCGCGTAGGTGCCAGAGGGTTACGTGTTTATGTCCTTCTATATAAAAAGTAGGTATGTTTATGATTATTATTATTTTCACTTTACTACAAAAATCAATAGCTATAGAGTGGCAAGTATTATAGTAGTCATGCACCTATCAATGCGATGCCCCACAACCCCCACCTCCGGCATATAGTGGGCTAGAGACTTCTTTCCTTTGAACCAAATAGGACACTATTTTGTTGAACAAAAAAATTATACTTAAAACACTATAAAGAAATCAATGTTTCTGATGAAGTGGAATACTATTGTCTACGTATTGTAGAAATAATAAAGTAAAGCAAAATACAACTGAAAATGAAGTCTAACGTTGCCAAGCGATGAGTGAATAAGAATAGAACAAAGCATGAAAATGAGTAAGCGTGAATAGATCTCACTGATCAAAATACAAAAACATGCCAAAACTGAAGAAAACAATAACCTTATCAAAAATTAAACTTTTTCCAGAGAATACAAGGAAAATGATTAACAAGAAAACTTAAATAAATGTACTAAATCACAACAAAATTACAATGTTTTGAAAAAAATTACAATACAAATTTCAATAAATTGCAGACAAAAGTGACGACAATTTTGGAGTGGTCACTGAAATGAACATTGAAATGAAATTTGTAAGAAATTTTATCACTGCAAAAAAATTATATAAATAAGCTCAACTTGAAATAATTATTTGACAATTAAAATTATGGACTGATGAGTTTAAAAACACTATATACATGTAATCATCAATAAAATGAAAAGAAGTCGACATTTTTATAGAATCATAATCATCACAATCATGTAGTTTCAACTTGATATTTCAATATGTGTGTGGTGGACTTGCTGCTGCACTCATACATGTATTTCAGCAAGTTTTAAAATTTAGTACATTCAACTAAGTAGCAATTCCTAGGTGGAGAATTTCAGTAAGATATTTCTCGTGCTAGATCAAGCCGCATTATGGGTGGTAGTGTCATCAAATACAGCAAGTTATAAAAGACAATGGCGGGTTCTGCTGCACAAACAACGGCGTATAACTGACGGGATAAAATCCAGTTTATTGTTCTCATCACTCATAGTGTCTCGTAACCAGATATAAAAGACAAAGATGCAGAAATGGCAGAGTATTTCTTCATTAAGTAGTAAAGTTATTTTTTCAATTTCATCGACACAGCAGACTAAAACTTCCAAACCAAACAATTGCTTCGAGACTTGCCATGAACAAAAGAAACCATTAGACAGTTGTACTTGAAAAGAAGCTTAAAAGCATGGTATCTGCCTCAATTATTAGGCATACATTCTATTTTAAGAAAGGATCGGCAAAACAAATGATGGATTATTTTGTAAACACAATTCGTGAGCATGCTTTATGTGACGAACACAAAGATTGTAGAGCTGCACATGATAGTTTTGATGACTATTTTAGTGAAGACGAAACAGAAGCCGAGTCGGACTTGGAAGACTTGTCAGCAGATGATGATCAGCTTTTCTGTAATTGTCCTAATCCACCAAGAAATATTATCAAACAACACTATCTTCACTGATTTTCGATTATAAGAACATGACTTTCACTGGAAAATACAAAAAAAATTAATGTTCCAATATTCCTCAAAAACTCTTATTTGGTTTCATGGTTACAATAAAGATATTTTAAATGAAATGAAATACTATATTTTGCGAAGAAAATTCATGATGAAATAATTGAGTGTACAACAACTTAAAATACATCTTGACAGCAATCAAACACAAGAACCAAACACTACTAACGTGATAACAGAATTGTACCAAAAAGCAAAAAACTTAAATCACATCTTGATAGCAATCAAACACAAGAACCAAACACTACTAAAGTGATAATCAAATATCCAAAATAGCACAAACGCCAAAAATAGCACAAAAGCCCAAAAAAATTGAAAATATATCAGTAACAATAAATAAATCACTGAGGCAATCAGAGTACATCTAAGACTTGAACACATGTTGTGGTAAATCCTTAATTAGGCTGATAATCACAACTATAACATGTAGCACAATCACTAAAAAATAGCAAATAGGCTGAGGTGGTCTGAGTACATCTACGACTTGAACACAGAAACCAGTGTTCAGGTTGTGGTAATATGAATTAGAAAAATAAATAGCAGCAAATAAAAGAAAAATCAACTTCAACCACATGTATACTGAGGTAACTTTCTCCATTGATTCCTGAAATGCCAAAAAAACAGACATGGCAAGTGCATAATTATACTTGTATCAGCAAACAGAGCACTTTGGGGGAGCAAATGAAAATCAGGCAGCTCGAGGCAATGAAAGAGGTTGCAGATCAAGAGGTCCAAATCCTGGTTATGTTTAACAAATTCTTTCTTTCAGTAACTAACAATAACTTAATCCCTTTGCAAAAGAATTCCAAGGTACAAGTTGACCATTAGCTACAACAAACCAAAAACATGGTGTCAAGAAACCATCCATGACACTCAAAGAAAGCTAAATAAAATCAGGATTGAAAAGCTACATGAACACAATAAGTAACACAGCCAACCAGGTTATCAATGTTCGAAAATTAGCTATTATTTTCATTAACACTTTGCATGCGAGAAGCCAATAAAATGGCTCAAATTAAATATTGACCCCGCCTAGTGTAGCACGAGTACGCTTGTTTACATGTATCTGCCTGTGAGCTGTCGTGACATAGCCCCGCTACTCGTCCTAATCCTAACCTCCAGTCCGTACGCTGCCTGTCGAGACATAGCCCACCGCGACAGTGAAGTAAAGTTTCTAGCAGCTGTTTTAAGCAAAACATCTTGCTATGGATATGGGCAACTAATTTTTATGGTTAAAATCCCGGTTATTATTATTGTGTTATTAAAAATGGCGTTCCAGACATATGGGAGTGAGTTGAACTAGCTTGTTGTACAAGACTTAGCAGTTTATGGTTTTGTATTCGTACTAGACTATAAAAGATTCATGAACAACAACTACCACCAGCGCATCGACGATTTAGTGGATGAGCTGGATGACCAGGAGGAGGCTAGGAGGGCAGCCATTAGAGTAAGCTGATTAAAATTCTAGAAAATCGGTTATGGGCTATAACTGGTCAGCATTTGCTGCCGGAGATGGTTATGAGAGACCAACAAAGTCTAGTTAGTAGCACGCACGTAGATACGCAACTGCTCTACGCAACGTATAAAATCAATGACATTTTAGCGTGTACACGCCCTGCCCTGGCCATGGTATTCGTTTACACATTATTATAATTTTAAATCTTTATGGGCTACTGGTAACACATGTACAGTTATAAAATCTTTTTTATAGTAAGCCTGTACCAGGATGGGGTTGGTTGTGGTGGTGAGCCTGCCGTTGCGGTATGCACCACCACAACGCCAGTGGGGCGGATGGAGTGGGGGCTCGACGGAACATCTGTCTATATAATAGGAGCTAGTAATCCCGTCGGGGACTTCAGCACAGTCGGCAACACAACAATAGCATTTACGGGAAAAACTGCTGTAGCAGTGCTGTAGCTAAACAATTATTTCAATTTGCCAAAAATAAACTTCTAGATGCAGAATTTCAGAGGTTAAGGAGAAGCCTAAGTTTAATCCCAGGAGTCGCCTTCCTCACAAAGGAAACAGTATTGACACTACACATACTAAGTTTTGATATTGAGTTTATAGAGTTATCATTAACACTTTGCAAGTGAGAAGCCAATAAAATGGCTCAAATTAAATATTGACACCGGCTAGTGTAGTAGTCAGGTTCACTATGTAATTTTGTTCAAATTTTTGGGAGATTTGGAAAACTATATATTTTTGGAAAGCTTATAACATAAGGAGTCTGAAAATCAATGTTTGCATTTGCACAGATGCTTGTATTGTACTTTTTTAAGCGTATTAAATGACGAGTATTAATTAGCAACTTTCAAACAATTTAACTTATAATTGACATATGAAGGTAATTTAAAATTCAATACCTATGTATTCAGATGTAAACAATTCAGTGGTAGCAAAAAAATTTTGATTCTATCGATTTCAGTCATTTTAGTGGCTGTGAAATAATTTAATTTTATCACGTATTGCGATCGACCTACTGTTAAACTTGAAGCTGTCAGAAAGATTAAAGCAGCAATATTGAGCCATGGAATCCATTTAATGTAGAAGGGAACCAGCTATACAATTTCATCACACAAGTGTATGTACCCAGCCTCAAGAAGCAAAACAACAAAATGTATTTGTCTGGCAGCAAGGAGACAGTAAAGATTCACGATCAGATTATTGACATGAGAGAGACAAAAAATCTGTATGGTCGTAAAGCTGCATGTTGATGTTGATGATGACTCCAAGAGCACTTTTGCACCATATGGATCAATGTTGCCATGCACCGAAAAAGTTACGCTGATTCATAACCTAGAGAAGCTGGGAAACACAGGCCAAATAACTGCAGGCAATAACAGTACAACTAGAAAAATGCTGTTGTTGATGGAATGGTTCTAGTTCAGAAGTTTGCAAAGAAGAAAGGGACAATCAGTACAGTAAAAGATCTAGCCAAGAGTTTTAATGACAGGCTCACAAATCTGACAGCAGGATTCAGTGAAGTCATCTTGGTCTTTGATACATACAAACCCAACTCCCTCAAAGAGAAAACTAGAGAGAAACGACGACAAAGAATAGTTCCCATATGCAATACAAGATCGCAGATGATACAGACATCAAGCACATTTCAATCGCACGGTTTCTATCACATGAAAAATCAAAAGCAGATCTAACAGACTACCTCGCCAAAGCAATCCTGGATTGCAAAAGGAATCGATTCAGCTATTCATCACAGCAGCCTCGGGTCATACCAGAAGCAATGGGAACCTTCACTTCGAAGATAACAATCATGAAGAGGCTGACACACTTATGATCTGCCTGGCAGCAAAAGCATCACAACGATGTCCTGATGCACAATTGATATACTTCTCTCCTGATACAGATGTCTTGGTTCTGGCCGTGACACACTATGAGAGCTCTGCAAAAAGACATCAATTTCAATGGTTTCAGGTATGGTGGATGTTGAACCAACCTGGAGAGCATTAGGCGAAGAAAAGGCACAACTTTTATCTACATTTCATGCTTTTACTGGAGCAGACAACATTGGAAATTTCAGGGATAGGAAAAACAAGATGGTTTCAACAGTACATGAGAGCTGATGTGAGTTTGCCGAGAGCACTCATGAAACTACCAATGGAAGGTGACTTAACACAGGAAGTGAAAGATGAATTGGCTAATTTTGTTTGTTTGAGGTACTGTCCAAAGAGTATCTGCATTACCTGATTTAAGATGGCATCTGTTCTGCAAACAACTAGCAGCTGAAAGCAACAAATTACCACCTACGCATGGAGCACTTGAGGAACACATTAAGCGAGTGCGGTTACAAAGCCGGGTATGGTTCCAATTAAGCCACCATAATGCAGCAACAACCTTTGAACCACTAAATTTTGGATACTACAAGAATACAGATGGTCAAATTTTGCCAGTCACTACAAAGGTTCTTCCTGCACCACAGGCCATTAATGAGCTAGTTAGATGCTGTAAAACTGATTGCTCTACACTAAGATGTTCATGCAAGAAGAATAATCTACCATGCACAGAACTCTGCTCATGTGACACAGGATGTGCAAATGATGAAGACGGAAATGATACGGACAGTGATGACGATGATAATGAGCAATAAAATTAGTATTAGTTGCCACAAAATTCTTTTTCTGTTGCTATGTGAGTTTTTGATCACTGATTACATATCATGTTTGAAAACCATCTCTGTGTGTAGTGAAATAGGCTCATGATTTCTGTTAATTACTATTAATTAGGTAGCAATTTTTAAGTCCCCGAAAAGTGGCCAAATGAGGTTCGGTGCAAATGCAAACATTGATTTTTGGATTCCTCATGTCATAAGCTTTTCAAAAATATAATGGTTTACTAATCTCCACAAAATTTGAACGAAACTGTTTTCATGAACATAGTGAACCTGACTATAGCGCGAGGAAGAAAATTTACAGTGAAGTAAAGTTTCTAGCAGCTGTTTTAAGCAAAACATCTTGCTATCGATATGGGCAATTAATTTTTATAGTTAAAATCCGGGTTATTATTATTGTGTTATTAAAAATGGCGTTCCAGACATATGGGAGTGAGTTGAACTAGCTTGTTGTACAAGACTTAGTAGTTTATGGTTTTGTATTACTACTAGACTATAAAAGATTCATGAACATCAACTACCACCAGCGCATCGACGATTTAGTGGATGAGCTGGATGACCAGGAGGAGGCTAGGAGGGCAGCCATTAGAGTAAGCTGATTAAAATTCTAAAAAGTCTTGCACAGTTATGGGCTATAACTGGTCAGCATTTGCTGCCGGAGATGATTATGAGAGACCAACAAAGTCTAGTTAGTAGCAAACAACTAATGCAATAGCAATCGAAATAAATACACTATTGCAGGAATAGAGACAGTGTAGAGAAAAAAATTTGAAAGCACACCCCAACAAATTTGCTCATCCACAGATATCCAACTAAATTCACTGTATCAGTGACTATACTCACTAACAAATGACTCACATTACAACCACATCCAGTGGCAAGAAAAACTGCAATGATGAGATCTAGTTTGAAACTTTTTTGCGTGGGTGAGCTTGTAACCACACTCAAGAGATGCGGTCGACTCCGCCCAAGATAATTGCTGACTCAGCAATACTCCAGCTATCCTTCTGCCACGTGCACGTTTAGTAATTCTGTAAAGGTTAGCTGGATGCTTTGTCTATTGCTTATGCTAAGTTTCACCTTTTTTTCAAGTAGTCGCCGATGTCATCCGCGGCAAGCCCCGAGCTCTCGATCAGCCTCGAGCGCGGCCGAGCCCCGAGCTCGGCAAGTCGCAATCATGCCCTAATGTGAGTCATTTATCTAACTATACATCAAAAGGAAAGTTTCAAATAATAACACTGTGGGATGTGAAGAATAACAATAAATAACTCTCCCACTACTGTAGCATTTGGAAATTCTTAAAGTAAAGCAAAAATAAACCGATTAAAAGAAAATGGGCTCCAACTCATCAAAAGATCTCTATGGATCACACAAAGGCCTACTTTATACCTGAAAAGACAACTTTTGAAACATTCAACTCCTTGTTGTTGAAGGAGATATTATCCACACGTTTCAAATGACTCTATCTAGAACACACTCCGTAAGTTGGAAAGGTTTTCAAAAGCTTAGGGACTTCTTTCCTTTGAAGCAAATAGGACACTATTTTGTTGCACCAAAACCTTTTTAGCTTAAAAACAGATCTGCTACAGGAGTGGCAGATGATTGCCTCCACATGACTCGTATCAGACAGCTTATGGGGTACATGATTGGGCACACTCTAGTCGCTATGACGAATTTAAACTTTAGTAGACCAATCTTAGGAATTCACATGGAGAATTCGTAACAGAAATACACTTAAAACACTATAAAGAAATCAACAATGTTCCTGATTAAGAGTCCTATTGATGCTCTACTCCCTTAGCCAGTCCGCCAAGTTGTCAGCCTACTGCTAATAAATCAGGAGACAGAATATAGAAACGTAGTCGGAACTTTCCGTCCGGATATTACCAGCCCTGCCTACATTCGACCAACTGGAAGCATGAACATGGCTACAGGTTTACCAACATTGTGCTTGTTGCACTCCATCAGTACCACCATTTATACAGACCGTTGCCGACACCACCAGTACCACTGGTGCACCCACTACCACCCAACGTAACTCTAACAAAGAGCGATGCCAGGCCGGCAGTGAAACCTATTATAACTATTTTGTTATAACCAAGCACTGAGAATTGTTTCAAATAATAATATACATAAGTGTAATGCTTTGCGCAATTTTATTTAATTGTTCATAATGTGAATATTTGTTTTTGCCCTATTGGCTCCAGATGGTACTTCTTGATGTAAGCCACAATGCATTATGATCAACAGTGACATAAATTATTTGAATGGAGTTGTACTAAAATGTAGTGCCATTGTGAGCCTGCAGCGTGTACAGGAGGTTCATTTAACTGCCCTATATATACCATGGCGTCATTATAATTCTGGACTATTCTGTGTGGCAATTCTGGCTGATCTAACAATATGGGCGGTAGTACGAATATATCAGTTTTTGATCTCTTTAACAGGATCCCATCAAACCAGAGCTACGCTCACTATTATTGATGATAATTTCTAGACCATAGTTAGCCGCACAATTCACATCTGCGACTAGATCTCATTGAGAGAATCTCATATGAAGGCAAGCTTCTATGGAGGATAGACAACTTCAGAAATCGCCAACACGAGGCAGTGGTTGCAATTTGGAAATCGATATTATCTGCTCCATTTTATACATCCTATCGAGGTTACAAAATGTGTTAAATTAATTAACACTAAAATAATACATCAACTGTTGTGTGGTACATGTCTAATACATTCTGAGGCATCCTGCTCAAACAATATCAGATGATGTGATAAAAAATTAATGTGGGACATCTCGTTTAACCAGAATGTGGTCTATGACTCCAGCCATGTTATTGTCACAACAGGAAGGACACTCATTAGCTCTTGGCTCTAATTGTGACAGTAATTTTGGAACAAGAGCATCAATGTTGCAGCAATATTAAAGATAGAAGAGGACCGTTAAGTTACGGTTTTTATTTTGATGTCTCTCAATTATTATCAACTAGGTTACATGATGAAGTGTCGACTCTGTTGAAGGAAGATCAAGACGTGCAAATGTGTCTAATAGATGGTTGACTATCAATGTACGAGAGCTGTCTAAAGCAGTGTATACACTAACAACACACAGTGCAACATGTGGAGGTGCTTGCTATATTGAGGTTCAAACAAATCCTAGACTGTCTGTTCTAAGAGTAATGCTAGCTCTTCTCTTCGTTCCTCTCATCAAATAACTACTAGAGTTGACAAAAAAGTGAATAAGGCAAAAAAGTGAATAGGACTGAACAGACACATAAGGCTTTGTTCAGTACAAGCAGGAATTATTTAATATTTATTTTGTTAAAGGATCAATTATTGCTTCAATGAAGTCAACTCATACTTATTATGATACACACAGTCTGACACCATGCATGTATCATACAGCCAATTTCAGCTGCACGACAATCATTGCAAGTTAAATTAAGTGTAATGCTTTGCGCAATTTTGTTTAATTGTTCATAATGTGTTTTTGCCCTATTGGCTCCAGATGGTACTTCTTGATGTAAGCCACAATGCATTATGATCAACAGTGACATAAATTATTTGAATGGAGTTGTACTAAAATGTAGTGCCATTGTGAGCCTGCAGCGTGTACAGTAGCTTCATTTAACTGCCCTATATATACCATGGCGTCATTATAATTCTGGACTATTCTGTGTGGCAATTCTGGCTGATCTAACCATATGGGCGGTAGTACGAATATATCAGTTTTTGATCTCTTTAACAGGATCCCATCAAACCAGAGCTACGCTCACTATTATTGATGATAATTTCTAGACCATAGTTAGCCGCACAATTCACATCTGCGACTAGATCTCATTGAGAGAATCTCATATGACGGCAAGCTTCTATAGAGGATAGACAACTTCAGAAATCGCCAACACGAGGCAGTGGTTGGAATTTGGAAATCGATATTATCTGCTCCATTTTATACATCCTATCGAGGTTACAAAATGTGTTAAATTAATTAACACTAAAATAATACATCAACTGTTGTGTGGTACATGTCTAATACATTCTGAGGCATCCTGCTCAAACAATATCAGATGATGTGATAAAAAATTAATGTGGGACATCTCGTTTAACCAGAATGTGGTCTATGACTCCAGCCATGTTATTGTCACAACAGGAAGGACACTCATTAGCTCTTGGCTCTAATTGTGACAGTAATTTTGGAACAAGAGCATCAATGTTGCAGCAATATTAAAGATAGAAGAGGACCGTTAAGTTACGGTTTTTATTTTGATGTCTCTCAATTATTATCAACTAGGTTACATGATGAAGTACTTATTCTCTGTTGAAGGAAGATCAAGACGTGCAAATGTGTCTAATAGATGGTTGACACATTATCAATGTAGCAGAGCTGTCTAAAGCAGTGTATACACTAACAACACACAGTGCAACATGTGGAGGTGCTTGCTATATTGAGGTTCAAACCAATCCTAGACTGTCTGTTCTAAGAGTAATGCTAGATCTTCTCTTCGTTCTTCTCATCTTAATAACTACTAGATGACAAATAAGATGGATTGTGAATATGGCAGCTGTTCTTGGTCAGATGTCTAATGGTGGGCATACCGAAAGAGGTTAAACAGCATACCAATGACATTCCCGGAATGAACAAACTGATGTTCAAGCAAACAGAGCACTTTGGGGGAGCAAATGAAAATCAGGCAGCTCGAGGCAATGAAAGAGGCTGCAGATCAAGAGGTCCAAATCCTGGTTCTGTTCAAAAAATTCTTTCTTTCCGTAACTAACAATAACTTAATCCCTTCGCAAAATAATTCCAAGGTACAAGTTGACCATTAGCTACAACAAATCAAAAACATGGTGTCAAGAAACCATCCATGACACTCAAAGAAAGCTAAATAAAATCAGCATTGAAAAGCTACATGAACACAACAAGTAACACAGCCAAACAGGTTATCAATGTTCGGAAAATTAGCTATTATTTTTATTATCTAAACAATTATTTTCATTAACACTTTGCATGTGAGAAGCGAATAAAATGGCTCAAATTAAATATTGACACCGCCTAGTGTAGCACGAGGAAGAAAATTTACAGTGAAGTAAAGTTTCTAGCAGCTGTTTTAAGCAAAACATCTTGCTATGGGTATGGGCAATTAATTTTTATGGTTAATATCCCGGTTATAATTATTGTGTTATTAAAAATGGCGTTCCAGACATATGGGAGTGAGTTGAACTAGCTTAATGTACAAGACTTAGTGGTTTATGGTTTTGTATTCGTACTAGACTATTCGAGATTCATGAACAACAACTACCACCAGCGCATCGACGATTTAGTGGATGAGCTGGATGACCAGGAGGAGGCTAGGAGGGCAGCCATTAGAGCAAGCTGATTAAAATTCTAGAAAATCGGTTATGGGCTATAACTGGTCAGCATTTGCTGCCGGAGATGGTTATGAGAGACCAACAAAGTCTAGTTAGTAGCAAACAACTAATGCAATAGCAATTGAAATAAATACACTATTGCAGGAATAGAGACAGTGTAGAGAAAGAAAATTTGAAAGCACACCCCCAAAAATTGGCTCATCCACAGATATCCAACTAAATTCACTGTATCAGTGACTATACTCACTAATAAATAATACTCTCGATCAAACAAAATGCTGGTCATTTTTCTAACTATACATCAAAAGGAAAGTTTCAAATAATAACACTCTGGGATGTGAAGAAAAACAATAGATAACTCTCCCACTACTGTTACATTTACAGGGAAAAGTGCTGTAGCAGGGGCGCAAGTCTTCACATCCAACGCCACTCTGAGCACTGCACAAGTTAAATCTGCGCAGTGCTCAGATGGATCAACCCTCCTGAGGCACAAATTAAAAGTCCAAGGCAAGCACACTCGATAACCTTGCTGTTTATTACTTTGCCTTTGTACATTCAGTTTTTGACTTTGTCAAGAAAACACCAGATGGTGTGACAACAAATACAACTAGAACGAGCATCACGAGTATGCTCACCACAGTAAGCGTACGTTGCATTGACGAAGTAGGAAACATGGGATCAGAAGCCGTGTTGAATGTCACTAATGAGGCAGATGACGACCATCTACAGGCCGGAGTGCTAGTACCAGCAAGAGGTTCCAAAGTAAATGGAAGAACTCAGCACTACGAATATGTTCATGTCGAGAAATCACCGTCGATCTGGTTCAAGATAATGGAACCTAAACATTTACTCAACAGTTAACATTTACAGCACTAGAAATGATGAAGTTGAAGAAGTAGAAGAAGAAGAAGAAGATTTTTGGTAATTCTCAAAGAACAGGAAGCGTGGTGCAGATGAGTCGATAATACCGGAAGAGGACACAACACACTGAGGATGGTGAAACCTACACCATTTTCAACATTACAGTGGTCAAACAGGCATCCCTTCCTGCTCAGGATGAGGGAGATAGAAAAGAAGGGGCTGATGATAAAAATGCCGAACTACACAAAAGACATTTTATGATAAATATTATTTTAAGAATACAGTTACATCAACTAAGTAGCTGGTTATGTCACCAGAGGAGCACCTTGTCACAAGCATCTGACAGCGTAAATAATAATCAATGTTACAAGTTGAATTTCCTAGAAAGCGAGTTCTCCGTCGACCTCCTGCTCACACTGCTCATACTAGTTCTCCGCCGTTGGGCGGCCGGTGCCTGGTAGGTTTTTGAATAAACAAATCTCGGCATCAGGACTCTGTACTGATATTTTTTCTACTTCGGCTCCGTTTGTTCTGTACTTTTTATTAAATAATTTTCCAAAGTTGTTGTATTTCAATATGAACGTTATTTTGTTCGCTTGTGTATCTAGCTCACTCTGTTGTGATAATTATTATTGTTTACATTATTATTGTTTACATTATTATTGTTTAACAGGATCCCATCAGACCACTCGGCTAACAGTATTTAAGTACAATACAATGGTTAGCGGTACAATTCAAACTTTACATCTGCGACTAGATCTCATTGAGAGAATCTCGTATGACAGCAAGCTTTTATGGAGGATTGACAACTTCAGAAATCGCCAACACGAGGCAGTGGCTGGAATTCAGAAATCAATATTGTTTGCTCCTTTTTATACATCGCACCAAATTTACAAAATGTGTTTAATTAACACACGATGTCGATAGAGCTAGTGGGCACATTACCAGATATTCAGATGTGTCAGAACGAACTGGTAAAGAACAATTTAAAAAAATATGTCCGAGTGCAACTTTGATGAAGTGTCGATTCTGTTGCAGGAAGATCAAGACGTGCAAATGTGTCTAATAGATGGTTGACACATTATCAATGTAGGAGAGCTGTCTAAAGCAGTGTATACACTAACAACACACAGTGCAACATGTGGAGGTGCTCGCTGTATTGAGGTTCAAACCAATCCTAGACTGTCTGTTCTAAGAGTAATGCTAGCTCTTCTCTTCGTTCCTCTCATCAAATAACTACTAGAGATGACAAAAAAGATGGATTGTGAATATGGCAGCTGTTCTTGGTCAGATGTCTAATGGTGGGCATACCGAAAGAGGTTGAACAGCATACCAATGACATTCCCGGAATGAACAAACTGATGTTCAAGCAAAAAGAGCACTTTGGGAGAGCAAATGAAAATCAGGCAGCTCGAGGCAATGAAAGAGGCTGCAGATCAAGAGGTCCAAATCCTGGTTCTGTTCAAAAAATTCTTTCTTTCCGTAACTAACAATAACTTAATCCCTTCGCAAAATAATTCCAAGGTACAAGTTGACCATTAGCTACAACAAACCAAAAACATAGTGTCAAGAAACCATCCATGACACTCAAAAGAAAGCTAAACAAAGTCAACATTGAAAAGCTACATGAACACAACAAGTAACACAGCCAACCAGGTTATCAATGTTCGGAAAATTAGCTATTATTTTTATTATCTAAACAATTATTTTCATTAACACTTCATTAACGCTGTTTTAAGCAAAACATCTTGCTATGGGTATGGGCAACTAATTTTTATGGTTAAAATCCGGGTTATTATTATTGTGTTATTAAAGATGGCGTTCCAGACATATGGGAGTGAGTTGAACTAGCTTGTTGTACAAGACTTAGTAGTTTATGGTTTTGTATTACTACTAGACTATAAAAGATATGAACATCAACTACCACCAGCGCATCGACGATTTAGTGGATGAGCTGGATGACCAGGAGGAGGCTAGGAGGGCAGCCATTAGAGTAAGCTGATTAAAATTCTAAAAAGTCTTGCCCGGTTATGGGCTATAACTGGTCAGCATTTGCTGCCGGAGATGGTTATGAGAGACCAACAAAGTCTAGTTAGTAGCAAGCACGTAGATACGCAACTGCTCTACGCAACGTATAAAAATCAATGACAATTTAGCGTGTACACGCCCTGCCCTGGCCATGGTATTCGTTTACACATTATTATAATTTTAAATCTTTATGGGCTACTGGTAGTACAGGTACAGTTATAAAATCTTTTTTATAGTAAGTCTGTACCAGGATGGGGTTGGTTGTGGTGGTGAGCCTGCCGTTGTGGTATGCACCACCACAACACCAGTGGAGAGGATGGAGTGGGGGCTCGACGGAACATCAGTCTATATAATAGGTAGTGCTGGGCGATAGTATCGATAGTATTCATATCGCGATAGTGAATCTACTATCCCGATCACGATAATTGACTTTTTGAATCGTGATAGTGGGCGCAACCCAATAATACTCTAATTAACGCCACTTTTTAAACGTGTGCAGCTGGCAGTTTACACAGTAACTGGCAATGGCAATGGCAACTAATACTAGCACTTAAGAACTCCTCCCGCTTGAGGGTAGCAGTAGTGCAGTCTGGAAGTACTTTGGCTTCCCATCAAAAGATGGCAAGATAACTGTGGAAAAGAAGAAAAGAACAGAAGTCCACTGTAAGATCTGTACTAAAGTTCTTAAATACAATGGCAGTACTACCAATCTACGCTGGCACCTAAATGACAAACACAAATCAGTGTTTCTTTCCCTACCAACAACTGAAAGAAGCTCAAAAAATCCAACTCCTATTGAGAATCAACCAACCCTAGCTCAAACACTGTCAGCTAACCAGCCAATTCCGAATTCGTCAAAAAAATGGAATCAACTCACAGATAGTGTGATGTATTTTATCCTAAAGGATATGCAGCCGTTAGACACAATTGATGATCAAGGTTTTCGCCATATGCTGCACGAGTTCGAACCAAGATACACTCCACCTTCCAGAAAGACAATAACAACAAAGAATCTTCCTGCTATCTATCAATCTGAGTGTAGCCGAATCAAAGCTTTGACGCAATCAGCACAATTTTTCGCTTTGACTACAGATCTCTGGACTTCTAGATCCAATCATGCGTACACTGGTCTCACTGCTCACTTTTTCGACGGTTCTTTTGAATTACACCACTATCTGTTAGCTACGAAAGAGTTTCCTGAAGCCCACACAGCAGATAACATAGCAGATGAATTGCTGAGCATTTTGCAAGAATGGGGAATCAAGGATGACTCAGTATCAGCAATTACTACTGACAATGGTGCAAATATCACCTTAGCGGTACGTAACTTACGCTGGTTTCATGTACCCTGTTTTTCACACACACTTCAGTTGGGTGTAGAAAAAGTCCTGAAGATACCTGCGGTTATAAAAGCAAAGGCTCGATGTAAACGCATTGTTACGCATTTTCATCACTCAAGTAAATCCACTTACCTTCTTAATCAGAAACAGGCTAGCTTGGGGCACAAACAGCATCACTTAATACAGGATGTTGCCACACGGTGGAATTCTACGTACTACATGATGGAACGAATGTTAGAGCAGCAGCAGCCATTGTGCGCTACACTTTTAGAGTTACGTAAAGCTGACTTAATGCCATCAGATACTGAATTTTCTACTCTAGAAACTTTTGTGTCTGTCATGAAGCCACTAGTCGAAATCACCGAAGCCATTGGTGGTGAACAGTGGATCACTATTTCCACAGTCAGGCCACTTTTACATAAACTGATGAAATCTCATCTTGTACCTTCAGCTAGTGACAATAGCCTAACACGCACTATCAAGACAACATTGCTAACTGACTTGGAGAACAGATATGCTGATGAACTCCTGAAATTTCTAACTAAGGCCACTCTTCTTGATCCGCGTTTTAAAAGTTTGAAATTTCTTTCGCAAGAGGAACGCAAAGAAGTGATTTTTGAGCTAGAAGATGATGTTGATTTAATTGTTGCTGATGTCAGAGATGATGAACTTACTGCTACTAAACCTAAAAAGGGCAAATTAATGAGTATTTTGGAAGACATTAGAGAAGGAGAAGAGGACTGTTTACCACCACTCAAAGAGCGATTGGCTGTAGAAATTTCCAGGTATATTGGTGAACAGCCAACTGATAAAACTCCAATTGATTGGTGGAAACAGAATCAGGACAGATATCCACTCTTGTCACAACTGGCCAAACGATACTTGGCAATACCAGCAACCTCGGTTCCTTGTGAAAGAGTTTTCAGCAGCGCTGGATACATAGTATCCGAAAGAAGATCGTGTTTATTACCTGAAAACGTTTCTAAATTAGTATTTTTAGCAGAAAACCTTCGTTGACATTCTTTCTTTTGTTGTTTCTTACCTGTTATGACTATTTTGAATATTTTTTTTAAATCGTTGCGGCGATTGCGCACTATCGTGATATTATCACTATCGTGATTATTTATTCCAAAACTATCGTGATAGTGATATTTCCACTATCGCCCAGCACTAATAATAGGATCTAATAATCCCGTCGGGGACTTCCGCACAGTCGGCAACACAACAATAACATTTACGGGAAAAACTGCTGTAGCTTAACAATTATTTTCATTAACACTTTGCAATAGCAATCGAAATAAATACACTATTGCAGGAATAGAGACAGTGTAGAGAAAGAAATCTTTGAAAGCACACCCCAAAAAAATTTGCTCATCCACAGATATCCAACTAAATTCACTGTATCAGTGACTATACTCACTAACACTCTGGGATGTAAAGAATAACAATAGATAACTCTCCCACTACTGTAGCATTTGGAAATTCTTAAAGTAAAGCAAAAATAAACCGATTAAAAGAAAATGGGCTTCAACTCATCAAAAGATCTCTATGGATCACGCAAAGGCCTACTTAGTACCTGAAAAGACAGCTTTTGAAACATTCAACTCCTTGTCGTTGAAGCAGATATTATCCACACGTTTCAAATGACTCTATCTATAACACACGGCATAAGTGAGAAAGCTTTAGGGACTTCTTTCCTTTGAAGCAAATAGGACACTATTTTGTTGCACCAAAACCTTTTTAGCTTAAAAACAGATCTGCTACAGGAGTGGTAGATGAATGCCTCCACATGACTCGTATCAGACAGCTTATGGGGTACATGATTGGGCACACCCTAGTCGCTATGACGAATTTAAACTTTAGTAGACCAATCTTAGGAATTTACATGGAGAATTCGTAACAGAATATTTCCCTGACCCTTAGTGGCAGCCCAATTGAAAGTCCCCTTAGTGGCCCCACGAAGTGGGAGAGCTCACTAGTGGACGGTTGAACAGTCCAAATTTTAGCTACACTTATCCCAGGTTGGTGCCGCCTGGGACGGCTAGCTGTTATATCGTGTGTCTGGGACAAGGTTTGGAGCCATCCCAGTAAAGGTGCGTTACTCAAAAATTTACTTAAACTGGGCAGAACCCAAGCCCAGTAAAGCTCGGCGACGGTAAGGTCGAGTGATCTCGACCAGGAAAGGGAAAGAGCCCACCTGGTGAGCTGGGCCGCCTAGCATCAGCTGGAGCGGTGCAGCGCGCTGAGGTGGGCGAAAAGAACCATGATTGGGAGAAGCCGTATAAGTGTCCGACCTGTAGGGCCCGGATATGCCGGAATAAATAACAAATCCCCAGCGTTAGCCCACCCAGGGGTGAAGGCAGCCTAGTATTAGCTAGAGCGGCACGACCCACTGGGGTGGGCAAGAAAGTGTCCCCAATGGCCGAGAAGCCATATAATTGCCCTTAGGTGCCTTAGGCAAACTGTTGAATTGCTCCAGGGTCTGTAAACCGTATGGCTCAAGCTCGAAGGGGAGGCTCAATGAGCTAGTCCACCTGAGAGGGAAAGACACGCGGGGGAAGGGCTGGGGACAAGGAAACAGCGAGAGGCCCTGAATATGTTTTTACTGTGCGTATTGTTGTCTGTTGTCTGTGCAGGTCCTGGTTGGTTGTCTCCCTACGTGGTGCAGGGAGAGAAAGAGTGATTGTGCCTCAAAATACGAATCCCAGAGTGGGAGTCGTTCATTCACGTGAAGGTGGGTGCCTTGGGAAAACTGTTGAATTGCCCCAGGCAGGTCGAACTGTGTGGCTCAAACTCGAAGAGGCGGCTCGAATCGTTAATACAAACGGAGCTAGTCCTACTAAGAGGGAGAGTCACGCAAGAGACAGGCTTGGGTGCGAGGAGACGACGAGATGCCCTAGGCTCACCTTTACAATAGATCTTGTTATTTGCCCAGGTTTTGACCAAGTCCTTGGAGCCCACCTAGTGTGTAGCCCAGGGCTGGTGACTGTGATCCGTGAGTGAAGCGGCTAACTGTTATTTCGGTCAAGCTTATCCCGGAATCAGGGACGGCTGACCACTTCTGTTGCTGATTGGAGCAAAGCTCCCAGAGCAAGACTGCGCGCCCTACACCCGCGAGGTGCAGTGAAGAAGAAAGGGCAACTCTGAGATCGCAGGTTGAAAAACCCTAAGACGTCCCAGAGCATATCGGTGGAGTCAAGCAAACCAGACTTCTCTACCCTGGACAGTGTTACGGGGATGACTAGCCTGGCGACTTCCACCGCTCCTGATCCCAGTCCTTTTGGAACCTCATCGAAATATCGTCCTGATGTGACTGTTGGTCGGCGTATTTCTGGGAATTTTGTACCAATACTGTACTGTGAAGTACAATCATCTCCCATTTCACATTCTGTGTGTAAGAATGTATCGAATTTGATATCTCTGTTAAGACTGCTGCGCCACTTGAGCACCGAAGTCACTTGCCTTTCAGGCTTTACAATCCCAAATGCCGACGAGAAAAAGAAATGTGGCGTAGAAACAACTGTCTTTTGGAAAGACTTCCGTTTCCACTTCACCACAGTTGACATAAGTATAACACAATTGAGGGACAAGATATGTGCCGAGTTTCAAAGGGTCAACAAATTACTTCCTTCAACTTGCAAGTCTTTCACCTTTCCATTCTTTGTTCCATTGTCACAATCAGAATGCAGTAGCTTTGGTGAAAAGGACGAAGTGGCCACGGTTCCATGCCAAGTGCCCTCAAGGTTCAATATAATTGTAAGAACTTCCACACATTTGTGGAAATACAGAGTAAATCGATCGGTATCATTTGCGTATTTGGCAATGGCTGTAGCAGAATCGGGCAAACCCCCTACTCTGTTTTCTATGTATCAAAAGCGAAATGATAACGGGTTTGAAAGGTATGCCATACTAAAGCGTCCACTTTCCAGTACAAATGCTATATTGTGCTGCAAGGAATTGATAAGAGGAGTTGCTGCAGCGCTCGATGAGTTGCATTCATATGGGTATTCCCATCTTGATGTGAGACTTCCGAATGTTTGTTTCAATAGCAGCTATCAACCTGTACTAATTGACTTGGACAGAACAGAACCGATAGGCAAGGTGACAGGGTCCTTGTATGATCGATATGCAGTGCGACCGCGCTCGAGGCTGATCGAGAGCTCGGGGCTTGCCGCGGATGACATCAGCGACTACTACTGAATTGCCGTCAGCTGGACGCCTAATCTCTGGACGCCTAATCTCCTTTGCGTCCAGCGCCTGGACGCAAAGGAGATTAGGCGAAGCGGCGGACGCGCCGGCAGTGGGAAGCGGATCCCTTGGGAAAAGCTTCACTTGGATGACGAGATACTGAGTACGAGGGCCGAAAGTCGAGTACCTTACCCGAAGGGCTACAGGGACCGGTGGGTTGAAATCTGGCGTAAGAAGTTTCCGAGGATGAACCCAACGAAACATGCTCTTACTGCTAGATATAGGAGGATAGTGGGCCTCGAGAAGCGAGGTTGTAAAACCAAGGGAGAGTTTCGGGGTTGCTCTCTTGAGGCCCGACAAGCCTCCAATGATCAACGGCAGCTCTCCGAGAGCCAAACCGGTCCTGCTGAGAAAAGCCTGAGTAAAGAGTCCAAGCACGGCGGGGAACTAAGACTGAAAGTGCGCGGTTGGAAAAAGTTGGCTACTAATAGATGGTTGACACATTATCAATGTAGCAGAGCTGTCTAAAGCAGTGTATACACTAACAACACACAGTGCAACATGTGGAGGTGCTTGCTATATTGAGGTTCAAACAAATCCTAGACTGTCTGTTCTAAGAGTAATGCTAGCTCTTCTCTTCGTTCCTCTCATCAAATAACTACTAGAGATGACAAAAAAGATGGATTGTGAATAAGGCAGCTGTTCTTGGTCAGATGTCTACTGGTGGTGGGCATACCGAAAGAGGTTGAACAGCATACCAATGACATTCCCGGAATGAACAAACTCATGTTCAATTCAAGCAAACAGAGCACTTTGGGGGAGCAAATGAAAATCAGGCAGCTCGAGGCAATGAAAGAGGCTGCAGATCAAGAGGTCCAAATCCTGGTTCTGTTTAAAAAATTCTTTCTTTCCGTAACTAACAATAACTTAATCCCTTCGCAAAAGAATTCCAAGGTACAAGTTGACCATTAGCTACAACAAATCAAAAACATGGTGTCAAGAAACCATCCATGACACTCAAAAGAAAGCTAAACAAAATCAGCATTGAAAAGCTACATGAACACAACAAGTAACACAGCAAGAACACAGCCAACCAGGTTATCAATGTTCAGGAAATTAGCAATTATTTTTATTAAGCTTCACAATATTTTTATCTAAACAATTATTCTCATTAACACTTTGCATGTGAGAAGCAAATAAAATGGCTCAAATTAAATATTGACACCGCCTAGTGTAGCGCGAGGAAGAAAATTTACAGTGAAGTAAAGTTTCTAGCAGCTGTTTTAAGCAGTCGAGCTCTCACTCTTCTGTGTTTTCAGGTGAGTTCTTTTAGCTTTAATTTTGTTGCTGTAGTTTAAAATGTTCACACTGTCTAGTCTAGTTTGTAAAACATCTTGCTATGGATATGGGCAATTAATTTTTATGGTTAAAATCCTGGTTATTATTATTGTGTTATTAAAAATGGCGTTCCAGACATATGGGAGTGAGTTGAACTAGCTTGTTGTACAAGACTTAGTAGTTTATGGTTTTGTATTCCTACTAGACTATTCGAGATTCATGAAAATGAACTACCACCAGCGCATCGACGATTTAGTGGATGAGCTGGATGACAAGGAGGAGGCTAGGAGGGCAGCCATTAGAGTAAGCTGATTAAAATTCTAAAAAGTCTTGCCCGGTTATGGGCTATAACTGGTCAGCATTTGCTGCCAGAGATGGTTATGAGAGACCAACAAAGTCTAGTTAGTAGCAAACAACTAATGCAATAGCAATCGAAATAAATACACTATTGCAGGAATAGAGACAGTGTAGAGAAAGAAATCTTTGAAAGCACACCCCAACAAATTTGCTCATCCACAGATATCCAACTAAATTCACTGTATCAGTGACTATACTCACTAACAAATGGCTCACATTACAACCACATCCAGTGGCAAGAAAAACTGCAATGATGAGATCTAGTTTGAAACTTTTTTGCGTGGGTGAGCTTGTAACCACACTCAAGAGATGTGGTCGACTCCGCCCAAGATAATTGCTGACTCAGCAATACTCCAGCTATCCTTCTGCCACGTGCACGTTTAGTAATTCTGTAAAGGTTAGCTGGATGCTTTGTCTATTGCTTATGCTAAGTTTCACCTTTTTTTCAAGTAGTCGCCGATGTCATCCGCGGCAAGCCCCGAGCTCTCGATCAGCCTCGAGCGCGGCCGAGCCCCGAGCTCGGCAAGTCGCAATCATGCCCTAATGTGAGTCATTTATCTAACTATACATCAAAAGGAAAGTTTCAAATAATAACACTGTGGGATGTGAAGAATAACAATAAATAACTCTCCCACTACTGTAGCATTTGGAAATTCTTAAAGTAAAGCAAAAATAAACCGATTAAAAGAAAATGGGCTCCAACTCATCAAAAGATCTCTATGGATCACACAAAGGCCTACTTTATACCTGAAAAGACAACTTTTGAAACATTCAACTCCTTGTTGTTGAAGGAGATATTATCCACACGTTTCAAATGACTCTATCTAGAACACACTCCGTAAGTTGGAAAGGTTTTCAAAAGCTTAGGGACTTCTTTCCTTTGAAGCAAATAGGACACTATTTTGTTGCACCAAAACCTTTTTAGCTTAAAAACAGATCTGCTACAGGAGTGGCAGATGATTGCCTCCACATGACTCGTATCAGACAGCTTATGGGGTACATGATTGGGCACACTCTAGTCGCTATGACGAATTTAAACTTTAGTAGACCAATCTTAGGAATTCACATGGAGAATTCGTAACAGAAATACACTTAAAACACTATAAAGAAATCAACAATGTTCCTGATTAAGAGTCCTATTGATGCTCTACTCCCTTAGCCAGTCCGCCAAGTTGTCAGCCTACTGCTAATAAATCAGGAGACAGAATATAGAAACGTAGTCGGAACTTTCCGTCCGGATATTACCAGCCCTGCCTACATTCGACCAACTGGAAGCATGAACATGGCTACAGGTTTACCAACATTGTGCTTGTTGCACTCCATCAGTACCACCATTTATACAGACCGTTGCCGACACCACCAGTACCACTGGTGCACCCACTACCACCCAACGTAACTCTAACAAAGAGCGATGCCAGGCCGGCAGTGAAACCTATTATAACTATTTTGTTATAACCAAGCACTGAGAATTGTTTCAAATAATAATATACATAAGTGTAATGCTTTGCGCAATTTTATTTAATTGTTCATAATGTGAATATTTGTTTTTGCCCTATTGGCTCCAGATGGTACTTCTTGATGTAAGCCACAATGCATTATGATCAACAGTGACATAAATTATTTGAATGGAGTTGTACTAAAATGTAGTGCCATTGTGAGCCTGCAGCGTGTACAGGAGGTTCATTTAACTGCCCTATATATACCATGGCGTCATTATAATTCTGGACTATTCTGTGTGGCAATTCTGGCTGATCTAACAATATGGGCGGTAGTACGAATATATCAGTTTTTGATCTCTTTAACAGGATCCCATCAAACCAGAGCTACGCTCACTATTATTGATGATAATTTCTAGACCATAGTTAGCCGCACAATTCACATCTGCGACTAGATCTCATTGAGAGAATCTCATATGAAGGCAAGCTTCTATGGAGGATAGACAACTTCAGAAATCGCCAACACGAGGCAGTGGTTGCAATTTGGAAATCGATATTATCTGCTCCATTTTATACATCCTATCGAGGTTACAAAATGTGTTAAATTAATTAACACTAAAATAATACATCAACTGTTGTGTGGTACATGTCTAATACATTCTGAGGCATCCTGCTCAAACAATATCAGATGATGTGATAAAAAATTAATGTGGGACATCTCGTTTAACCAGAATGTGGTCTATGACTCCAGCCATGTTATTGTCACAACAGGAAGGACACTCATTAGCTCTTGGCTCTAATTGTGACAGTAATTTTGGAACAAGAGCATCAATGTTGCAGCAATATTAAAGATAGAAGAGGACCGTTAAGTTACGGTTTTTATTTTGATGTCTCTCAATTATTATCAACTAGGTTACATGATGAAGTGTCGACTCTGTTGAAGGAAGATCAAGACGTGCAAATGTGTCTAATAGATGGTTGACTATCAATGTACGAGAGCTGTCTAAAGCAGTGTATACACTAACAACACACAGTGCAACATGTGGAGGTGCTTGCTATATTGAGGTTCAAACAAATCCTAGACTGTCTGTTCTAAGAGTAATGCTAGCTCTTCTCTTCGTTCCTCTCATCAAATAACTACTAGAGTTGACAAAAAAGTGAATAAGGCAAAAAAGTGAATAGGACTGAACAGACACATAAGGCTTTGTTCAGTACAAGCAGGAATTATTTAATATTTATTTTGTTAAAGGATCAATTATTGCTTCAATGAAGTCAACTCATACTTATTATGATACACACAGTCTGACACCATGCATGTATCATACAGCCAATTTCAGCTGCACGACAATCATTGCAAGTTAAATTAAGTGTAATGCTTTGCGCAATTTTGTTTAATTGTTCATAATGTGTTTTTGCCCTATTGGCTCCAGATGGTACTTCTTGATGTAAGCCACAATGCATTATGATCAACAGTGACATAAATTATTTGAATGGAGTTGTACTAAAATGTAGTGCCATTGTGAGCCTGCAGCGTGTACAGTAGCTTCATTTAACTGCCCTATATATACCATGGCGTCATTATAATTCTGGACTATTCTGTGTGGCAATTCTGGCTGATCTAACCATATGGGCGGTAGTACGAATATATCAGTTTTTGATCTCTTTAACAGGATCCCATCAAACCAGAGCTACGCTCACTATTATTGATGATAATTTCTAGACCATAGTTAGCCGCACAATTCGCATCTGCGACTAGATCTCATTGAGAGAATCTCATATGACGGCAAGCTTCTATAGAGGATAGACAACTTCAGAAATCGCCAACACGAGGCAGTGGTTGGAATTTGGAAATCGATATTATCTGCTCCATTTTATACATCCTATCGAGGTTACAAAATGTGTTAAATTAATTAACACTAAAATAATACATCAACTGTTGTGTGGTACATGTCTAATACATTCTGAGGCATCCTGCTCAAACAATATCAGATGATGTGATAAAAAATTAATGTGGGACATCTCGTTTAACCAGAATGTGGTCTATGACTCCAGCCATGTTATTGTCACAACAGGAAGGACACTCATTAGCTCTTGGCTCTAATTGTGACAGTAATTTTGGAACAAGAGCATCAATGTTGCAGCAATATTAAAGATAGAAGAGGACCGTTAAGTTACGGTTTTTATTTTGATGTCTCTCAATTATTATCAACTAGGTTACATGATGAAGTGTCGACTCTGTTGAAGGAAGATCAAGACGTGCAAATGTGTCTAATAGATGGTTGACTATCAATGTACGAGAGCTGTCTAAAGCAGTGTATACACTAACAACACACAGTGCAACATGTGGAGGTGCTTGCTATATTGAGGTTCAAACCAATCCTAGACTGTCTGTTCTAAGAGTAATGCTAGATCTTCTCTTCGTTCTTCTCATCTTAATAACTACTAGATGACAAATAAGATGGATTGTGAATATGGCAGCTGTTCTTGGTCAGATGTCTAATGGTGGGCATACCGAAAGAGGTTAAACAGCATACCAATGACATTCCCGGAATGAACAAACTGATGTTCAAGCAAACAGAGCACTTTGGGGGAGCAAATGAAAATCAGGCAGCTCGAGGCAATGAAAGAGGCTGCAGATCAAGAGGTCCAAATCCTGGTTCTGTTCAAAAAATTCTTTCTTTCCGTAACTAACAATAACTTAATCCCTTCGCAAAATAATTCCAAGGTACAAGTTGACCATTAGCTACAACAAATCAAAAACATGGTGTCAAGAAACCATCCATGACACTCAAAGAAAGCTAAATAAAATCAGCATTGAAAAGCTACATGAACACAACAAGTAACACAGCCAAACAGGTTATCAATGTTCGGAAAATTAGCTATTATTTTTATTATCTAAACAATTATTTTCATTAATACTTTGAATGTGAGAAGCGAATAAAATGGCTCAAATTAAATATTGACACCGCCTAGTGTAGCACGAGGAAGAAAATTTACAGTGAAGTAAAGTTTCTAGCAGCTGTTTTAAGCAAAACATCTTGCTATGGGTATGGGCAATTAATTTTTATGGTTAATATCCCGGTTATAATTATTGTGTTATTAAAAATGGCGTTCCAGACATATGGGAGTGAGTTGAACTAGCTTAATGTACAAGACTTAGTGGTTTATGGTTTTGTATTCGTACTAGACTATTCGAGATTCATGAACAACAACTACCACCAGCGCATCGACGATTTAGTGGATGAGCTGGATGACCAGGAGGAGGCTAGGAGGGCAGCCATTAGAGCAAGCTGATTAAAATTCTAGAAAATCGGTTATGGGCTATAACTGGTCAGCATTTGCTGCCGGAGATGGTTATGAGAGACCAACAAAGTCTAGTTAGTAGCAAACAACTAATGCAATAGCAATTGAAATAAATACACTATTGCAGGAATAGAGACAGTGTAGAGAAAGAAAATTTGAAAGCACACCCCCAAAAATTGGCTCATCCACAGATATCCAACTAAATTCACTGTATCAGTGACTATACTCACTAATAAATAATACTCTCGATCAAACAAAATGCTGGTCATTTTTCTAACTATACATCAAAAGGAAAGTTTCAAATAATAACACTCTGGGATGTGAAGAAAAACAATAGATAACTCTCCCACTACTGTTACATTTACAGGGAAAAGTGCTGTAGCAGGGGCGCAAGTCTTCACATCCAACGCCACTCTGAGCACTGCACAAGTTAAATCTGCGCAGTGCTCAGATGGATCAACCCTCCTGAGGCACAAATTAAAAGTCCAAGGCAAGCACACTCGATAACCTTGCTGTTTATTACTTTGCCTTTGTACATTCAGTTTTTGACTTTGTCAAGAAAACACCAGATGGTGTGACAACAAATACAACTAGAACGAGCATCACGAGTATGCTCACCACAGTAAGCGTACGTTGCATTGACGAAGTAGGAAACATGGGATCAGAAGCCGTGTTGAATGTCACTAATGAGGCAGATGACGACCATCTACAGGCCGGAGTGCTAGTACCAGCAAGAGGTTCCAAAGTAAATGGAAGAACTCAGCACTACGAATATGTTCATGTCGAGAAATCACCGTCGATCTGGTTCAAGATAATGGAACCTAAACATTTACTCAACAGTTAACATTTACAGCACTAGAAATGATGAAGTTGAAGAAGTAGAAGAAGAAGAAGAAGATTTTTGGTAATTCTCAAAGAACAGGAAGCGTGGTGCAGATGAGTCGATAATACCGGAAGAGGACACAACACACTGAGGATGGTGAAACCTACACCATTTTCAACATTACAGTGGTCAAACAGGCATCCCTTCCTGCTCAGGATGAGGGAGATAGAAAAGAAGGGGCTGATGATAAAAATGCCGAACTACACAAAAGACATTTTATGATAAATATTATTTTAAGAATACAGTTACATCAACTAAGTAGCTGGTTATGTCACCAGAGGAGCACCTTGTCACAAGCATCTGACAGCGTAAATAATAATCAATGTTACAAGTTGAATTTCCTAGAAAGCGAGTTCTCCGTCGACCTCCTGCTCACACTGCTCATACTAGTTCTCCGCCGTTGGGCGGCCGGTGCCTGGTAGGTTTTTGAATAAACAAATCTCGGCATCAGGACTCTGTACTGATATTTTTTCTGCTTCGGCTCCGTTTGTTCTGTACTTTTTATTAAATAATTTTCCAAAGTTGTTGTATTTCAATATGAACGTTATTTTGTTCGCTTGTGTATCTAGCTCACTCTGTTGTGATAATTATTATTGTTTACATTATTATTGTTTACATTATTATTGTTTAACAGGATCCCATCAGACCACTCGGCTAACAGTATTTAAGTACAATACAATGGTTAGCGGTACAATTCAAACTTTACATCTGCGACTAGATCTCATTGAGAGAATCTCGTATGACAGCAAGCTTTTATGGAGGATTGACAACTTCAGAAATCGCCAACACGAGGCAGTGGCTGGAATTCAGAAATCAATATTGTTTGCTCCTTTTTATACATCGCACCAAATTTACAAAATGTGTTTAATTAACACACGATGTCGATAGAGCTAGTGGGCACATTACCAGATATTCAGATGTGTCAGAACGAACTGGTAAAGAACAATTTAAAAAAATATGTCCGAGTGCAACTTTGATGAAGTGTCGATTCTGTTGCAGGAAGATCAAGACGTGCAAATGTGTCTAATAGATGGTTGACACATTATCAATGTAGGAGAGCTGTCTAAAGCAGTGTATACACTAACAACACACAGTGCAACATGTGGAGGTGCTCGCTGTATTGAGGTTCAAACCAATCCTAGACTGTCTGTTCTAAGAGTAATGCTAGCTCTTCTCTTCGTTCCTCTCATCAAATAACTACTAGAGATGACAAAAAAGATGGATTGTGAATATGGCAGCTGTTCTTGGTCAGATGTCTAATGGTGGGCATACCGAAAGAGGTTGAACAGCATACCAATGACATTCCCGGAATGAACAAACTGATGTTCAAGCAAAAAGAGCACTTTGGGAGAGCAAATGAAAATCAGGCAGCTCGAGGCAATGAAAGAGGCTGCAGATCAAGAGGTCCAAATCCTGGTTCTGTTCAAAAAATTCTTTCTTTCCGTAACTAACAATAACTTAATCCCTTCGCAAAATAATTCCAAGGTACAAGTTGACCATTAGCTACAACAAACCAAAAACATAGTGTCAAGAAACCATCCATGACACTCAAAAGAAAGCTAAACAAAGTCAACATTGAAAAGCTACATGAACACAACAAGTAACACAGCCAACCAGGTTATCAATGTTCGGAAAATTAGCTATTATTTTTATTATCTAAACAATTATTTTCATTAACACTTCATTAACGCTGTTTTAAGCAAAACATCTTGCTATGGGTATGGGCAACTAATTTTTATGGTTAAAATCCGGGTTATTATTATTGTGTTATTAAAGATGGCGTTCCAGACATATGGGAGTGAGTTGAACTAGCTTGTTGTACAAGACTTAGTAGTTTATGGTTTTGTATTACTACTAGACTATAAAAGATATGAACATCAACTACCACCAGCGCATCGACGATTTAGTGGATGAGCTGGATGACCAGGAGGAGGCTAGGAGGGCAGCCATTAGAGTAAGCTGATTAAAATTCTAAAAAGTCTTGCCCGGTTATGGGCTATAACTGGTCAGCATTTGCTGCCGGAGATGGTTATGAGAGACCAACAAAGTCTAGTTAGTAGCAAGCACGTAGATACGCAACTGCTCTACGCAACGTATAAAAATCAATGACAATTTAGCGTGTACACGCCCTGCCCTGGCCATGGTATTCGTTTACACATTATTATAATTTTAAATCTTTATGGGCTACTGGTAGTACAGGTACAGTTATAAAATCTTTTTTATAGTAAGTCTGTACCAGGATGGGGTTGGTTGTGGTGGTGAGCCTGCCGTTGTGGTATGCACCACCACAACACCAGTGGAGAGGATGGAGTGGGGGCTCGACGGAACATCAGTCTATATAATAGGTAGTGCTGGGCGATAGTATCGATAGTATTCATATCGCGATAGTGAATCTACTATCCCGATCACGATAATTGACTTTTTGAATCGTGATAGTGGGCGCAACCCAATAATACTCTAATTAACGCCACTTTTTAAACGTGTGCAGCTGGCAGTTTACACAGTAACTGGCAATGGCAACTAATACTAGCACTTAAGAACTCCTCCCGCTTGAGGGTAGCAGTAGTGCAGTCTGGAAGTACTTTGGCTTCCCATCAAAAGATGGCAAGATAACTGTGGAAAAGAAGAAAAGAACAGAAGTCCACTGTAAGATCTGTACTAAAGTTCTTAAATACAATGGCAGTACTACCAATCTACGCTGGCACCTAAATGACAAACACAAATCAGTGTTTCTTTCCCTACCAACAACTGAAAGAAGCTCAAAAAATCCAACTCCTATTGAGAATCAACCAACCCTAGCTCAAACACTGTCAGCTAACCAGCCAATTCCGAATTCGTCAAAAAAATGGAATCAACTCACAGATAGTGTGATGTATTTTATCCTAAAGGATATGCAGCCGTTAGACACAATTGATGATCAAGGTTTTCGCCATATGCTGCACGAGTTCGAACCAAGATACACTCCACCTTCCAGAAAGACAATAACAACAAAGAATCTTCCTGCTATCTATCAATCTGAGTGTAGCCGAATCAAAGCTTTGACGCAATCAGCACAATTTTTCGCTTTGACTACAGATCTCTGGACTTCTAGATCCAATCATGCGTACACTGGTCTCACTGCTCACTTTTTCGACGGTTCTTTTGAATTACACCACTATCTGTTAGCTACGAAAGAGTTTCCTGAAGCCCACACAGCAGATAACATAGCAGATGAATTGCTGAGCATTTTGCAAGAATGGGGAATCAAGGATGACTCAGTATCAGCAATTACTACTGACAATGGTGCAAATATCACCTTAGCGGTACGTAACTTACGCTGGTTTCATGTACCCTGTTTTTCACACACACTTCAGTTGGGTGTAGAAAAAGTCCTGAAGATACCTGCGGTTATAAAAGCAAAGGCTCGATGTAAACGCATTGTTACGCATTTTCATCACTCAAGTAAATCCACTTACCTTCTTAATCAGAAACAGGCTAGCTTGGGGCACAAACAGCATCACTTAATACAGGATGTTGCCACACGGTGGAATTCTACGTACTACATGATGGAACGAATGTTAGAGCAGCAGCAGCCATTGTGCGCTACACTTTTAGAGTTACGTAAAGCTGACTTAATGCCATCAGATACTGAATTTTCTACTCTAGAAACTTTTGTGTCTGTCATGAAGCCACTAGTCGAAATCACCGAAGCCATTGGTGGTGAACAGTGGATCACTATTTCCACAGTCAGGCCACTTTTACATAAACTGATGAAATCTCATCTTGTACCTTCAGCTAGTGACAATAGCCTAACACGCACTATCAAGACAACATTGCTAACTGACTTGGAGAACAGATATGCTGATGAACTCCTGAAATTTCTAACTAAGGCCACTCTTCTTGATCCGCGTTTTAAAAGTTTGAAATTTCTTTCGCAAGAGGAACGCAAAGAAGTGATTTTTGAGCTAGAAGATGATGTTGATTTAATTGTTGCTGATGTCAGAGATGATGAACTTACTGCTACTAAACCTAAAAAGGGCAAATTAATGAGTATTTTGGAAGACATTAGAGAAGGAGAAGAGGACTGTTTACCACCACTCAAAGAGCGATTGGCTGTAGAAATTTCCAGGTATATTGGTGAACAGCCAACTGATAAAACTCCAATTGATTGGTGGAAACAGAATCAGGACAGATATCCACTCTTGTCACAACTGGCCAAACGATACTTGGCAATACCAGCAACCTCGGTTCCTTGTGAAAGAGTTTTCAGCAGCGCTGGATACATAGTATCCGAAAGAAGATCGTGTTTATTACCTGAAAACGTTTCTAAATTAGTATTTTTAGCAGAAAACCTTCGTTGACATTCTTTCTTTTGTTGTTTCTTACCTGTTATGACTATTTTGAATATTTTTTTTAAATCGTTGCGGCGATTGCGCACTATCGTGATATTATCACTATCGTGATTATTTATTCCAAAACTATCGTGATAGTGATATTTCCACTATCGCCCAGCACTAATAATAGGATCTAATAATCCCGTCGGGGACTTCCGCACAGTCGGCAACACAACAATAACATTTACGGGAAAAACTGCTGTAGCTTAACAATTATTTTCATTAACACTTTGCAATAGCAATCGAAATAAATACACTATTGCAGGAATAGAGACAGTGTAGAGAAAGAAATCTTTGAAAGCACACCCCAAAAAAATTTGCTCATCCACAGATATCCAACTAAATTCACTGTATCAGTGACTATACTCACTAACACTCTGGGATGTAAAGAATAACAATAGATAACTCTCCCACTACTGTAGCATTTGGAAATTCTTAAAGTAAAGCAAAAATAAACCGATTAAAAGAAAATGGGCTTCAACTCATCAAAAGATCTCTATGGATCACGCAAAGGCCTACTTAGTACCTGAAAAGACAGCTTTTGAAACATTCAACTCCTTGTCGTTGAAGCAGATATTATCCACACGTTTCAAATGACTCTATCTATAACACACGGCATAAGTGAGAAAGCTTTAGGGACTTCTTTCCTTTGAAGCAAATAGGACACTATTTTGTTGCACCAAAACCTTTTTAGCTTAAAAACAGATCTGCTACAGGAGTGGTAGATGAATGCCTCCACATGACTCGTATCAGACAGCTTATGGGGTACATGATTGGGCACACCCTAGTCGCTATGACGAATTTAAACTTTAGTAGACCAATCTTAGGAATTTACATGGAGAATTCGTAACAGAATATTTCCCTGACCCTTAGTGGCAGCCCAATTGAAAGTCCCCTTAGTGGCCCCACGAAGTGGGAGAGCTCACTAGTGGGCGGTTGAACAGTCCAAATTTTAGCTACACTTATCCCAGGTTGGTGCCGCCTGGGACGGCTAGCTGTTATATCGTGTGTCTGGGACAAGGTTTGGAGCCATCCCAGTAAAGGTGCGTTACTCAAAAATTTACTTAAACTGGGCAGAACCCAAGCCCAGTAAAGCTCGGCGACGGTAAGGTCGAGTGATCTCGACCAGGAAAGGGAAAGAGCCCACCTGGTGAGCTGGGCCGCCTAGCATCAGCTGGAGCGGTGCAGCGCGCTGAGGTGGGCGAAAAGAACCATGATTGGGAGAAGCCGTATAAGTGTCCGACCTGTAGGGCCCGGATATGCCGGAATAAATAACAAATCCCCAGCGTTAGCCCACCCAGGGGTGAAGGCAGCCTAGTATTAGCTAGAGCGGCACGACCCACTGGGGTGGGCAAGAAAGTGTCCCCAATGGCCGAGAAGCCATATAATTGCCCTTAGGTGCCTTAGGCAAACTGTTGAATTGCTCCAGGGTCTGTAAACCGTATGGCTCAAGCTCGAAGGGGAGGCTCAATGAGCTAGTCCACCTGAGAGGGAAAGACACGCGGGGGAAGGGCTGGGGACAAGGAAACAGCGAGAGGCCCTGAATATGTTTTTACTGTGCGTATTGTTGTCTGTTGTCTGTGCAGGTCCTGGTTGGTTGTCTCCCTACGTGGTGCAGGGAGAGAAAGAGTGATTGTGCCTCAAAATACGAATCCCAGAGTGGGAGTCGTTCATTCACGTGAAGGTGGGTGCCTTGGGAAAACTGTTGAATTGCCCCAGGCAGGTCGAACTGTGTGGCTCAAACTCGAAGAGGCGGCTCGAATCGTTAATACAAACGGAGCTAGTCCTACTAAGAGGGAGAGTCACGCAAGAGACAGGCTTGGGTGCGAGGAGACGACGAGATGCCCTAGGCTCACCTTTACAATAGATCTTGTTATTTGCCCAGGTTTTGACCAAGTCCTTGGAGCCCACCTAGTGTGTAGCCCAGGGCTGGTGACTGTGATCCGTGAGTGAAGCGGCTAACTGTTATTTCGGTCAAGCTTATCCCGGAATCAGGGACGGCTGACCACTTCTGTTGCTGATTGGAGCAAAGCTCCCAGAGCAAGACTGCGCGCCCTACACCCGCGAGGTGCAGTGAAGAAGAAAGGGCAACTCTGAGATCGCAGGTTGAAAAACCCTAAGACGTCCCAGAGCATATCGGTGGAGTCAAGCAAACCAGACTTCTCTACCCTGGACAGTGTTACGGGGATGACTAGCCTGGCGACTTCCACCGCTCCTGATCCCAGTCCTTTTGGAACCTCATCGAAATATCGTCCTGATGTGACTGTTGGTCGGCGTATTTCTGGGAATTTTGTACCAATACTGTACTGTGAAGTACAATCATCTCCCATTTCACATTCTGTGTGTAAGAATGTATCGAATTTGATATCTCTGTTAAGACTGCTGCGCCACTTGAGCACCGAAGTCACTTGCCTTTCAGGCTTTACAATCCCAAATGCCGACGAGAAAAAGAAATGTGGCGTAGAAACAACTGTCTTTTGGAAAGACTTCCGTTTCCACTTCACCACAGTTGACATAAGTATAACACAATTGAGGGACAAGATATGTGCCGAGTTTCAAAGGGTCAACAAATTACTTCCTTCAACTTGCAAGTCTTTCACCTTTCCATTCTTTGTTCCATTGTCACAATCAGAATGCAGTAGCTTTGGTGAAAAGGACGAAGTGGCCACGGTTCCATGCCAAGTGCCCTCAAGGTTCAATATAATTGTAAGAACTTCCACACATTTGTGGAAATACAGAGTAAATCGATCGGTATCATTTGCGTATTTGGCAATGGCTGTAGCAGAATCGGGCAAACCCCCTACTCTGTTTTCTATGTATCAAAAGCGAAATGATAACGGGTTTGAAAGGTATGCCATACTAAAGCGTCCACTTTCCAGTACAAATGCTATATTGTGCTGCAAGGAATTGATAAGAGGAGTTGCTGCAGCGCTCGATGAGTTGCATTCATATGGGTATTCCCATCTTGATGTGAGACTTCCGAATGTTTGTTTCAATAGCAGCTATCAACCTGTACTAATTGACTTGGACAGAACAGAACCGATAGGCAAGGTGACAGGGTCCTTGTATGATCGATATGCAGTGCGACCGCGCTCGAGGCTGATCGAGAGCTCGGGGCTTGCCGCGGATGACATCAGCGACTACTACTGAATTGCCGTCAGCTGGACGCCTAATCTCTGGACGCCTAATCTCCTTTGCGTCCAGCGCCTGGACGCAAAGGAGATTAGGCGAAGCGGCGGACGCGCCGGCAGTGGGAAGCGGATCCCTTGGGAAAAGCTTCACTTGGATGACGAGATACTGAGTACGAGGGCCGAAAGTCGAGTACCTTACCCGAAGGGCTACAGGGACCGGTGGGTTGAAATCTGGCGTAAGAAGTTTCCGAGGATGAACCCAACGAAACATGCTCTTACTGCTAGATATAGGAGGATAGTGGGCCTCGAGAAGCGAGGTTGTAAAACCAAGGGAGAGTTTCGGGGTTGCTCTCTTGAGGCCCGACAAGCCTCCAATGATCAACGGCAGCTCTCCGAGAGCCAAACCGGTCCTGCTGAGAAAAGCCTGAGTAAAGAGTCCAAGCACGGCGGGGAACTAAGACTGAAAGTGCGCGGTTGGAAAAAGTTGGCTACTAATAGATGGTTGACACATTATCAATGTAGCAGAGCTGTCTAAAGCAGTGTATACACTAACAACACACAGTGCAACATGTGGAGGTGCTTGCTATATTGAGGTTCAAACAAATCCTAGACTGTCTGTTCTAAGAGTAATGCTAGCTCTTCTCTTCGTTCCTCTCATCAAATAACTACTAGAGATGACAAAAAAGATGGATTGTGAATAAGGCAGCTGTTCTTGGTCAGATGTCTACTGGTGGTGGGCATACCGAAAGAGGTTGAACAGCATACCAATGACATTCCCGGAATGAACAAACTCATGTTCAATTCAAGCAAACAGAGCACTTTGGGGGAGCAAATGAAAATCAGGCAGCTCGAGGCAATGAAAGAGGCTGCAGATCAAGAGGTCCAAATCCTGGTTCTGTTTAAAAAATTCTTTCTTTCCGTAACTAACAATAACTTAATCCCTTCGCAAAAGAATTCCAAGGTACAAGTTGACCATTAGCTACAACAAATCAAAAACATGGTGTCAAGAAACCATCCATGACACTCAAAAGAAAGCTAAACAAAATCAGCATTGAAAAGCTACATGAACACAACAAGTAACACAGCAAGAACACAGCCAACCAGGTTATCAATGTTCAGGAAATTAGCAATTATTTTTATTAAGCTTCACAATATTTTTATCTAAACAATTATTCTCATTAACACTTTGCATGTGAGAAGCAAATAAAATGGCTCAAATTAAATATTGACACCGCCTAGTGTAGCGCGAGGAAGAAAATTTACAGTGAAGTAAAGTTTCTAGCAGCTGTTTTAAGCAGTCGAGCTCTCACTCTTCTGTGTTTTCAGGTGAGTTCTTTTAGCTTTAATTTTGTTGCTGTAGTTTAAAATGTTCACACTGTCTAGTCTAGTTTGTAAAACATCTTGCTATGGATATGGGCAATTAATTTTTATGGTTAAAATCCTGGTTATTATTATTGTGTTATTAAAAATGGCGTTCCAGACATATGGGAGTGAGTTGAACTAGCTTGTTGTACAAGACTTAGTAGTTTATGGTTTTGTATTCCTACTAGACTATTCGAGATTCATGAAAATGAACTACCACCAGCGCATCGACGATTTAGTGGATGAGCTGGATGACAAGGAGGAGGCTAGGAGGGCAGCCATTAGAGTAAGCTGATTAAAATTCTAAAAAGTCTTGCCCGGTTATGGGCTATAACTGGTCAGCATTTGCTGCCAGAGATGGTTATGAGAGACCAACAAAGTCTAGTTAGTAGCAAACAACTAATGCAATAGCAATCGAAATAAATACACTATTGCAGGAATAGAGACAGTGTAGAGAAAGAAATCTTTGAAAGCACACCCCAACAAATTTGCTCATCCACAGATATCCAACTAAATTCACTGTATCAGTGACTATACTCACTAACAAATGGCTCACATTACAACCACATCCAGTGGCAAGAAAAACTGCAATGATGAGATCTAGTTTGAAACTTTTTTGCGTGGGTGAGCTTGTAACCACACTCAAGAGATGTGGTCGACTCCGCCCAAGATAATTGCTGACTCAGCAATACTCCAGCTATCCTTCTGCCACGTGCACGTTTAGTAATTCTGTAAAGGTTAGCTGGATGCTTTGTCTATTGCTTATGCTAAGTTTCACCTTTTTTTCAAGTAGTCGCTGATGTCATCCGCGGCAAGCCCCGAGCTCTCGATCAGCCTCGAGCGCGGCCGAGCCCCAAGCTCGGCAAGTCGCAATCATGCCCTAATGTGAGTCATTTTTCTAACTATACATCAAAAGGAAAGTTTCAAATAATAACACTGTGGGATGTGAAGAATAACAATAAATAACTCTCCCACTACTGTAGCATTTGGAAATTCTTAAAGTAAAGCAAAAATAAACCGAACAAAAGAAAATGGGCTCCATCTCATCAAAAGATCTCTATGGATCACACAAAGGCCTACTTTATACCTGAAAAGACAACTTTTGAAACATTCAACTCCTTGTTGTTGAAGGAGATATTATCCACACGTTTCAAATGACTCTATCTAGAACACACTGCGTAAGTCGGAAAGGTTTTCAAAAGCTTAGGGACTTCTTTCCTTTGAAGCAAATAGGACACTATTTTGTTGCACCAAAACCTTTTTAGCTTAAAAACAGATCTGCTACAGGAGTGGCAGATGAATGCCTCCACATGACTCGTATCAGACAGCTTATGGGGTACATGATTGGGCACACTCTAGTCGCTATGACGAATTTAAACTTTAGTAGACCAATCTTAGGAATTTACATGGAGAATTCGTAACCAAAATACACTTAAAACACTATAAAGAAATCAACAATGTTCCTGATTAAGAGTCCTACTCCCTTAGCCATTCCGCCAAGTTGTCAGCCTGCTGATAATAAATCAGGAGACAGAATATAGAAACGTAGTCGGAACTTTCCGTCCGGATATTACCAGCCCTGCCTACATTCGACCAACTGGAAGCATTAACATGGCTACAGGATTACCAACATTGTGCTTGTTGTACTCCATCATTGACAACAAAGAATTTATCAAAGATGACTGCATGTTTTTAGGAGTTGTGATTGACACATGCAACATACCACAACCATGACATAACTAACACTTGAACAAATTTAAAGTTTTGATTTTTGTTCTGTAACTTTCACAATTTTGATAGTAGTTATATAGTTTGATTTGATAGTTTCATAGTAACTTTGATGTTCAACAACCGAATGGACTTTAAAGTCTGTGTCTAATTCTCTTATGAGCAAGCAAGGCTAAACATTCTCAAAAATAAAAAAACAAAGGTAATAAGTGTAAGATGTAAGTGTCAGTGCTCGAAATGGACCTTTCGCAACAAGTCTTTGTTGTCATCGACAGTGACGGACTGTAACTTAGCTAATACACAGGCCACATTAGCGAATAACATTCTGTGCATTCTGTCGGTGTTGAAAGCGAATTAATGCTGCAACATTGGCTTGGCACAACATTAACATTTTATTATGCTACTGGGATGTAAGTGGTTCGATTTCGAGTGTTGTATGCTGCAGCTAGCACCATTGAGCCACGCCTCACGATGGAACCTAAATCAAGTGCACATAATAACAGCCAAAAAAATCACGTGCGCATACTAATACCAAGAGTACATAATACGAAGAGAGTATCGAACGCCGTATTGCCCCATACAAACACTGTCTGCGAAGTAACGTGACACGCACGTGCGACAATGACGCAAACGGACAACGGCCCGCCTAGTTGTGACGCATAGTAAGGCGTGAACTATAGTAAGGCGTGAACTATAGTAGTGAACTATAACCCTAGTTCTTGAGAGAAAGCCAGCTGGAGGATGCCAGTGGAACGTCTTGCTGCCAACTACGAGGAGGCGGGATGGTTTGTCAGTTGAAACGACATCAAACTGAAGTTCTTCGTCGTAGTTTCTCTGACCAGCTTGAGCAAGTCTTGTCAGACTTAGCGGTGGACACGCGGCAAGATCGTCATGAAGCGACGTTCTTTTGGTAGCGGGGAGCGATCCGTCGAGTGAGCTACCTGATCTTTTAGCCATCACGAAGCATGCAGCATTGATCGCTGACTGAGTGACGTCGTGGCAGTTGCATTGAAATGCGCTACGTCACAACACGTAAACTTTCTCACGTGCGTGTCACGTTACTTCGCAGACAGTGTTTGTATGGGGCTATTGGCGTTCGATACTCTCTGTTCATAATATACTCTTGCTAATACTTCCAACCTCTCTGCTAGCTGCTCTGTATACATGACATGTGCGCCCAACTGCCGCAGATGGTAAGCATTGAACAATCGGTCTACGATTCGAACAGAGCTGTCGTTATCACAAATGCTTGAATCTCTCGTGATTATTTCCTCTAGGAACAAGTAGAAGTCAAAGTAATAAAAGATCGAATATTTGTAGGAAGATTGCCTTTCAAGGTTAGTACCATTATTACCATGGGCGTTTAAGCGCCAGAGGGTTATGCGTTTGTGTCCGTCTATTTTAAGAAGTAGGTGCACTAATTAGAATTTCACCCGGACCAAAATCTTCCAAAATAACGGTGACAGAACAGCGTGTTGATAAGTGCGCGTGCGCAATATGGAGTAAAGCAGAGAGCGGTTATAGCTCATTCCAGCGACAGACCAGCGTCTAAGGTATGTTTATGATTATGATTATTTTCACTTTACTACACAAATCAATAGCTATAGAGTGGCAAGTATTATAGTAGTTATGCACCTATCAATGCGATGCCCCACTACCCCCACCTCGGGCATATAGTGGGGAAAGATAGGGCTATTGTCACGTGGGCTAGAGACTTCTTTCCTTTGAACCAAATAGGACACTATTTTGTTGCACCAAAAAAATTATACTTAAAACACTATAAAGAAATCAATGTTCCTGATTAAGAGGACTACTATTGTCTACGTATTGTAGAAATAATAAAGTAAAGCAAAATAAAACTGAAAATGAAGTCTAACGTTGCCAAGCGATGAGTGAATAAGAATGGAACAAAAGCATGAAAATGAGTAAGCGTGAATAGATCTCACTGATCAAAATACAAAAACATGCCAGAATTGAAGAAAACAATAAACATTATCAAAAATTAATTTTTTTCTAGAGAATATAAGGAAAAATCATTAACAAGAAAACTTAAATAAAATAATGTATTAAAACATAACAAAATTACAATGTTTTGAAAAACATTACAAAACAAATCTCAAAAACATTGCAGACAAAAGAGGCGACAATTTTGGAGTGGTCACTGAAATGAACATTGAAATGAAATTGGTAAGAAATTTTATCACTGCAAAAAAATTATATAAATAAGCTCAACTTGAAATAATTATTTGACAATTAAAATTATGGACTGATGAGTGTAAAAACACTATACATGTAATCATCAATAAAATGAAAAGAAGTCGACATTTTTATAGAATCATAATCATCACAATCATGTAGTTTCAACTTGATATTTAAATTCATATGTGGTGGTCTGGTTGTGCAGTCATATTTCAGCAAGTTTTTAGATATTCCAGATAATTATTACATTCAACTAAGTAGCAATTCCTAGGTGGAGAATTTCAGTAAGATAGTTCTCGTGTTAGAGCAAGCCACTTTATGGGTGTTAGTGTCATCAAATACAGCAAGTTATAAAAGACAATGGCGGGTTCTGCTGCACAAACAACGGCGTATAAAATCCAGTTTATTGTTCTCATCACTCATAGTGTCTCGTAACCAGATATGAAAGACAAAGATGCAGAAATGGCAGAGTATTTCTTCATTAGGTAGTAAAGTTATTTTTTTCAATTTCATGGACAGAGCAGACGAAAATTTCCAAACTAAACAATTGCTTCGACACTTGCCACGAACAAAAGAAACCATTTATTTGACAGTTGTACTCAAAAAAAGAAGCTTAAAAGCAGTTTATAATGGTATCTGTATAAAGCCTCAATGGTTAGGCATACATTCTATTTTAAGGACGGATCGGCAAAACAAATGATGCATTATTTTGTAAACACAATTCGTGAGCATTCTTTATGTGACAAGCACAAAGATTGTAGTGCCACACATGAAAGTTTCAATGACTATTTTAGTGATGACGAAACAGAAGCCGAGTCGGACATGGAAGACTTGTGATCAGATGATGATCAGCTTTCCTGTAATTGTCCTAATCCATCAAGACATATTATCAAACAACATTATCTTCATTGATTTTCGATAACGTTCCTTCTCATTAAAAGATTTTCATAACTTTCAATTATCAAATAATAATAAACAGAAATGTGAACATGACTTTCACTGGAAAATACAAAAAAAATTAATGTTACAATATTCCTCAAAAACTCTTATTTGGTTTCATGGTTACAATAAAAATATTTCAAATGAAATGAAATACCATATTTTGCGAAGAAAATTCATGATGAAATAATTGAGAATACAACAACTTAAATTACACCTTGATAGCAATCAAACACAAGAACCAAACACTACTAAAGTGATAAGAAAATATTTGAATTGTACCAAAGAGCAAAAAAAATTAAATTACACCTTGATAGCAATCAAACACAAGAACCAAACACTACTAACGTGATGACAAAATATCTGAATTGTACCAAAATAGCACAAATGCTAAAAATAGCACAAAAGCCAAAAAATTGAAAATTGATCAGTAACAATAAATAAATCACTGAGGCAATCCAAGTACATCTAAGACTTGAACACATGTTGGGTAAATCCTTATTAGGCTGATAATCACAACTATAACATGTAGCACAATCGCTAAAAAATAGCTAATATAAACTGCTGAGGTGGTCTGAGTACACCTACGACTTTAACACAGAAACCAGTGTTCAGGTTGTGGTAATATGAATTAGAAAAATAAATAGCAGCAAATAAAAGAAAAATCAACTTCAACCACATGTATACTGTGGTAACTTTCTCCATTAATTCCTAAATACCACTTAGGCTGCAAAAATGTAAATACTGACCATACCTAATTAGACTACACAATGTCTTATCACTACACATCAAGAATGGAGTCCATAGTCTAATTATGAAAGGCTTGAAATGACCAGCTATACAGTAGGTTTTTTACATGCGTGGGCATTTCTAAAATAATAATCCCAAAACATAACGACACATTGTCCGAATCAATAAATATAACCACGTACATGCGAAAACGTCTACTAATTATTAGATGTGGGCACGCCTCCTAATTGACGAACGCGATCATGCAGCTGCATCATCATGCACGAGTACAAGCCAGTTATTGAAAACACTTTCCATCACTGCTGTCGACACTGGTTCTTCGGCTACCATCATCTCATTCCCACTCTTTAAACAACTTGGCAAGAGCGCCGGAGTCCCTGCAGCAGCTCTAACCCGACCAGACGTAATTCTCCGAGACTATAATGGGAGACCCATACCAGTGTAAACGTCAGCACACACAGTGCAATTTTACATTTCTGGTCACATAGACTTGGCATATGAATATGTATATGTATTTCCAAACCAAGAGTGCCCACACTGAACAATGCCCACACTGTTCCATCAAGTCACGACACTTCTGAACAACAAGACACAATGCCGCAGTCAGCACTATCCATCACACACACAGTGACTGACCTCCTTTAGCAGCAAAGTTAAGGAAGGATTAGTTTGTGAACGACAGGGCTGTGTTGGGAATAGCTGCCATCACTGCTTTGAAGTTGTGAACCAGAACACTTTCCACTTTCCAGGGTTAAATTTGTTGGTTTTTGACAGTAATTTAACTAACTACTACAGTGAAACTTCTCTATAATAGACAAGTTGGAGCAAGTGATTTTTATCCGTTACATGGAGGCGTCCCTTGCATGGAGATTCAATTAGTATTCTTATAATACATGAGCTAACTGTCCATTATATGAAGGTGTCCGCTACTGTGAGTGTCCGCTAAGAGAGGTTTTACTCACTACCTATTTTGTGACACCTTATTTACACCTCAGTGTATATCATATAACGAACAATAATACAAGTGATTTGTATTGTACACACATTATTGTTGTGTACAAAGTTCTTGTATTGCAACATGAACGTTATTTTGTTTGCTTCTAGCTCACTCTGTTGTGATAATTTATTATTAGAGAGATTAAGATGCACGTCACGTGAAACTTAACGTGTACGCAGAACCTGTAATTCACGTTAGACGTTACAGGTAACTTTCCAATGGCAATTAAGATTCGCGTTTACCTATTCTGAGCGCCCGGGCGACTGGATAAGCAGGAAGACGACTAGCTGTCAAAATTTTAGCTTTTGCATTCAGAGTGGATCGAAAGGTAAGCAAAACGTCATGAATAACAGCTACACAAGTCGGTAGCTATGCGCGAACTATAGCACTTCGAGCAGAGCAGTGCAGAGGCTTGATTGAATATCATACACTCGATGAAGCTATGGTGGCTCCTGTTCTGACGACTCGCCTGGGCGAGGGACAGCACGTACAAGCGTTTCAACAAGTCGAGTGTGTAGAGCAGGCATCAAGCAACAGTTTAGTTTAAAGCAAACGTGGATCTGATGAAACTCAGAGCTGCAAAATGTTCAGGGAAACAGCCAACCTGTAGAAGGGCTTCGCCAAATAGATCTTCTAGATTCACTTTTGAAAGGCGATTGTCCCCAACTAAATAGTACCGAGGCATTGATGTACCATACTTACGGGAACACTTCAATGACGGCAAATCAATACCATGAGGATGTGTGGTCAAAACGTCTTTGTGGTGCTCTACGTACGTAACGGGTAAAATCAACGGGTAGCCAGCAAATTGTACCTGACTTGTAGCGCTCACGTGATTATTTACACGTTACGCGTTACACGTACTGAGTGAAAGACGTGCAACTTAATCTCGCTATTGTCTACATCAGAGAAAAAATACGTGATTTACTAAAATAGTCCTCAATTCACAGGTCTCACTGTTCAACTATTTCTAATCAATATCAACGAGCAAAAAATACTTTACTAGAGTGAGCCACAAAAAAAATTTCAATAAAAAACAGACATGGCAAGTGCATCATCATACTTGTATCAACTTGAGTTCAGGGACCAAGAATTGTCACTCTTGAATACCCAAAAGACCTAGACACCCTGAGTTGCTCTAGAATACCCAAAAGATCTAGACTACCAGATAAACGCAGACGCTAACAAAGAAAAGTAAATTATGAGAAAGAGCCAATCGTGACTATACTATAAATTAATTTTGGCGAAGAAACCAGCTAAACAAACTAATCAAGCAGTTCGACAAAGTACTGAGAGCCAGACCCGGTCGAACTTCAATAACACACCATCACATTCGAACCAACAAAGGGAAACCAGTTAGGCAACAGCCCTATCGACTTCCCCATGCTTACAGAGAAACAGTAGAGAAGGAGCTGCAAGAAATGCTGGACGATGGAATCATCGAGTCATCAGAAAGTGATTGGGCATCACCCATTGTCTTGGTGAAGAAGAAAGACAAAATCAATAAGACTATGTGTGGACTACAGAAGGCTTAATTCAGTGACTCAAGTAGATGCATATCCCATGCCAAGGATTGATGACATCTTGGACCATATAGGACAAGCAAGGTACAGAGAGAGGTAATACGGTATTACGTAATACCGTATTACGTAATACGGTATGAAGATACATTCCAATGTTTCTGCTCCTTAAAGTCTTGCATTCTCTGGTTACTGTAGCTAGAGGATGCAAGAGCATGATTATTATGACGCTGTGCATAATGTATCTGCAATTTTATTACAGAGCAATCGGAAGCTCATTCAGCTACATCTTTCAAAAAGTGGCTAATCACTCTAATTAGTGATTTTGGGGGAGGGGAGGGACGGTTTCAGTTAGACGGAATATTCAATCAACCGAACCTCCTGCTCTATCATCAACTATCAAAAGTAAGTCATGTTATTTTGCATTTTATTAGCAAATATTATTTCTCTATCTGTTTCCTGCATGCAGACTACTACTTCTAACGTTATTGCTGAGTTATGTAAGCTTCGGCAGAGAGGGGGAGAGGTATACCTGGCGAGAGGCTAATGGCAAGTACCAGTTGCTGAGGAGGATCGCCACAAAACAGCTTTCACTACTCCTTGATGAAGGAAATACATGTACAATGGAAGTAGACGGTAATTTTTAAACCTTAATACAAACGTGCATTATAATAATTATGCTACATTTTACCATTCTCTAGAAATGGAGGTAGAGTTATGCGATGAGACAGCTGACAGCAATTTTTAAACCCTAATACAAACGTGCAATAAATAAATTTTTTCCCTACACAAGGTACACCTAGGGATGCGTCTAATATGCCGGCATAATTTATGGAATAATTGGTCCATAAAACCATAAGGCACAATGCGGGAATAACCGGGAAGCAAACAGAATAAAACCAACGTCAATGTGAATGGCAGCCAGCAGTAGTGGTAGTACTAGTTGTAGCAGAAGTTCTAGAGCCAGTTCCAGCTACTCAACAACTACTGAAGTTCCTGATGCCGATTCTGAAAGTGGAAGCGATTCTGAATCGGATGCTGTACCGTCTCTGTTGGACATGCTCAGCTCAGATCTCCTTCACCTTCGGATTTTGCGTGCAAGAGGAAGACCGCTGCTAATCCAACCACCCCATGGAAAGCGCAAGAGTCGTGGGGTTGTGGATCTAAAAAAAATCAAGCCAGAACAGAGTGTTACCCAAGTGTACCACTAACTGTTTCCAACGGAAAGCTATTCTGTCGTGGCTGTCGAGAGGAGTTGTGCTTAAAGAGCAGCAGTATAAAGAACCATTTGAAGTCTAACAAGCACCAGGAGGGGAAAGTGAAGTTTAGTAAAAATGGATATTTAAAAATTGACAAATGGCTAGACAATAACAAGCCTGCAAATACCAGAGTGCAATATTCCTACCCTGAAATTCGAAGATTCAACAAGTTTCGTCATTCAAAACCAAGAAGAAGCTCGCGAGAAGGAAATTGCTGAAGCATTACAATAGTGACAATCATTTGCGTCATGACGCAAAGTCCAGTGAACATGCAATTGATGCATTCTGCATTCTGTTTCCTCTTCAGTTAAAGTGCCATGTTGAGTATCATTGTCCTCTAACGGAAATTGCATGTCCATATGCATACTGTGGATGCCACTTGAAGGTATAGGACATTGACACATCTAGCTATTAATCATTGTTGTGTATTTTTCGCAGTTGAAAAAAAATCAGCTGGCTATGCACTTAGAAGCATTTGCAATCCGGCACATTGGCCAACAGGTAGAAAGAATGAGGGCTATCGAAGACAATATAAATCATATGACCCAGTTTCGCCCTCAAAGGTATATATAGTAGGGTATATTACCACTTTAGTAAGCCACAATGCTTTAAACTTGATATGCATTATGTGACATAAATTATTAGAATGGAGTTGTACTAAAATGTAGTGCCATTGTGAGCCTGCAGCGTGTACATGAAGTTCATTTAACTACCCTATATATACCATGGCGTCATTATAATTCAGTATTTGATCTCTTTAACAGGATCGCATCAGACCACTGCTGCGCTCACAGCGGCATAGAAGACAAGTACAAGTCAATGGTCAGTAGAACATTCCAAACTCTGCATCTGAGATTAGACCTAATTGAGAAAATTTTGTATGATGGAAAACTGTTATGGAAGATAGACAACTTTAAAAGACGCCATCACGAGGCGGTGATTGGTATTAGAAGGTCGATTTTTTCTGTTCCATTTTATACCTCCAGCCAAGGATACAAAATGTGTGCCAGCGTCTTCCTGAACGGAAACGATGAGGGAAGAGGCCAATACTCAATAGTCAACAACAACAATATCAAGTCGTTGTGGCAGCAATGGCAAAGAAAACTAGACGAGTTCCTAGATATCATCAGCGACCAAAGTATTGTTGATGTGTGACATGTTATGTAACAGCTAATATGATACTCAAGAGCTATTACTGATAAAGACTGATTTGCTGGGTGTTAGTAGCCGACAGGTGAAGTCCATGGTATACGAGATATAACCACCGATCGGCGTCTTACGGTCGCCTGGGTTACAAATGATGATAGTGAGTTACATACTACAAGCGACAGCAACAATAAAGTGTGAGTATTACTTCAATGAAAAAATCCAAATTAATTTTCGATAAATAGTATGTTAAGAGGATTACACTACAATGATATCCAGTCCGTTTATCCTGGACGAGGAAGGGTGTCAACCCAAGCACTGATGTAGCGATTGTTCTTTCCGATTTGAACAGAAAACCGCTCATGTTATATGAGTATAAGCCTCAAATATCAACCCAAATAAAAGGTTCGAGTATAAAGGACATGTTAGAACTGTTCTTACAAGGATTCTACTGTTCAAGTGAGCATAAATTGGAAAACTGTGTGTTGACTATCACAATGTGGGGAGCGATACATGCTCTAATAGAAGCTGCATCTGAATAGAGACCGGTTCCTTTAAGCCAAGTCTGATCAGGTTTTGCAGCCATATGGTCTAGCAACATAGTAAGTACTAGCAAGATGATAATTATACTCAAAATAAAGAAAGAACTGAGTGAATTTCGGGAAAGAGTCAATCGTGACTATACTATAGATCAATTTTGACTAAGAATCGTACGAGCATCAAATTTTGTACAAACAACTATTAATACTCGCCTGAAAAGTGAGAATAGAACAACATGATCACTCAATCACTGCAATGAGACAGACTGAAGCAAACCTAAACAATCAGAGCAACTAGCAGATATGGCTGATCACGTTTTGGAGCTAGCAGCACCACAATAATTGCAGCTGTATCTTGCTTGCACCATGTTGTCCCGAACAATGATGAAAATGCTCCTTTCCTTTATAGAATTCATCATGTAGTGGTGCGGTTACACCACTACATGATGAATATATTAATGACAAACCTTAAAGTGGAATTACTGTATACTGTCATGGATTTGCCTCACCAGATGGGTACCAACACAAGCACGGATGTAGCCATCGTTCTGGTGGATTCATTATCTCGCAACATACTTGCACATAACTCTGGCTGTATTCGTAGTGCTGGCTGGGCGTATGACATGTAACCTATTTGGTGTCGTTTTACTCTCGTCGCCAGGCTCTCTTCTAGACCAGGTGTGCCTTAACAACAGCACGCCAGCAGGAAAATTTCGGATACGATCAAGAATTTCACTGATGCATGTTGACGAATACAATTCTCTCGTAACTAAGTGGAAGAACTCGTTTGAAAGGATGAGCCAAAAAAATTAGATTGTTTGGAGTAAATTATTTTACGTACCGCTCGTACGTATATGAACTAAACATTCCTTCACTCTTTAGAAAGCAACACTAAGCTTCACACTTTTGAACTGATATATTTGAGATAAGAAAGGAGAAATAAACTATTGGAGAAAATACAAATCGATATGAAGATATCGGAGAGACCAACTTACGAGCTATAGATACAGTTCTCTTGCAGCATGTCTTCATGTACTGCAACCATTACACAACTGAGCATTAGTTAGTGTGTTAGGTGTTATATGTTTTTAATTTACTTTTCATTACAAAAGTATTTTATATTATTCTGTTCTTAACATCAACTCAACATCACTTGACACTGTTATTTTGTACAACCATATTCTTCTGTAGTTAAATGAAGATATCAATTTAATACCAACACATAGCCGCCAGTTATTGGTCAGTGACAGATGTGTGCTTTAGAAACAAAGACTACGTTTGGGAGCCTGATGGCACGGCCTAAATGGCTTTAATGATTTGATAATAATTCTACCAGCTAATCATACTTTAGGGTCAGTTGTTGTTGACAATAAACTAATAACCAGCACACAAGAAAGCGCAGTCATGCATCTGCTTCAGCCATTCTACAATAACACTTGTCATCTGTGATGTGAACAATGACAGGATAACGCTTGATGCGTTCTATAGCAACGCTTTTCTTTGTGTGAAAACCGGTGACACGTCATTTGTGTATACATTTTAGAGCGAGTTTAACAAATTGCAAACACTACTACCTACAGTATCAGAGGTGGTACCTATCAAAGAGAGAGAGATCCACAAAAATTAAGAAATGACACTGGAATGAGTTTTGTGATTGATTTTAGGCCGCACCAAGTGGTGTGGTATTCCAGTTTCTTGTCAACCTGCCCACCCGCCCAGCACAGATTTTAGCAAAGTTGATTTTCACCATTATTATTTTTAGTGTGCATGCGCAGACAATGACCACGCCTATTCGTATATCATCAACGCGTGCCAGCACTTGCAGCTGTACTGTTTCAAGAGCATTGCCAAGGTAAACTATGCCAAAATACTCAATATGTGTTGCCTTTTCTCTGTATTCCAGTCTAGCTCTTTCAGTTCCCTCACTTCAACCCCACCATGTCGCGGTGCATTTTCGAGTGAGTTCTTTATTATGGTGACGTTCATATTGGAAAATAAGCTGACCAGGAAAGAACTAGCCGATCTTGAAGTCACCTTCCAAGATATCTCATTTAGTTGTGATGCCTTATTGCAAGATTTAGAACTGCCTGATAGTGTCTACACAAGAGATCTCTCACATGGCAGCCAAAAGCTTTGCATTAGATTAGCGGCTTACAAGGATACCAGACTGATGTAAGCAAAATATTTTACAGTTCCATAAACATGACAGTTTGATTATTATATTTTGTATAGATGGCTGGCGAACCATCAAGTCACAAGAAGCTCTGTGTATCCAAGGACCCCAAACAACTCTTTGATCACTTTTCTCCACTCAAGGTAAAATAATAAACTGATAATAAAATTGAAAAATTCGTGAAGTTCCTCGACTGGGCGTACGACAGCGACATCGACGAACTGTTACTGAAAACCATTAATGAGTACGAGAGTAATCCTGCAACTTTACTCTACACCGCTACTCTTACGCCTTCAGTAGACTCCGCTGCTGCTACCACCACGAGAAGAAACCGCTCGCGTTCCTAGCTACTCGGAGTACTCCGCCCTCGACCCAACCTTTATCGGCAACGCCCTGGGAAACGCTCCCGTTTGGCGATCCGCGTGCTGCGGACCTGCAAGTCAAGCAAGCCAGACAGACTGGAATTCCAAGGAAGACACTCCAAGACCGTCTATGATAGTCACTTCAGATATTGATAGTCTATATTATAGCTAGACTGTGTCAATTCGTAGACTATCACTAGTATTCATCACTTGTTGTTTCCATTGCTTGTATTATACACAATGCTAAGTATGTAAGTAAAATATACCGTCTCCCGCTTAAATCAACCAATAAAACGCCTGGTGTCTATGAAGAACACCTAAGGTTCTATGTGAAATAGACACTAGTAGCTAGTCAATCTGATTGGTCAATATCACTGTACTATACTCTAATGAACTTTATCGTATACTTATGACGTCATTCAAAGGCGCCGCCAGGTCTATAAGTATGATAGCCTGACCTGTGGTCAAACCACAGGTCTGATAACAGGTTATCAGACCTTTCCAATCAAAACAATGCGCAAAATGGCCGCTAATGTACAGCAAGCATACGACAAATCGTATATAGACCCGCCTACCGTGCTCTATCGTAGATAGCGACCCTTGGCCTCGGTTTCGGGTGTTACTGGTAGGATATCAGCCCTCGGCTTCGCCTCGGGCTGATATCCGACCAGTAACACCCTCAACCTCGGCCGCGGGTCGCTATCTACGATAGAGCACGGTAGGCGGGTCTATATATAATACGTATCATCTATGGGTGAACCTATCAAGAAATTGTACTATTCAGCTAAATATTCTACCATGTGTATATCGTTTTAAATTTGTGTTTAAATAAGAAATTTTTGTGGTCATGATGACATGTAAGCAGTTAATAATGAATAATGGTTAGATATATTTTGTGTTGTTTGCCGAAGGAATTTGACGATATGCTCCCAACAATGCATGATGTATAATTGTGTTAATTGATATGTAGAGTGCAGCTTTGAATAAGGTTAACCACACCGAGCGTCGCCGCCCATCTCGCGCGCACGCGTACCTTTGCGGGCGCGCGAGACAGCATTGACCTGAGCATGACGCATGCGCACTAGCTGCCAGGCATCGTGCGTGCACTGTACTGCTAGGCGAACTGTGGTGCTCGGATCAGGCAATCTTCGCGCTGTCTTTCTCTTCGTTTTATCTATCCACATCCATTGCAATCGTCGTTGGACAGGTCTCGGATAATGGGCAAGAACTCAAAAGACTCATCTTCGGACGCCAGAGGCTCAGAAGTGGGACCCCGTCGCCCGAGCTGCTGGCTGCGATCCAGGCGGCGGTACAGACAGCGGTACAGACGGCTGGGCAAGCAGAGGTTAAAAAAAGCACCGCATGATGCATGATGTATAATTGTGTTAATGTGTATTTAAAATACATAACAGTCAATGTAGTCGTGGTCTTCTTACGGGAGGACAAATTCACCTTGAAATCGGCTAGGGTCGCACATTTGGCACTCTATAAGCTATTCTCTAATACCGCATTCAATATTTTGCAAGACATAATCGAGTTTGAGAAGCTCATATGGAGAAGCTCGACTCCAAGTTAGAGGAATTCAAGGAAGGCCAGGAAAAGGTTGCGTCTGCAGCAGTAAGGAAAGCACGGCAGGAGCCATGTTTTACCTTCAGAAAGAAGTCACATGAAGAACAGAGTAAACTGAATGAGAAAGTGGACGAGGCGATGCGAGAGCCAGAAGCAGAATTGATGTTTGGAGCTCCAGCGACACACCATCTACTAACATAATGTAGTCACTGAAAAAAGGTAGAGCATTAATAGCTGAGCGGCAGAAGTTAATAAAGATCGCGGAGTAACGTGTTGAAGTCATGCAGCCCTGACACATTATTGTTGAAGTGCTTGTGTTGGGTAATATGCATGCTTATTCGCATGGTGGGAGATCCACTCGCCCAGTTGCTGAGTAGGGGAAACCCCAAACGAGAAACAGGAGTAACACATGGCGTACGTGGCACAGTGACCGGAATATTGATTGTTTGTTTACTGTAGTCATTCTTGTGTTTATATAGCCGAGACCACACAGCCACTTCGTGAGCTCCTCATCAAAGGAAACCATTGGATATGGGAGGAACCACAAAGAAAAGCCTTTTCTATAAACACTTTTCAAGCCAGCCACACTTTTCAAGCCAGCAGATGCTTAGCATCAATTTGTTCGTCGAAATGCAGGCAAATACAGCACGACGCGTCGATAGTTAATCATAACTTAACGTACATGAGGGGTGTGTCAATAAAAGCACGTGGAATACCAATGGCGACTCACAAGAAACGAGATAGTGATCTGACTCCAGAAGCCACAACGGCAAGTATGCAAGGACACATTTTTGAAGTGGCACTGCTTGTATGAAAATAATTGTCAGTCGATGACATGGCTGCGTGCTGATAAAATGAAGCACCAAAGGTGCAGATGCCTCGGTAGATAGGCTCCGTCCACCGAGACATAACAGTACAAGCATAGTTATATCTATGTATTCGCAATTCTGCATCAGGGCAGTGATATGGAGTTTGGTGATGTGCATGGCTCCACGTACACGTGGTATTGAGCAAGCAATACTCTAGGCTCTATGTTTATCACAGTTATTATAGCACAAAGAGAACTTGACGGCTGATGAGCAACTGCTGCTCTTTTACACCTTAGTGCTTCGTGATCAGTGCGTGTTTCTCTCTTGCTGCCAGGTGAGTCAGCAGTGTTTTCAATGTTCGATATACGTGTATGTGTCTCATTCTGCTTCTATATGTTTGTGCTACTGCTGGAAGGAAATATACAATTATTCTCTCAGCTAGTTGACAACAAAGCTATCTGTCAAACTGCACACGCATACTCAGTCTCATCATACACATTTGATAAACACGATTATTCATAAAAACCACTCCACTACTTGAGTTGTTAGCCTCGTACTCAGCTGTTCTGCTGCCATTGGCATATTGTTGATGCACGTGGTGAAGTGTTGTGCAATAACTGGGCGTGGTTAATGAATGTGTGGCGTACCCGCCTACTCTTAAAATGAATCTTACCGAGGTTATACAGTGTAGCATGAACATGCAATTGATGCATTCAATTTCTTCTGCATTCTGTTTCCTCTTCAGTTAAAGTGCCATGTTGAGTATCATTGTCCTCTAACGGAAATTTCATGTCCATATGCATACTATGGATGCCAGTTGAAGGTATAGGACATTGACACATCTAGCTATTAATCATTGTTGTGTAGTTTTCGCAGTTGAAAAAAAATCAGCTGGCTATGCACTTAGAAGCATTTGCAATCCGGCACATTGGCCAACAGGTAGAAAGAATGAGGGCCATCGAAGACAATATAAATCATATGACCCAGTTTCGTCCTCAAAGGTATATATAGTAGGTTATATCCCGTTGCGTGGGTGTATCAAAGTTGCCGCCCGTGGTTTAAAACGCACTAAAGTGCCATGTGATTACGTCATGAGGACTATATTATCCATTGATGTTTGATATGGTACCTCGGTGCAAAGGTCACGGACTGCCAGCAAAAAAACTTAGTTTAGAGCACGAAAGCGTATTCAAAACAGATCCTACGAGCTAAAGAAATGTTCTTCTAGCTTAGCACACCTAGAACATCGTAGTGTAACGAGTCTCGGCGGCCACACGTAGCATAACTCGCCCCTTGATAGCACGATCGAAGCACTAGACACACACAAAACGACGATAAATAGTTTCTTTCCTGTTTTCCAAACTTTGCTTCGCTCTCCTTGCGGTCGCTGTCTCTACACTACACAGCAGATCCTACCATGACCTCGACCTCAGCTACCTCGTGGCCATGCGGTTTTACTGACGTCATTTAGCAACGGTGCGACCACCGTTAGCAACGGAAATAAATCAGTTATAACACCCCGTATACTCGTGAATTATCCGTTTACAGTCACTCGCACTCGGGCGAAGCGCCCTCGTGCTCGTGACTGTAAATCGGATAATTCCATCGTAGGGGTGTTATAACTATTACGTATAGTAGGGTATGACGATGATCAAGTTCTTGCTACGAGGCGGTGATTGGTATTAGAAGGTCAATTTTTTCTGTTCCATTTATACCTCGAGCCAGGGATACAAAATATGTGCCAGCGTCTTCCTGAACGGAAACGACGAGGGAAGAGGGACTTACCTGAGTTTCTACATTGCAATAATGGAAGGTCCTAATGATGATCGCCTGCCTTGGCCATTCCTTCAAGTTGTCAGCCTTCTTCTAATAAACCAGGAGACTGAATATAGGAACATAGTCGGAACTTTCCGACCAGACATCACCAGCCCTGCCTACAATCGGCCAACTGGCGGTATGAACATGGCCACTGGTCTACCAACATTATGCTTTTAACGAAGAATTCGTCAAAGACGACTGTATGTTCTTGTTATTTACCACTTTAGTAAGCCACAATGCTTTAAACTTGATATGCAGTATGTGACATAAATTATTAGAATGGAGTTGTACTAAAATGTAGTGCCATTGTGAGCTTGCAGCATGTACAAGAAGTTCATTTAACTACCCTATATATACCATGGCGTCATTATAATTCAGTATTTGATCTCTTTAACAGGATCGCATCAGACCACTGCTGCGCTCACAGCGGCATAGATGACAAGTACAAGTCTAAGGTCAGTAGAACATTCCAAACTCTGCATCTGAGATTAGACCTAATTGAGAAAATTTGTATGATGGAAAACTGTTATGGAAGATAGACAACTTTAAAAGACGCCATCACGAGGCGGTGATTGGTATTAGAAGGTCAAATTTTTCTGTTCTATTTTATACCTCGAGCCAGGGGTACAAAATGTGTGCCAGCGTCTTCCTGAACGGAAACGATGAGGGAAGAGGGACTTACCTGAGTTTCTACATTGCAATAATGGAAGGTCCTAATGATGATCGCCTGCCTTGGCCATTCCTCCAAGTTGTCAGCCTTCTTCTAATAAACCAGAAGACTGAATACAGGATCATAGTTGGAACTTTCCGACCAGACATCACCAGCCCTGCCTACAATCGGCCAACTGGCGGTATGAACATGGCCACTGGTCTACCAACATTAAGCTTTTAACGAAGAATTCGTCAAAGACGACTGTATGTTCTTGTTATTTACCACTTTAGTAAGCCACAATGCTTTAAACTTGATATGCATTATGTGACATAAATTATTAGAATGGAGTTGTACTAAAATGTAGTGCCATTGTGAGCTTGCAGCGTGTACAAGAAGTACCCTATATATACCATGGCGTCATTATAATTCAGTATTTGATCTCTTTAACAGGATCGCATCAGACCACTGCTGCGCTCACAGCGGCATAGATGACAAGTACAAGTCTATGGTCAGTAGAACATTCCAAACTCTGCATCTGAGATTAGATCTAATTGAGAAAATTTTGTATGATGGAAAACTGTTATGGAAGATAGACAACTTTAAAAGACGCCATCACGAGGCGGTGATTGGTATTAGAAGGTCAAATTTTTCTGTTCTATTTTATACCTCGAGCCAGGGGTACAAAATGTGTGCCAGCGTCTTCCTGAACGGAAACGATGAGGGAAGAGGGACTTACCTGAGTTTCTACATTGCAATAATGGAAGGTCCTAATGATGATCGCCTGCCTTGGCCATTCCTCCAAGTTGTCAGCCTTCTTCTAATAAACCAGGAGACTGAATATAGGAACATAGTTGGAACTTTCTGACCAGACATCACCAGCCCTGCCTACAATCGGCCAACTGGCGGTATGAACATGGCCACTGGTCTACCAACATTATGCTTTCAACGAAGAATTTGTCAAAGACGACTGTATGCACGGACACTCCTTTTTGAGCTACTGACATAACTTTTGCTGATTACTGCTGCCAAGTAGTTGCAGCTGATATCTTCATCTCAACGTTTCCGTATTACTGGATTAGTTATTGACACAACCAACATTCCACAACCATGCCATGTAATTAGGTGAATCTCCTAATTATTTGATGGAGTTATCTGTAGACTTATACACATATGTACGTGTGTGTGTGACTTTTATTTTATTGTATATTTTCACTGTATCACAGTTGTGAAATTGGCGCACATACATGCTTTTTGACCAACATAGGCTCTATCACACATCATTATTGTTTGCAGAAGGCACAAGTTTAGCATAAGATGCGTAGTCTAGATCTGTTTGTGTATGAGTTTCTGCAGATGCTTGAATTATCCTAGCTGTCTAGCGATTAGGCATTTTCCCAAGTGCATCATCAGTGCAGCACCTTATTTCACTCTTTGTAGTCGAGTTAGTGAACTATTTTAAGGGGATGGTTACCAGTTTGCCTAATTAACTTATAACAATTGTGTTAGTCAGGTTTAAAATGAGAGTCAAGGAGTCAAACTTAATTATAATAGTACAGAAAAAATTACATGTAGTCATCATCAAAATATTCAATCTTTAGATTTTCTCGAATATCATATTTTCGTACGATTTATCAGCTTTGCTAGTCAGTCGTAGTAACCTGATCGTTTTTTGTTCATTAACTAGACGAATCAATTCATTGTACTGTTTGGCAGATCAGAATCGGCGCGATCGAAGCTGATACCCCGCATTAAATTCCCCGTGAAAATAAAAACGAAAGTAGTCCGGTTATAATTTTAGCAATGAAGGTCAAATGCATTGTGATCTGACATATTTTAGTCTATGTGAATTTTTAATTTACTCGCTGCTTATGCATTTTAATTACAGCCCAGTGATACAAAACTAGCAACTGACGCAATTACAGACAGCGCTGGCTACAAAACCCGCATTGCTTGAGAAAAACTAGAGAGTAACTTTATGCACAGTACACATCTACTCAGCGCTACATGAATTATGACTTACTACCAGTTATGACACGGAACAGATACACGCAGCGACCCCAATCAGCTGTCAACAAGATGAGCACAGAGAAATAACAGTCCATCGCTCGGATAGTTCATTCTTGACGAGATGGTGGTGTCACTACCATACTTGGTCAGACTCTGTGGCATAAATCACCTATAAAGCGAACAAAGAAACATTTGTAAACAAAACATTCGTAAAATACATTGTTGTGTGGTCACAAACCTGTATAGAATTCCAACAAATAGCAAGCAAACACCGCGATGGCAGCTGATTCAAGGTACAGCTGTTTTGCCGCCATTGGCACATTGTTGATGCACGTGGTGAAGTGTTGTGCAATAACTGGGCGTGGTTTATGAATGTGTTGCGTACCCGCCTACTTGCGCGCCTTTTCGCTCGACCTCGTTTCTGAGTTCCTAAAAAGGCTAAGACAAACGTGTGCTTGCTGTTTTATACGACGATCTCTTCAAGAGAACAAGTGAGTGGTACACATACACTTTACGTCGAGTTTTTTCACTGAAATGTAATGGTGCGCTATAAATGGATTGCTCTTTCTCTGTCAGGTGTCAAGCACATGGACGGTGACTTACTAAGTTCAGGTCGCGATTGGGAACTACCAGGTCTCGCCTCGTCAGCTATGGACCTTCAGCTAAAAGAGGTCTTTGGAAGCGACGAAGACGAAGAAGACACCTTTCCGCTGAGTCGTGGTGTCCTGGGCGAAGGGGGCGGGGCAAGCCAGTTTCTTTTCTCCAGCATTGACGAGACACTTAATGTGCTGAACCCACCTGACCAATCAGATCGTTTGCCGGTTAACAATGAAAAGATTCCACTTGAAACAAAACCACCAGTAGTGGAAAATGTCATGGTCGCCACAAGTTTGGGAGTTAGTGAGGAAAGGATAAAAATGGAGGATGATGCTGTCAAGAAAGAAGAGAAGACAGATCCAGTTAGACAAAGCGCTCGAGTGAGGAGTAGACCTAACTGGTTGAGTGGTTCGCTGGAGAGAAAACCGCTCAAGAAACATCGCGAAGAGAGAAGTGAACCATCGTCACAAGATGGTGCCGCTGTGAAAAGCGAGACAGATACACCAACAGGGGATGAAGAGGAGATGGAAGTTGGTGAGCTGCAGAAGGTTGCTGCCAGTAATGAGAGCAGTGTAGGAGAGGAGGAATCTGATGAGAGTATGGAGTCAGGTGAAGAGACAGATGATGACCCGGACAAGCTGTGGTGTATCTGCCAGCAACCCCATAATGACAGGTATGAGAAAGAAGACAATGATATAGCTGTGCTTTTGTGTGTGTGTGTGTGTGTGTGTGTCCGTGTGTGTCCGTGTGTGTCCGTGTGTGTCCGTGTGTGTCCGTGTGTGTCCGTGTGTGTCCGTGTGTGTGTGTGTGTGTGTGTGTGTGTGTGTGTGTGTGTGTGTGTGTGTGTGTGTGTGCATCGGTGTTTATATCTTAGTGATGAGCTTAGGTATTTTCCGCCCCAATATTATTTTACGTAGATCATTATTTTTCTTTATTTTACGTAGATCATTATTTTAAACATGATTATTGGTCACAGTCCCCAACAAGATGCCTAAAGAAACTTACAAGTGTTGATGATAATGTTAAAGTGTCATTTAAGTAGGCAGTCATGTCAACCAAAGCTTTAAGTTCTATCCTGTGTACCAGTAGTATTGGTAGGAAGTTTGGCTGTCTTATTTTGGCGTTCAATAGCAAATTCTATATGGCAAATTCACCAATCACTTCAACTATCACTCCTCCTAAAAGCCAGATGTGTGTAGTAATACTGCTCGTGACTTTCATTCGTCAGGATTCAAGTGTATTATTTAAAAATAATTTTGCCTTTTGTATTTACTGACAACATGTAACAAAATCTATGAGTAACACCACATTCAACTAGGCACTTCAGAACCGTTACAGCCCACAAGAATTATAGCAGAGCTCTCAATTCTCACGCGAATTGCAACTCTGCTCACGCACTCGAGCTTAAAATTTTTCCATAATTATAATAATGGATGTTAAACCATAGTATGAATAATTCTCTTTGATGTAACGAGCGTTAATGAGGGCTATAAATCGTGTACAGCCCGCACTCGTTTCAAGATGGCCGCTGCGTTCGAGAATCCACAAACAAACGGCGCTTGTGCTGCTCTGCGGTCTTCCTGCGACGTAAGATAGCCAGCTAGATGTCAGGCAAGCAGCGCACTATGGTTTAAAGTAGTTATATACCTCACAGTCGGTATATAACTACTATTTACCGTATAACAACCATAAAATTCCGTAAACTAAGAAATCTCATGCTTTTGGCTAGATTTGGTTGAGAGCTCTGTTTTGAGAGTATAACTTATTGTACATGTATCAACAACAAAAAAAAGAATTGGGCCGGCACGGTTTGAAGTGTCTAGTATAAATGCTGTGTTAGCTAAGAAAGAATTAGCAATATATTTTTTCAGTGCCTATAGTTGCATTCTAATTGATGCATCCTTCAATGTGTTGCTATGGTTACTAGGTTCATGATATGTTGTGATCTGTGTTCCGAGTGGTATCATGGCGAGTGCGTTGGTATATCATTAGCTGAGGGAAAGAGAATGGAGAAACTAGGAGTGGAGTACATCTGTGTCAAGTGTCAAGGTAAGTTTTCTATTTTAGTGAAACTCAAGAAAAATTATGTGACATGCACTTGTGAGTTTAGTAGCTCAAACTCTGTAGCATTTTTGTCAATTGCAAAGAAGTATTTCAGCTTATTTTCGAGGATGCCTATACATTTAAGCGTGAAAATTTCCTGTACATTTACAATGGACCACAAAAATTTACAGGCAAAAGAATAGGTTGTCTGGACAACTAGTGACGAAATTAATTTTGTGTATTTTACGGTACTCTAGTGTTGCAAAACCTAAATACTTGTTTCTACTAGTGCGGTATTATCTAGTGTGACCCCTTTGTAGTATAATATTGAGGCCTAGCTAGTATTCAAGATGCAGTCCGTGTAGCTGGTATTTTCTTGCTCTTCAGAGCATCAGAAGGAAGCTAAGGTTAACCGCAGTAGGAATCGCTCGCTGAGGCAGGAACGAAGAGCAATGATGAAAGACAAGAGAATCGCTGATCTGAAGAAGGTGAGATACATACTCTCTACATCACTCACTACCTCTTCATCTCTCTCTCTTAAACTCTCTCTCCCTCACCCTTCCCTCCTCTTCATCCTCACACTCCTCTCTCTCTCTCAGAGGATTGACGACGGTGGTACTGATTCTGACAGCAAATTATTTCTTCCTGACCACGAACAATCAAAGGACACTCCTTTGAAGGACAACACTACTCGTTGCATCGGTCCTGGTTGTACCAACATGGCTACTAAGCCATCCATCTACTGTGGCGACTCCTGCATTGAGAGGCACGTAGCACTGATGTGTGATCATTGCTCCAAATATTTAGCTCATTGTATTCTAGTATTTTTATTGTCTAAACTTGGTTGCCGTGGGTTACGTTTAACGTCAACTATTCAACTGTAGGCATGTAGAACGAACTCTGAAAAAACTATCCGATAGAGGCGTGTCGGTACAGCAGACATCAGCCAGTGACTATGTCAAGGGTGCTGGCGGTGTGACTGTGTTCGAACCCGCCACTAGGAAGATACTGACTGGATTAGCGGCACCCGGTCGTCAGCTACTGGTGCCGTGGATAAAGGCCCATCCATCGTACAAAGTGTTTCTCTCTTCAGTCAAAGGTAGGTAGGAGGGACCGATGGAGGCTCTGGTTACTGTGTTTGTATGCAGGTTCACAGCAACGTGTTAGAAAGAGGTCAGAAGAGGAGGCGGGGTCAAGTAGCCCAGTGAAGAGTCGGTCAGCTTCGCTGCAGCTGGACACTGAGACAGTGAGGGCACACGCCAAGAGAGCATTCAGCCAAGCATTGATAGCAAGGTCAGTCACTCCTCATTTACATGTATCATTATTTTTAGTGATAGAGCATGTAGGTATGTACCCTTATAGTCTTGGTTATTTCACTTGTCAAAAACTTTTACTTTTGAGAAATGTACTTTACTAACAATTTGTAGTGCAGTCAAGTAATGTTTGAAATGTCTTCATAAACTTTATCATTATTGTGCGTTATTTTCCCAACCAGGTGCAAGTCAGCTGATGATCTCTCTCACTTGACAGAAGATGACATCATTAAGATAGCCGAGGATGTAGAGGTCAAACTGTACAACGTGCACAGCCAAGAGGTCACCTCGAGATATCGTAACAGGCTGCGCAGTCTCCTCTTTAACCTCAAGGACACGAAAAATAAGGTAGCAATAACAATATCTGTAATGTATCTCTGGTTTGTAGCCTAACAGTTAGTGGTACAAGTTCTTGATTAGTTTGATAACCCCTGTTGGCATCATAATTAAATTTGCTCCACCTACTTTAGACGTCTTAAATAGTGCGAAAAGTGCTCTAGAAAGGTCAAACTATGTGATACCTCTCTAAGGCAGACACCATTGGGACTAACAAAAATCATCCATTATAGAGAGGGTGTCCTCTGGTCAGGGTTTTATTTTACATTAAGTTTGGGATTTAGTAAGTCCATTATAGTCAAATTTTGAACTGTATTTGCAAAAGACAAATTTACCTGAAAAAAAAAACACTGTTTTTAGCACGCCCTTCCCACTAAAATGCATAGCATGGCAAGAATTTAAACCCTAGCATTAGAATGGGCTTTTGGCATTTTAGGGTTTCAGGGTATCCGGAATGCATACTTTGGCATAGAATATGGTCTAAACTGTGCTGTTCGCTCACATGGACACCACCAGGTTTTTGTATCAGTCACCAGGGCTAAATGAAGACCAATATTAGCTGAAAATGATGAGGCTGCAACACTTCAGTTCCGAAGTGTGAGTGGCCCAACTCAGAGTTTAGTACATGGTCATAAACTTTGACATGCCAGGAGAAAACGGTGCTAGTTTGGAATAGCTAGCGTACTGCATGTTGAAGAAACTTGTAAGAAAAACTGCTTATATCGTCTTGCACCTAATTTGCTGTTAGCACAGCTTGTCTCTATTTACACAAGAGATTTGCAATTGTCACAAATCATGTTTGTTTACGCTTCTACATTGCATTCAGAAGATGCTCTGAGGCTACGCAGTCTTTGTATCTCAGCACAGATAATTATTACACTATTACGGACTTATCATCATTATAAGAGAAGAAATAACATGTTCTTCACATACTAATTTGATCCTCACGTTGCTCATGCTAATACAAAAAGTTTAAATTCAGCTATACTCATGACGCTGGTTAACCCTTTAATTATCTTGCTGGAATTTTAACCTCGTAAATGCTGACCAATTCTCTCGCGAATATCTCGTGTGTCTTCTCTGTGGTCATTTTCATAAAATAATATTATTATGAAATTTGTACAGAACCCATACCAATGCTGGGTACCGAAAGGTTTGCGGTGCACGCACGTCGAAAACCACTGGGTTTTTACGGTCTTCAATTTAGCTTAATTTTGGCACTTTTTGATTAAGTTATGGTGACTGAAGTATGTATGATGCCAAATGGAGCTTAAAGGGTTAAAAACTCTGTTTTCATGTGTGTGTACAGAGCACTGTCAACTTTATCATTTTCTCCTCCTCCAGGGTTTGTTTCGTAAGGTTGTACTTGGTGAGATCACAAGTAAAGAGTTCGTGAGGATGTCAGCCGAGCAGCTAGCATCAGAGGAGCTGACCCAATGGAGGGAGAGCACCATGAGAAAGGAGCTTAAGATGATCAAAGAGGTCGCTGAGGAGGAGGTGCACCTTAGCTCATCACAGACCATCAGGAAAATGACCTACAAGGGAGAAGTGGAGATTGAGCAACCAGCTACGGTATGTATCTATCATACTTATCACTTTATGAGCGTTGTATAAACTTAGATATGCTTTTTGATATTAACCCCTCCCATTTGATATTGACCCCTCCCATTTGATATTAACCCCTCCCATTTGACATTGACCCCTCCCATTTGATATTAACCCCTCCCATTTGATATTAACCCCTCCCATTTGATATTAACCCTTCCCATCTGTAGAGTTTTACTGTAATTGTGAATTCTGGCTTTGAGTGAAAACCTACATATCGTTATATCAGGAGCACATGAAGAGAAGGAGCGTGCAACTGTAAACCGCGCGTTAGTGCCAACAGTGTATAATTAGATTCACAGATGTGTGCTCAGAACTTCCATATTTGGAAGTTTTTGTGCTTCATTAAATATGCGTAACGTACGTTCTGTGCACGTGATACATAACAGATCTAAGTGCGGCAAGAGAGGATGGCGCGAACCCCTCGACGTCTTAGTCAGGCCAGCTCCAAGAGAAAGCTGATCATGCTGTCTCCCCGGCGGATTCGTTTACAACAAGTGAAGAACTCGCCCGTGAGGAGCGCAATGAAAGCTGGGATGACCGTGTTCAAGCTGAGCAACACCAGGCGCGCTCGCTGTCGTAAACTTACCAAGTAATGCGCGTTAAATAGATATGACGTACGTTCATACTTAGGTAAAGCGGAAGTACGTCATTAGTTATTAAAGTGTTGGCACTGTAAGTTGCACGCTCCTTATGTTCATGTGCTCCTGATTATATAATAGGCATACTCATGCATACTCCCTTTTTGTGGGATTTTTTAATTTGCTGAGTACTACACTGGTACTACATGTTTTCTCTGCCATTTGAACCATGTTTCCTCTGGTTTGCAATTAAGACAGTTTTTGTTGACAACAGGGCTTCAAATTAGCGCTAGCCCGAGGCTAGTAAAATTTATCTTGGGCTAGTAAAATGTACAGGTTGGTAGCCCAGCTGGCTAGAGATACTAGTAAGCTTACTGTAGAATTTGAGTAGAAGCAAATGAGCATAAATTAGCTTAATTATTTCATTGGGCTAGTAGAAACTGTTTTGAATCCCTTGATGACAAACATGCTAGATACCTCATGGTGAAAGTGACTTCATTTTTGATATATGTTTCTACATGTCTACTGGTAGTAGTATGGTTATACCCAACACATGTACACTACATCCTCACAGGATTTCATGGTAACCCCCAAGGCTCATTGTAGCAACTGACCTTTGATAATGTCAGTGTGACTTCATTTAGTTGCTGCACGTCGTAGCTTAGTAACATGGATGTCTCTGGAACAATTGTCTAGCATCTGTTTGTGAGTTTGGTGCACAATGTGTTTGTAAGCTGATGTTCCAGCACTCACAGGCGGTAACGCTAGGTATTAATTACCCTGGGCGCATAGGAGCCGGAGGGTTAAGCGTTTAGCTATGTCCGTGTGTGTGCGTGCGTGCGTGTGTGTACAAAAATCGCGGCTGTTTACTGCCTTACTGCCTGAAGATTGCCATGAAATAGCTCTCAACAGCTTGGTTGTTGAATATTTATTCTTTGAAAGACGCCTGTAAAGTCGAGATGGTCTCCTGTCGCGTGCTATGGCCATGTATTCGTATTAGCAACATCGCTGATTAGAACATTCCGGTATGTGGGTGTGCCACAATTGTGAAACTGAGCGAACAATTAAATGCATGTTCACTGAACTCTAATATAATAGTTCTCACTGTAGTCACTAGGAGTAGCATTCACATCAATTTCTGTACATTGCATTGTGCACAGGGTATGTGTTCCATTGAACTCTTGTTTTAAATATGAAAACGTACAGAAAATTGTTCGATTCCTTGAAAGCATTAATCTTAAGTGCATTAATGTCTCTCTCTCACAGACTGAGGTACCAACAGATAAATCACAAGAGGTCGCTGACTCCTCCTCGTCCCTCCCACCTGCACCCAAACCAGCACTAGTACTGCCCATTGTGACCATGCCCACCATATTGAACCCACTCAATAACACAACATCACAACACTCTTTACACATCTTCGACCAAAACTGTGACATCTGTCTCGGTAAGGCTCCTCTTCCTAGCAAAGAAAGGACAACTTCATTGAGTGAGAGCAAACCATCGAGTACCTCTACACCTCCTGTTGGCTCTGATAGGTATGAGGGAGAGAGAGAGAGGGAGGTAGACAGACAGAGAGAGAGAGACAGAGAGCGAGGGAGAGACAAGAGAGAGGGGAAAAGAGAGAAACTTTTTTGTATTAGTTGAGATAACCCATTTTTATGTGTCTAAGCATTACGCCAAAATTATTGAACTTCGAAAGCATCTAAATGTCAATTTTCTACAGAATTATATATAATTGTTGCAGATAGTTGAGAGAAAAAGTTTTAGGCAATGTCGTAATTAGTCGCTCGTAGTGCACGTACCTCAAACATGCTCCAATGTTTATATTCTGTTATTAAAACTGAATAACAATCTCACATCTCTACTTCTGGTGTTGTATTGTACATTAAATTATATGTATGCTTTACCTAATCATTGTTTCACGGTTGATTCCTAATCTGCATGTTGTTCCATCCAGTGTGATGTTGGCTCATTCTCCATGTTCATGTGTTGTTCACTGTCTGTATATCCATGTTGTGTAGCTCTGCTCCTAATTCTGAAGAAGATACCCTTCAACCTACTGCTTCTGCAACCACAGTACCATCACAGTCAGTAACAACAACACAGTATATGTTATTGTATGCATGACAATAGCTGTGTACAGTACTACCGTACATTTACAGTATGATAGATAAAATAATAAATTATTATGCTGAAATCATACGGCTGGAAGTTAACAAATATCTTCCACACCTAATGATTAATTCATGAGCATATACAAACAGCGCTGTGGATATTGTCATAGGGGGTTAAACAGCCAAATTTTCCTTTTTGTGTGCAAAGAAATTACATTCATATCCAACTATAGCGCCTGTCTTATTCTGTAAAATTTCATACTTTTTGTTCAAAGGTTTTATATACAAGTACATAATTATAACAATACAATACATATACCTCAATTATTGATGGTGATTATTGTTTATAGTGCATTTCTTCTGCCCAGATCTATTGTTACTAGTACTACTAGCCCTCCATTGCCCCAACAGCCGTTATGGAAGGGCTACATCGCCATGCATGGAATGGAGACATTCTTGACTTCAGCTTATGCTGTATCTGGAAAAACCGACATGTTAGAACAAGTGAGCACGACAAGACTAGACAATATTGTAGATTTTTAAAACATGGAATTTTTAAAGGTGTAGCATGTACAAATTCACATTGTTTTCCTCAATTACTGTACAGTGTAATGGTGTACGTGACACTTGAGGTGTTATTTCTTCCTTCTTTCTCCATTTTAGGTTTTACCGGAGACACTCACGATTGTCGGCAGAATAGCTCACGTTCAGGTTTGGGACTATCTCGATAAGATAAAGAGCTCTTCGTCCAAGGTCAGGGAAATGTAGAATCACACAGAGTCTTGTCGTCATACAACTGGGACAATAGCGGGCAGGCCCATTTCAACAATAAGAACACTGTAGATATCCAAATTTTCTGTCTTGTGACATCTTGTAGACGCAGGTGTAGCTATTGAGCTACACGGTGCAATTTTTGAACTTGTGCTGAGTACACAAAATAATGTATTGTAGTGTGGTGTTTATTTGAGCCATGACCTATGTGCTATTTGTGTGCTGTGTGGTACTCCTTTGATGTGAAGGTGTTAAAACCTCTTTATCGGTATCTGTGTGCTCAAACTTTCACACAGCATGAAGGGAATCTTAGACTCGGTATAATAAAAGCATTACTGTGAAGTTGTTAGAACTGTAAGGATACAGTTCAGCAAGGTGATAATCTCTGATGCAGTTTGACTCAAACTCACTTAGCTTAAAACATGTGCTCTTCTTTTTCTCCAGGTTATAGCAGTGATACGATTTGATTGCCTTGATCGTGTGAAGAGTGAGAGAGCTGCTTATATCACCATGTTGGATTACTTCATGGAGAAGCATCGTTACGGAGTGTTTCAAACAGGGTTTGGTGGCGGGATCAAGGACATGTATCTGGTTCCTTTGTCATATGACGATCCTGTTCCATTACCAATACAGCCATTCAATGGACCAGGCGAGTGTGTGTGAGTGAGTGAGTGAGTGAGTGAGTGAGTGAGTGGGTGGGTGGGTGGGTGAGTGAGTGTGCGTGACATTTCGTTTTAGCCAGATGTGGATTTTAGCCAGTACATGTACAGTGGTTTTATTACTCCTTGCAACAGTCACAAAAGCGTAAAACGTGATCCGTGCCTTATTTGGAAGGTTTATTACATTGCATGATTCAGCTTGAAAGCGGTTTACACTCTATGGTTGACGCTTTAGATTGCAAGAAGTAGTGAAACCGCTGTATACTACTGACATGTGGCAGTGTACATTTCAGGGTGTAACTTGCTTTGCATGGATGTCTTTGTGTTTAATAAACTTTGCATTGTACGATGGGTAAATTGTACTTAGAGCAAATAGAGAATTTGTATATCGGGCCCAGCTTTATGTATACAGTGTGCTGTTTACTGTGAGCTCTGCTTCCCCTCCTTCCAGGGCTCCCGACCAATCGCAGGAACATGTTTCTTGGTGTCATCACATGCAGTACTAAAGAGTCTTCTAAATCCAATGCAGCTGCTCCGGCTCTGAAGGGAAAACGCTATCAAGACTCCACCCACTTCTCAGGAGCTCCAAAACAAAAGAAACAAAAAGTGATCGGTTTTGGCGGATCCACACCGCCTCTCGGTACCGAGCAGACTTCACCAAGCCCAGATCTTAGTTCACCGGTTATAAATAACACAGCGTCAACAAAAGTATCTTTCTACGGTGACCACACTGAGATAAAACAAGAGAAATCCGATGAGAGTAGTATATCACAATCCGGCATCAAATCCATTCTCTCTCAACTTAGCGACCACAAGTTACAGGAGCTAGCGTCAGCCATGTCGTCCATCACTGCCCCAGGAGAGGAAGGGAAGGATCAGCAAGAAGAGCCAATGGTGTCACGATCGAGAACAATGACTCTGGACGAGAGGATATCAGCAACTTTAGGAAAAATTGTGTCATCGTCTCCGTCCTCCTCTCCACACTCATCACAAAATGACCCTACCCAGTCCTCGCACAATCAGAACACCTCACATGACAAACCTTCTCACGATTCGTCTGCTCCTCCTGTACTTCCCACTGTCACACCATCACAAGACTATAATCACCCTCCCACTGTCACACCATCACAAGACTATAGTCACCCTCCCACTAATACACCATTACAATCAAAAGACTATAATCACCCTCCCACTGTCACACCATCACAAGACTATAGTCACCCTCCCACTGTCACACCATCACAAGACTATAGTCACCCTCCCACTGTCACGCCATCACAAGACTATAGTCACCCTCCCACTGTCACACCATCACAGCAACCTGACTACGGTCACCCACCCAATCACCATCCCCCTCACCCAGACCAAGACGCCTCTCAGTATCCATATCAACAATCTGGTCCTCCATACAATCAAGATCCTTACTATCAACATAGAAAGGATGATTATTACCAACAAGAGTACCAAGATCCCCATGGGTATCCACCATACGAGGGCCGGCCTTACGATCGTGAGGGTCAATGGAATCGTAATGATCCCGGGAGTCAATGGGAGAGAGGGCGGGGCTCTGGTAGGAAGTATTATGATGACTGGGACCGGCGGCCGCCCCCACCACCACCATCGCAAGACTGGAGCAGAGGAGGTGGCGAAGAGAACCAACAATATCATTGGAATCCAGACTACCATCGTAGAGGAGCTTGGTCAAAGAGATGACCTTTGTGACACAATGAATACTGTTTGTGTACTCAGTGTTTTCATAACTGATTTTTTCAAATGATCAACAAGTTCTCTGGGAAGTTTGCATGACAGTACACGTTGTTTTATTAGCATTGAATAGGGATGTTTTTGTGACTTTAAACCCAAGTGTCTTCAGTCTAGTGCTAAAACGTGTGTTGATATAAAGGTACTGCAGTGCATGCTGTGAAGAGCAAACGGATGCATTACGTAACATGTACCGGTATAGAGTCACTTTACATAATTATAGCAAGCATACGTGTCGTGCTGTGAAATCGACCTGGCTGCAGGCTATTGTATTGGTCAGTAAGCTTACGTTAGTTCATGGTTAGTTGAGCACGATGCGTTGTTTACTGCTAGTGCTGTTGTGCGCTGCTCTTTGTGTTCATGGTAAGTTCATATTATTTTGATCCTCTCTACTAATCGCTTATCCGAAATTCGTTTATAGATTCTTCATCGCTTTGCAACCGAAACATGTCTAATAAAACGATGCCTCTGAGGTTTCCAATGTCACATACATGTCAGTTGCCGGATCCCTCGTTCATCTGCACGAATCTGACATACTCATTGCTGTATAGTAATTTCTCTGCAGTGTATAAAGACGTCTCTCAGTGCTCAATCGCCATAATCAACGCGGAGAAGAACATTCAAATGAACAACACGAAACAGCAAATTCAAATGAAAAACACGAAACAGCAAAAAGCTTCAGAACGTGTCAATTGTTACTTCAATGTCTGTGTCAGTGCAATTCAAGGCTTAGGCAATGACACAATTTACGCTGGGATCAACTGTGCTATAGCTTTTGCTAAAGTTATTTACAAAGAAGAAGCAAATGCAGCCTTGTTGTTCAGAATGTTATATCAGCTGTGTACAGCCAACCACACCGATGGACAATGCATTGAAAGAATTGTCAATCAGTGTTTTACTTATGGTAGAACACAAGGTTTCCTCTTTCGATGTATGCACGTTCTGAGCAGAATATGTAGCAGTGTACCTGATACTGAAGATCGCTTTGAATGTGTTAATGCTGTTCGAACAATGGTCAGGAGTCAGTTGGTGGCTAGGTGTAACCAGTCTGAGTATATGGAACGATGTGTAAGTTTTTTGTAGAGCAGAGAGATTATCTTGTTTAGTTTACGATACCGTGGTAACAAAACAGCTATTGAGCACAATCTAACCTTATTCAATCTATCCCATGTATCAAAATAATTTCAGAGTACCATGCATGTTTGTGTATCTATGTATGTCACTGTCACTATGTACTGTTCATTATTATGAATAATTATGCAGATGAATGCAGTGGGTAATTTGATCATGACAGCATCTAAAAATTCCAATGTGACGATACAGGACATAACGCTGACAGTATCGATGATTAAGGGCTTGGCACAGAATCCTAAGTCTCGTAAAATGTCTCTTCACCTACTTGGGAATACCTTCAATAAACTTGGCGACAAAGTTGAAGACATGCTCGACGAAAGTGATGCAAACGTATGTTGCTAACAATTTACGCACAACACTCAATATTTTTCACTTAGGAACTTATGGGACTGTTTGACTATATTGTTGACGATGAGAATGTGATGTACCATGCTATGGTTAGTCTTGCTTGTTTGCATTCACACTTTCACACAATACACACCGATGCATTGTACAAACTTTCACTATGACCATTTATTGTTGCTGTCTAATCAAAGCAATAACAGGATTCTGCTGTGTTGTAGCACGTGCTTGTGTTTCAAACGTATGATAATAACTATTATAGGATGTAGAGTTTGGTACAATGGTACTGGCTTGTCTGGAGAGGATGGTTAAAGCATGTGGTCGTGCATTGCTGTTACCGAATGGAACATTGGAACCGACATTCAATTTTAGTACACCAAATTTAAGTTAGTCAATTTTGATATGCAAGCTGCAGTTTTAGTATTTCCATAATAGGGCTGAGTTTGTACTTGTCAAACAGTTCAGATGAGTACTATCAGTCGCCAACCGCATCAGGTAAACACTCACAGTACATATTATCACTGTGATTCATCAATATACGTCTCAAGGTGCTACTATAGGAATTCCTACTAAACAGCTCTGTCAAGGATCAGAAGAAGGAATGAAAAACTATACTCATGGTTGCAAAAAATATCCTGTTGATTTAAGTGAGTATTTTGATCATTCTAGTATAATAATAATAATTTTATGTTGTTCTTTCATCTACTGTGCAACCGCTGTGCAAAATAAAGCATAATGAATTATACATTATTTTACGATTATTTTTACACCTATTAATACCGGTAACAGCCTGACTGTGTTGCATCATTTTATACTTCTTAGTGACTTCAGCCATTGAACGGTCCACCATTATTATTATACATAACCTTGTCAACCATTGAACTCATTTTTCGTATTTATGTCAACAGTACGTGTGCATTACTTGTTTGTTTTGTACTGTGACAGAGTCGTTGTATATACTTTAATGCTCTGCTATATTCAGCATGAATGCATTGATTATTGTGTTTCCTTATGATAATTATTATAGATTGTACGACAGTTGTTGGAACAGTAGTACTGAATAATATTGGACTATACTTGACTGGAATAAGGTTATTTTTACGACATCTGACCATAATCAAATTATCATTACAGTTCATTCACTTCTTATTATAGCAACCAGTCCTCGAACTCGAGCAATTATACCGTCATCAGCAAAGTAATATCATCACAAATTATCAATGAAAGAAATGATTCTAATAGTTCTGAACATGACGGTACATTTTTGATCAAGTTCGATATTCCTGACTTAAGTAACGTAAGAAATCTTGATTGACAAAAAAGATAATAATTATAACGGATATTCTTCAACAGTTATTTAAGTTATACCCAAATGGTACAATTGCTTGCATGTTCTGGGATTTAAATATCAGGTACAAAGATGTGATGAACATGCATAGCATTAATCATTACTGTGTAGCAATTGGTCTGATGAAGGTGTTGCAGTCCACAACATGACGGATTCTACAGTGTGGTGTAACTCAACACATTTGACTAGCTTTGCAGTACTCCTGGATCATCAAAATATTATCAATGTAAATAAATATTTTGAGTCATGACCATTAATTTTATTCATTGTTACAGGAAACTAGTCCAGCTGAACGTCTCGCCTTAAATACAATCGCCTACATTGGATCAACCCTGTCATTTGTTAGTCTCGTGGTAACAGTGATATTTCTGGCTGCCTTCAGGTACGATACTATAATGCTGAACCACTATGATGCATTCTAATAAATTATTATGTTGATGCAGAAAGAAGCTCAACAGAGGTCCTCTTCTATATGTTCACTTGAACTTTGCAATATCTCTGGCGCTGGCATTGTTTCTGCTATTGATAGGTGTCGGCACAGCAAGTGGAATAGACGTGAGTATTATAAAAAAATTAATATTAATTTCTTAGTATAGTAGATTATAACTAATACACGAGATGTCTAATGATGCTCAATTTGCTTGTGATGATTTTTCTCACTGCAGTGGCTGTGTTCAGTGATTGCTGGGTTACTGCATTATCTGTTCCTTTGTGTGTTCTGTTGGATGTTGGCGGAAGCTGTCATGTTGTATCTCTTGTTAGTCAAAGTATTTGGAGGAGGAGCTGACAAGTGGTATTATCTCCTTCCACTGGGTTGGGGTAAGTAACACCAATAACAATGTGCACTTACAGATTATTGGCTGCGCTCTTGGCTGCATAATCAAAAGAACATTCACAGTTTGTATGTGGTCTTCACAGATTATGGTCTACTTACATAATAAAGTGCCTATAATACTCGCCAATGACTAGTTCAAACTTTTGGCAGTTGTGGTGTGTATATACATGAATTTTATTGATACTGTCGATCATTAGCTTATTCTTGGCAACCATCAGTGATGTGCATTCTAATCATCATCGCAGGTCTACCTATTCCCATTGTTGCTATCACTGCTATAGCGAAGCACAAAGGCTATGGAGTTAGCATGTCTCAGTATGTTGATTAGTGCTACTTAACATAGCGATTGATTCAATTCTGCATAGTTGTTGGTTATCTACTGATGATGGAGTTATTTGGGCATTTATCGGACCTGTCATTGCGATCATTTGCGTAAGTAAAGCTCAGTTTTCTGGTAACTTGTTTAGACTCAAAGAATGCAGTTAAACTCAGTAATGCTGGTCATAGCTATGTTTCAAATACTGAGAATGAGGGCAAAAGGTGGAGCTGAGAATAGCGTGAAGAAAATTGATCTCGCAATGTAAGAGACTCGATAAAAGGAAAATTAATCGTGTTTATGTCTATGTGTGAATCTCAGTACTGCTATTAAAGGGGCAGCTGTGTTACTACCAATACTCGGAGTCACATGGATAATAGGAGTGTTTGCTGTCGATGCGAATACGACTGTCTTCATCTGGATATTCACTATCATAAACTCTCTTCAGGTATGTGATTCTATATGCTCAGTAAAGATACCAATAAACTGTCTTGTTTCGTAGGGAGTGGCGATTCTAATCGTTCATGTGTTAAGGACTAAGATTGTAAGATAGTCCCAAAACCTCCAATTTTACGTTTCTTTTTGTTCTGCTAGGTAATAGGATGGTTCTGTAGCTGTGTTGTTGAACCAGTCACCAGCTACTTCACTCGTTCATCAACTGTTTCTCCTATTGAGTCATCCTCTTCTAAGGTAATGCAAAAATTTTTAATTGAAGACAAAATTATTATTAATTTTTCATTATGATTGCAGACGGAATCACTTCTTTCCCGAAAAATTTCGAATTCTCAAGGTTGGTTTGTCATAGCAGTTATTATAAAACAATTTTTTATTGCAATTTTGATCGATCTATGCAGAAGACTCTCCAACACAACTTTCACAATCCACAAAGACTTTCTAACCCCATTCACAGAACCGTACATAATAATTATTACTAAGAAACACTATTATTATCATCTTTGGCAACAGCGGGCTGTGCTATCTTCATTGATCACTTTTGTTATGTTCTGTCATAGTTTTCAAACATCATTATTATTTCCCATGTGCTAAAAGAGTTATTATAATAGTAGCTAATGTAATACGGTACATAATGCATGTGTTGGGAGAATGATTGCACACACACACACAGTGCTATGGTGATCAGTCATGAGGGACAGCCCCTTGCCTCATTAGACGTGTTGATAGATCATCTTCATCGTCTGCTACTCCTTCAGTTGTCCCGTCAATTGTTTCATTATACTTAGTAACTTCTTGTCTGGTAATACTTTTCTCTCTCGATGTAGCGAACGCTTCCCTAAAACTGGCGGTGCTGTCCTGTGATTGCTTAGAGTCTTCCTGTGTCACTTTCGTACTACGGCGAATTTCACCATCTAATCGGCTCATTCGACCGCTTTCAGGTACAGTCTCCTGTTTAACTTCTTCCTCTCCTTCAGTTGTGGTACCCTCTGGTAGACCAAGGGACATGTCACTCTCACCAGCACGTGATAGACTCTGACTTGGCTCTTTGCCTTGTTCATGTGCTTCAAGAGATGTCGTCTTTGCTTCATCTTTGTGTGTAGAGGGAATCGAAGAAGATGAACCAGGCGATGAAAGCGGTGAAGAAGCTGCTGAAATAGACCGTGTAGCTGTGTCAGTTGGAGCCGTTTCTTCGTTTTGCGCTTCACTGTCATGGTCCTCCTCCGCTTTATCTCCAGCTGTTTCAGGTTTCTCTCCTGTAGAATTTCTTTGATCTGACTTGTCTGACTTGCTGGAGCTGCCAGACTGGACAGAGTGACAAGATGAAGTTGAAGAGCTCTTTCTGGAATGCTTGCTATGTGAAGATTGAGACGACAGCTCACGAGAGGCAACTCCATTCGATACAGGTTCCTCTTCTTGGTCAACTGGTTTAGTGGGAAGTTGTTCAAGCTCACTCGATTCCTCTGAGCTGGGCTGGTGACCATTGTGTCCCTCTGATTCAGTGTCGTCCTTACTCACATCTTCATCGAAAGGATCGTTCTCGTATTCATCATCTTTCTCGGTGTGTGATGGTGGGGAGGACTGCACTGTGGACGGAGGGCTCTCCACCTCTTCAGAGACTGAGTGATTACCCTCATCCTATAGGTAACAGAATCGAAACATAAGCTAATTTATTGTGACCTACTCTTTCACCAAAAAAATGATTTGGACGAAATTTTTTAAATTTTAAAATAGTACATGTACACAAGTAAAACTTGACTAATAATATTATAATTTTTATATTATTATTAATTTTTAAAAAAATTTATGCTTCATACATACACACATACTAATCACTTACATTGTTCAGTTGATTATTTTTCTTCTCTCCATCATGCTCCTTTGTCCTCTTCATTCTCCTCTCATTCTCCAATTCACACTGGAAGCATGGCTTCCCGCCATCAATTTGGACCAGTCTGAAGTGAGCTGATCTTCCTCCCAGCAGCTTGCCCGGCTGGTACTTGTATTCACAGCACGCACTCATACGACTATCAATTATACCATCAATATAGAACGAAAAGCCTAAACGCATTCCAATATGCCGCTTTGAGGTTATTTTGAACAGATCTAGAGAGAGAGGGAGAGAGAGAGAGTGAGTGAGTGACTGAAAGAGCATTCATATTCCATGATGTGGATGCTGATTCTGGTGTAATACTGATTGAATGTAACTCTGATGTAAGGACTCAATTGCATTGTTTGTGACTGGAAGTGAATGCAAGTATACAAACACATACTGCAATGCATAGCTATATAACTATGCATCCCTCTGCTTGTGTCTTAATGAACAATCTAAACAGCAAATGGAGACAATGTGTTTTCACAGGTGGTGTCTAGTGCATTTCTATTGCACATGTACATTTCCCCAAGAAATACCATTCGATCAAGACACAGGTGTATATGCACTTCTAGTACCTCCTGCTTTCAGTTTTCTTCTGTATATCGGCAGTGTGTTGCCACCACAGTGCTGTTGAAGGACCTCGATGAGACTGAAAGGTTCACTAGTGCTCTCAAGATGGAGCCGCCCTCCGAGATAGCACAGTGTCATATCAACATTAGCATGAAGCTGTAATGCGAAAAGCAGAAGATAATTTTGATAAGAGTGACATTATGCATGAACAAGAGGTTCCAAAATCAACGGAATGTACGTACCCTGTATATTGTACTACACATGTACATGTATGGGTTGCATGTACTAAACTATTTAAATTTTGTGTTGGGCTAACTTTATCTTCGGACAGAGAATGATTGAGAGTGGTAGTGACATTGCTCACAGGAGCAGTCTGTATTGAGAAAAAAGTTTGCTCTTCGCTGCAGTACTATAGTCACTTACACTAGGTCGCCTTCTGATTCTAACTCGTCTCGAGTGCAGTGTATACTCTGGGCGTGTACTGGAGGGTGCGCGTGGTACTCTATTAGAATGTGAAGATGGTGACGAGAGGCGTGAGTGAGCTGAGGCTTGTGGAGACACACTGGTAGCATAAGGGTTAATATAGTTAGTGGAGACGGATCGTGGAGCGTTCAATTGACCAATCAGTTTAGTGAAGGCTGGTAGCTGTTCATCAGAGAGGCCCAGCCTGTCCTGGTAGTGGCTGATCGTTGACATGATGGATGGAGTCGCCATATTGTTGGAGTCCAGTACAGCAGCTCCTACCAAATGACGTGATTGAGACTGCACGAGGAAGAGAAACAAAAACAACCAATTCAGTACAATTATGAGGATCAAAATTAATTTTACAAGTCATGGTGAAAATTTATTTCTAGTAGATAGTAAACAATAACAATAATAGAAGCAACCAGGGTAAAGCTCATGAAGCTTCTAGTGAGAATGGATCAAAACCATTGCTGATTATCAAAAGGTAAATTGGACAATTTGTACAGCACGTTATTACAGAGCATGAGAAGGAAACCATACCCGCACTCTTTCTGCCATTTCAAACTTTGCAAGCATCTGTAGCTTTTTCTGAAGCTCTCCTCTTCTCCTTCGCTGTATTATCAAACAAAATACTAAATAAATTTGCATTATACTCTTCTCACCTCAAGTTCGACAGATCGCTGCACCAATGACACAGCTGTCTCTTTCTCTGATACCTTCTCATGCTCCTTGTGTAGATTATATAATCGCACAGTGGGTTCATCCACTATCTGTCCCTCTTGCGTTATCTACAAGAAAGATTTGAGCGACACTTCAACTTAGTAAAAATCCTGTGAAACCCTAGCTAGCAGGTTTCAGAGAAAACAGGAGAAAGGTGAATTTACACACTTACAATGCCCATTCTGCGAAGGTGTCTTTGTTTTCGCTGGTTGGAGAAGTATCCTGCGAGGTTATCGTCCGTTAGACTACTGTAGGACTCCAGCGGGCTATCAAAAATGGCGGACAAAGGTACACACATCCAAAATAGCACAAAACCACTCTACCACACTCACCCTAGGATGCGTGAAGGCTGCATTTTTCTGCTATCAGCTTTCTCTCACGACCAACAGACCCGTCTTTCTTGTTTACACGCACTCGAGGTGTTGCACCATGCCATCGTCGCCATAGAGACGCTTCTGCCACGCCCTTTGCTGATTCAGCATACACGAGCACTCATCGGGTTAAAAAATGTCTACCGTGTGCAGGTTCTATCTTCAGGGAAACTGCAAGTACGGCAGCTCCTGTCGTAACATTCACCCGCAGGGGAGAGGCGGTAGAGGAGGCAGAGGGCAATCGAACTCGTATAGAGGCGGCGGAGGACAGTCTTATAGAGGTACAGCCATGAAAGTCTATAACACATGGAGCATGTGGAGTGATCAGCTCACTCTCTGTATTAACAGGTTCTAGCTCTCGCCATCAGCCAAATCCTTACGAGGACATAGGGAGAGGCTGGGACAAAAAGGTGAGTGTTGGAATAATGTTCTATATAGCTATTGCAGTACATGTGTTGATCAGCCATTTTGCTCTCTCAGTTTTCATGATTGAGGACGATCAGGGGGCGGTGACTCCAATGTATCCTGTACTTGCGGCCGCGACCGGGATCAAATTCACGAGATACTATGGATATACGGTTGAGTACGGAAATGCTGTTGTCGTGTGCGGGCGTGCACGGAAATATACTATTCTGATCGCGCTAAATCAGTTCTTGATCGGTTGATCTGCACCAAAAGGCGCTCTTGATTTCTTGACTCTTGCTGTTAGGCGATGTTGATCCGTTGATTCCAATTTGATCCCGGTCGCGGCCGCAAGTACAGGGTACATTGGAGTCGCCGCCCCCTGGACGATTATACATTATAATTCACTATCGAAGGAGGCATATATCCTATTGAATCAAAGCCTGCCTTTCTACTCTTTTTATGTAGAGTGGAAACAGATTTGAAGCATTCAACGATCATAACAGAGGGGGACCATCCTATGGGATATTTGGTGACAGCAGGCAGCAGGGTAGAGGAGGGAGAGGTGGTGGAGGAGATCACTGGAGAGGAGGTGGTGGTAACTGGAGAGGAGGTGGTGGTAACTGGCGCGGTGGTGGGTCTTCTTCTGGTGGAGGTCATTGGCGTGGGGACAGTGGTGGAAACTGGCGCGGTGGTGGTGGAACTAGAAACTGGCGCGGTGGAGGTGGTAATTGGAGGGGTGGTTCTAGTGATAGAGGATCAAACTTTTTTCAACAAGACAGACAAAGATCAGACAATTTTCACCAATCATCTAGAGGGTGGTGGCAGGGCAATGATCACAGACAAGACAAAGGCAGACAAGATTCGAACTTCTTCCGACAAAGCAACTGGCAGAGCTCTGATCAGCAGTCTAGAGGAGCCTGGTGGCAGCAGGGAGGAGGACAAGGAAGAGGAGGAGGAGGCTGGAGAGGGAGTAGAGCAAGAGATGATTGGTCATCAGAGAGAGGAGGGTCATCACACTATAGTGGGGGTGATGGCCAGCAGTTACCAACAGCTTCTGAGATTGTGTGAGTCTGGTTATATGTTTGTCTCTCGAGTTTCATTGTGAGGGGCACTCTCTTACCTCCATTGAAGGGGCATCTACTCACCTTAATTCCTACACTACATTGTAGTGGAAATTCACACAGGCACAGAATGAATTTTGGTGTGTATAAATGATTTTTAGATCCGTCTGGATTAGCAACGCTCAACTGTATAACCTGTTTATCATTCCACTAATTTTGTCTTGTCTCCACTCTCAGGACGTTAGTCAAGGAAGACATGAAGGAATGGTCTCAGTCCTCAATGTGGCTGTTATCATGTTACACTCCTCACAGACTATTAACATGTATACCAGGTCAGTGAATCAGACACGATTCATCTTTGTTAATTCTGCTGCTCTCTCTTTGTAGGATTTGAAGACTATTCACAAGAGGAGGTGCGCTGGGCAGCATATCAAGCCAGCGCCACAGGAGCTGGTGCAGCAACTCACGTGAGCAAAATATGTTGTTTCCATGTTTGTAAATTTTTTTCTGTTCAAAATTGATATAAAATTGAAAACACACATTAAATTTTACCATAATTTTAGGCACATTTGTTGTTATTATTGTGGTGTTATGTTTATGAGTATATTTATCTCCATAGCAACAAGCACTGACTCAGTTGTATGCTCAGTATAAGGATACATGGCAGAAGTGCAGTTCAATCACAATACAAGATGCAGCTAAACTGGTATGTGCTTGTAACCGGTAATTTGTTGCGAGGTTTTGGTGCTTTGCCGTAAATGATCTGAAAATATAGCTGTTATTATCATAACTTATTCTATTCTCTGTCACCACTAAGACACAAGTTTCCTCATCGTCGCTGTTTTCTACCAGTCAACCGGAGAAGGATTCATTGTTCTCTGCTCCCAAGGAGTCACTGTTTGGTGATCTAGTTCCTTCCTCTCCTCAGCTAATGGCTGACAAACCACCAGCATCACAGCAGCTGTTCTCATTACCGGGAGCCCCTTCCTCACCTCCCCCTGCATCCCAACCTGGTCGAGTACTATTCCAGACACCCTCTAATTCACTATTTAGTAAGTGCACATTTTGCATCACAAAAGCTCTATTGTTACATACATATACTATGTATTAAGTCGGCGCAACAATTTCTGGTAAAAATACAAACTCTTGTTTCTGTTTAGACCTTTCCTATACACGAATAAAATGACATAAATACGGAGAGTTTTAAAAAAGTAGAGATTTGGAAAACAGAGACATCTAAAATACATGTGTAAAATTAGTACTAAAAATGGATACATGGTTTTGATGTGAGCGCATCTCAGCCTTTATACTCACAGAGAATGCTAGCACGAGCCCTGAGACGACATCCGTCAAAACAAACTTGCATGTTCTCCGTTGGTTCATGCGTATGAGCGAGTATCAGCATGCTTGCCTGAAAACACCATACTCACATTCCATTACTTGCGCTGGCAAAACCGAGCAGTGTAAACAGTGAAAACAATGAGTTGAATCAGAATAAGTTTTTAGACCACAGCTAAGCGATGTTGACCAATCAGGTTGCGTAGCTGCGGGTCTATAAATCTCATAATGGAATCCCGCCACTGCCGCGACTTCATAATGGAATCCCACCACACGGCGCAGATTACGGTTCTACTGAATAATTTTAACAGCGCTCGCGTGTCCTTGCTCGTCGTTCGCGTCATTTCTGTTTGCTGTTGCTATGGTCTAAATCAGTTAGACAGCCCATCCAATTGGATCTACGCGATGTAGAAGCCCTCGCACCGTTACCATAGCGCCCTCGCTATTCTCGGACACTATATAGCAACGGCTCTCGGGCTTCTAAATCGCGTAGATCCTCGGATGCGCTGTCTAACTATTATTTAGACTGTTCGTCTACAAGTAAACACCTCCTTATTCGCGAATTTAATTTTACTATCTACCTATGTACAATCCGTCAGTCAGGTTTTCATTTGTTCTTCAGATCCTGTCTCTACACCTCAAACACTGCAACAGCAGCAACAGCCTGAAGCTGCAGGAGAGGCTGTTTTAGATTCTCCAGGTCTGTCAGAGGAAGATCTCGCAGCATTCAGAGCAGACAAGTTCACACTAGGAGCAATACCAGAACATGCACCACCAACTACACTCTGTCATTGAATCATGAATTTGTGAAAATTTAATAATGAATAATTATGATGATAATGATGATAATAAATTTTCATACATAAATTTCAATTGGAAGAAGTCCTTTCTTTTCTCTTGCTTCATCAGCAACTTCAATGCAGTGTCGTGTACTGTCAAGATATCTGCACATATTGACATTATACATGCTAATTGTTTTCAAAGTGGTATTGGACTGAAGTGACTTGATAATCTGATGGCAAAGATGTAGTTCAAATAAGTTGTGAAATATGTTCAAAACTTCTAAGGAACAATTGCGTTTGAGAGCTTCAATAATATACTCAGCTCCTTTATTGGTTATTCCAGTTTGTGATAGATCTAAGTAGACCAGAGTGGTGTTGTGTTGAAAAATGCAGCAAGCTCCATAGTCAGCTAAATTTTCATTGTATGATAGATCAAGATGTGTAAGTGTCTTATTCAATCGAACCATTTCACCAAGAGCATGAGTAGCTGTACCTGCTATTCCTGCGCTAGACAAATTTAAGCAAACTAGTGTGGTATTGTACCGAAGACTGGAAAAAACGCAGTGGGCTAATCTTGTATTATGTGACAGATCAAGATGAGTAATTTTCTTGTTCTTTCGAAGCATTTCACTAAAAGCTGAGATAGTATCTTCTGTGGCTGTTAATCCTGTGTTAGATAAGTTCAAGTTAACAAGTGTAGTATTGTGCTGAAGGCTGAGAAAAAGAGATTTTGCTATGAAATTTTGATTACAGGATAGATCCAGGTGTGTTAATGTCTTATTCGCTTGAAGCATTTTACCGAAAGCAAACTCAGCTTCTATGATAGGGAATGCACTAAATAACGATAGTTTTGTAAGACTGTTGTTGGTCTGCATTGCTTCTGCCAAGTATAGCACCCTATTCTCAAAGTGGTGAATAAAGAGAACTAGTTCACTTATTGGTGAGGAAGCTTTCAGGTGGTCTGCTATAAAACTGATAACTTTGCAAGTGGTCTCTTTATGCACATCAATGTCCAATACTAGTGACCTCTTCGTCAAGGCACTTTGTTCTCCAACATAGTGCGATAGTCCAACTAGTAGCAATTTGACTTTATGGTCATTAGAATCTTTTATTCTGAGATGCATTCTATTCCCATAGGAAGATGAGGTGGAACAGATTGCAGCTATGACGTAGCCAATGACTAAATGATCTACTGGTGTGAACGAGTTATCTAAGGTTAAAAAATGAAAATGAGATTCGACTATTTTGCACAGAGACGGCTGTTGTGCTTCAAACAAGCAGTGGAGTAATGGTAAAACTTCCTGAAACTTTAATTTTTTCTTAGAATAGCTTTGAATAAATTCTCTAACTGCAGGATCAGCAAGTTTGGTGAAGCCGCTATAGTAACAAAGAACTTGTTGAAAACGAGAACTTTCAATCATATCTTGAAATACCTCCACTTGTCTGCTAGAAGGGTTCATTCGTGATATGGTAAGCAGCAAGAAGCTCTTGAACAGAGAGATGAAGAAAATTATATGAGATGGATTTACTGACAAGTGTGAGTCCCTCAACAGCCTGTAGGAGTCCTAAAGACGGAAACTTCAAAGGCAGGCAAAAAGTTTTTAAGTCGCTTGGGTAGAATATTACCTTGTCTAGAATCACTCCCTCATATGCAAGAACACTGAGTTGACACATTTGAGCCTTGAGATCGCTAGGAAAATCATCAAAAGACACTACTCCTGTGAAGTCTTCAACAGATTGGTGTGTTTTTAGTTCCCGAACAATGCTGCAGAGTACAAAATCAGAGAAAAGCTCATGGAGAGTGGTAGGTAGGGTTCCCTTCAGTGTTAGAAATATGTGCACCAGTATTGCTGCATGCAAAGGTACATAACAGTAGCCTTCTATAATTGGGTGGTCTTCAAGATGTTGAACTAGCTTATAGATGTGAGCATAGTTATCATTTAGAGCTTTGCTGATGTACTCACGAATCTGATGACGACTAAATCCTAGTATCTCCACTCGTTTATCAACTATTTGAAGAAGACTTCCTGATGACACTGGTCTAGAGGTGATAAGAACAGTACTGTTGTGAAGTGAAAGCTTGTGCGGCTCTCTAATTATTGTAGATATAAGTGAGTCGTACTGCAAGTGTGGTGGAAACTCATCCCATCCATCGAAAATGAACAGAGTGTTAGATCCATCGCGGGCTTGTATCTGAGCAGCCACAGTTTGTGGCATTTCAGTCGTATCAGATGGTAGAATATTAGCCAAGGTGGTAGCATTTTGGATGGCTTCATCACGTAAGTAAGCAAGAACAACTATATCAAACTTAGCCAAAGCAGAAAAACTTTGTGCCCATTGGTGGCAGAGGTGGAGAGCAAGTGTGCTTTTTCCACCTCCTGGGGCTCCTTCAATTAGTATTAATCTAGGAGAAAGTGGTGGTGGTGGCAACGTAACAAGCGGTTGTATTTGTAAGAATAAATTGCTAAGCGTGATTCGTTCTTTGTGACTAATAATAGTTTCAATCTTCCCCTGCTGCGCAAGTTTAACCATTTCTTCCTCTGGTCCCCCACGTCGCAGTGCCTGACCTGTGATCATTGCTAGATTGACAAACTCACATCGAGGAAGGTGGGCCCAATGTTGAGAGGTGTCACCAAGAGACATACGTGTGTATAGGTCAGTAAGATAGGACGCATACGAGGAGAGAGGATCAGGTTCTTGTGTGGTCATTGCTTGAGTAGTACTATCAGTAGTACATGTATCTACATGAAGTGATACCTTGATATTAATAATAATACTACAGATACACAGACCCATCATACAATGCACACATCATCGCACCCACTTGCGGCACTCAATACCATTGTTACTGACATTACCAGTGAGCAACATTCATATTGCTTAGTCACATCTCTTTAAGTAAATAATTATTATATCCTTCTTGTAGAAATATATACACATACACGTAACAAGCTAGTACGGTATATGCCAAAGTTCAAATGCACCATTGGTACTTTTGATGCTTTAGTTGAAGCAACTATATATTGAATGTATCAAAGCTTTAACTTCGGGGGATAAAAAACTGCTGTAATTATAACAGACTGAATGACAAATAGACTTATTCTGTGCACCTCATAGCTATACCCACTGAGGCATTATGAATAGGACACTACACTATACACTTTGGATCTCTTTGGGTGCTTATAGGTCAAGTAGGACTCTAATTGCAAAATTGGATTTCACTGTAACGTTATCATGGCATATTTGCCTTTTCCTCATTAAGGCTCTTTCTCAAGTATGTTCAATGTTACATTTACATACCTGTGTCTGTGACAACTGCTGCTATGTCAGTAATATGATCAGCTAGTGCTCCCAGTTCAGAGTCTCTGAAACTCTCTATCAAGTGTTGATATGTACGAGTAGATGAGTCACTAGTCACTAGCCAGTGCTGCAGGATGGCCTGTGTGACACTCTCAGCACCGTCATGATCCTTCTTAATCACTTTGACAGCAGCTCCATTCTCATCTTGTAGTAGGAACATGCCAAATGTCTCATAGTCACCAGCAGCGATAGTTTGAATGATCTTCAATGGTTTACCATCTCTTGTTTTCAGTGTCTTTAGCTTTAGTAGACTGGGTGTGGCACCTAAACCTATAGTAACAACACAATAATACATGTAGTATGCTGGTTAAGAAATTTACAATCAAAAAAGTGACTGATATAAGCTGTAATACTCACCATTCATGTCTCTAGTCGCCATTCTGAATACACTTACAGAGACTTTCTGGCTTTCTACAAAATGGTGGGTCTCATCTCAATAGTACTATAAATATCACCCTGCTGCTATATTTGGGATTCTTAGTGGTCTTCCTATCAATACTCATACCCATTTATGGGTAAGGGTATTTACCCAATACTACAAACACTAGCAATTATTATTAATTATTATTAATTATTATAATACCGGTACATACATTATTGTATTTTTAACTCATGGTAAATTACATCATGTTCCTTCAGTTAATTTTTCAGGTCCTGTCTAAAGAACAGCAGTCTCAGTCATCCACTACTTCAGAGATTATGTTTTCAGATACCTCATTTTTCATTTTGCTATTTTGAGTTGTGAGCTACAGTAGCTACATATCTATGTTGTTGCTCCATACACTGTTAGTGAGTGCACTTTACAATTTAAATTATACTGTTACATGCATTGTGCATCTAATCTTGCTTAGCCTAGCTACAGACAATGCTTCATATCATTGTAAGGTGTGATGTTTTTTTCGTCGTCAGAAACAGCAACTGCAGTGGCCTGAAGGTAAAGAAAAGCTACTAGTAGTTACTTATTGAAGTAAGATCTCACTGCCGACAAATTCACTCAAGGAACGAAACATGCCCAACCAACTAAACACTGTCATTAAATCATGAATTTTTTATTGCTTTCATGGATAATAATTTATAAACCAATTTTAAACGTAATAGGATGAAGTCCTTCTTTTTGTCTTGTCTGATTGACAATTTTAATGTGGTCTTGAACACTTTCACGATGCTTGTATATAGTGAAACAGAACATGTCAATTTTCTTTAAAGTAGCATTTGACATGACCGAATTTATCATACAATGGCAACCATCTATTTTTAAAGCATTGTGAGTAATATCGAGAATTTCTAGGCAGTGATTGCATTCAAAAGCTTGAGCAATGTAGTCGGCTCCTTCGTCAGTTATTTCTGCAAAAGATAGATTTAAGCTGGTCAGTGTAGTATTGTGTTGAAGATTGGTAAAAATTTCACGAGCTCCTAAATCAGCTAAATTCTCATTTTTTGAAAGATCAAGATGTGTAAGAGTTTTGTTGACTCGAAGCATTTCACCAAGAACCTGAGCAGTATCTTCGGTTGAAGTCAATCCTGTGTTGCTTAAATTTAAGTCAACCAGTGTGTTATTGTGTTGAAGACTGAGAAAAATACTGCAAGCTCTTGAGCCAGCTAATTTCAAGTTTCTATTGTTTGAAAGATCAAGGTGTGTAAGCGTTTTGTTCACTTGAAGCATTTCTCCAAGAGCCTGAGCAGTATCTTTTGTAGCAGTTAACCATGTCTTGGATAGATTTAAGTCAACAAGTGATGTGTTGTGTTGAAGGCTTAGAAAAACACAACAAGCTCCTGAGTCTGAAAATGTTCTGTTGTGTGATAGATTAAGGTGTGTAAGTGTTGTATTTACTCGAAGCATTTCACCAAGAGCTTGCGTGGTATTTTCGGTAGCAGTTATTCCTGTATTTGACAAGTTTAAGTCAGTTAGTGTAGTGTTGTGTTGAAGACCATGAAAAACAGAGTTTGTTACACAACTTGAATAGTGTAATGGAGAATCTGATAGATCAAGATGTGTTAGTGTCCTATTCTTTTGTAGCATTTTATCTACAGGAGTTATTCTCGTTGTAAATAACTTTAGTTTAGCAAGGCTGGTGTTGGTCTGGAGAGCTTCTGCCAAGTATAGCAGGCTATTGTCATTATCACCATTTACACAATGGCACATTGAGAGTTCACTAATTACTGGTGAAGAAGATTTAAAGTGGTCTGCTATAAGTTTGCAAGTGGTTTCTGTATTGACTTTAATAGTTAGTACTAGTGGCCTTCTTTTCTGTACACTAACTGTGCCTTTCCACACAACAGGATAGTTCGATAGACCAATTAGTAACAACTTAACACAATGATCATCAGAGCTTTCTATTGTAAGATTCATTCTTTTTTCAGTGACAGTTGATGTGGACAAGATTGAAGCTATAATGTAGCCAACGACTAAATGATCAACTGGTATAAACGAGTCAAACAATTTAAGATTATCAAAATGAGAATCAACCAGTTGGCATAAAGAAGGCTGCTGTGCTTCAAACAAGCAGTGAAGCAAAGGTAAAATGTTCTCAAAAAGAAAATTCTGTTGAGAAAATGTCGAGATTAAGTCTTTTATTGCAGTATTAGCAAGTTTTGTGAAGCCACTATAGTAACAAAGTACTGATTGAAAACGAGGACTTTTGCTTGAACATGAAAATTCTATCATATGTTGAAATACCTCCACTTGTTTGCTAGGAGGATCCATTTGTGAAATATGGTAAGCAGCAAGAAGCTCTTGAACTGAGAAATGATGAAAATGATAGGAGGTAGATTTACCAAACAGAGTGAGTCCCTCAACAGCCTGGAGGAGTCCCAAATGTGAGAAATTCGAAGGTAAGCATGAAGCTTGTAAGTCTTTTTGATAAAATACTACCTTGTCTTGCATCACTCCCTCATACGCAAGAACACAAAGATCATTCAGCTGTGTCTTCAGGTCACTAGGTAGGTCATCCAGAGTTGATATACCTGTCAAATCTACTGTAGATTGATGTGTATCTAGCTCTCTGATAATGCTGCAGAGTACAAGATCACAGAAAATCTCATGGAGAGTGGTAGGTAGAGTTCCTCTCAGTGTCAGGAATATGTGCACAAGCATTGCTGCATGAAGAGGTACATAGCAGTAACCTTCTATAACTGGATGGTCTTCAAGATGTTGAACAAGCTTCTGGATGTGAGCACTGTTACCATCTAAAGCTTTCTCAATGTACTCACGAATCTGGCACTGAGTGAATCCCAAAATTTCCACTCGTTTATCAACTATGTGGAGCAGGTTTCCTGACGACACTGGTCTAGAAGTGATAAGAACGGTACTGTTGTGAAGTGAAACCTTGTGTGGCTCTCTAATTATTGTAGATATAAGTGAGTGGTTCTGCAAGTGTGGTGGAAACTCATCCCATCCATCAAAAACGAACAGAGTGTTTGATCCATTGCGGGCTTGTATCTCAAAAGCCACAGTTTGTGCCATTCCAATTGTATTAGATGGTAGAATATCAACCAAGTTTCTGGCATTTTGAATAGCATCGTCGCGTAAGTAAGCAAGAACAACAGAATCATAGTTAGCCAAAAAGGAAATTTGTTTTGCCCATTGATGGCAAATATGGAGAGCAAGTGTGCTCTTTCCTCCTCCTGGGGCTCCTTCAATAAGAATTACCCTTGGAGGAGATGGTGATGGTAGCACAGCTGGTACTGGCAGAAAGAGGTCTCTGAGAGTAATTAATTCCTTGTCACTGACAATAATGTCAATTTTTCCCTGTTGTGCAAGCCTTGTCATCTCTTCCTCTGGTCCTCCACGTCGTAGTACCTGATCTGTGATCATTGCAAGGTTGACAAACTCACATCGAGGAAGATGAGTCCAATGTTGAGATGTGTGGCCATGTGACATGTATTTGTATAAGTCAGCAAGATAATTTGCATAAGAAGAGAGATGGTCAGATTCTTGCGTGGATACAGCACAAGTACTAGTACCTATAAATGATAAAAATACAAAATTTTTTTAATTGGCTGTTTACGGTAATGTTAGCAGACAAACTACACTTTGCATAAGCTAGGTTAAAAGCACACATCTCCTTAGATTTTGTAAGACTGTCTGTGCACACCATACTTATAACTACAAAGTAATCACAGAGGCGAAAAACTCTCTAGCAAGTGAGTTTGTTTTGAGAAAGGATATGAGATTTCATGTCATCAAAACATAGGATATTCTTTGACATGCTTTAGGTCACAAAGCTAGCTATAGCCACAAATGGAAATCAGCATCCATATAATGTAAAATAGCTAATAGGACAATGCCAGAATTGTAAAATTGAAACAGTATGTATTATTAATTATTGTTCTGTCCAGTTTTGTATTATTGATTCTACAATTATGAACGAAAAATAACACGATAGTCACATTCTAACACTTATGCTGATGACTGTTTTGGTAACTTCATACTGTACAGTCCAACTTTCGTGGTCAAAATTTGATTTTTGGTCCAAGAACATAATTATTTGTGATTGACAACATAAGTGTGGTATCTAGCAAAAATATACATGCAAATTATGCACGTTTCAGGCTTTCAGCACCTAATTCATCATTATTATGTTATAGTATAAGCCATAAGGGATCATCAGCATGTTGGAAGTGCCGATAGAACTGTTTATTTCACCACTTGTGATCACAAATTTGTTGAATTGATGAAAAAACAGAAGTGCATAACAAGAGAGCGATTTAATAGAAAAAGGGGGCTCTCTCATTATGCGCTCCTGACTGTATACAGCCCCGAATTCACTTCATTTTGTAACTGAAATGCCTCTACAAAGCAAAGGAAGGGCTTCTTTAAAAAAAACTATTTATGAGAACATGTGGTTAAACTGTATACATAAGGCCATACAAAGTCGATTCACAGTTTATCATCCGCGCCCGCATGTAATTTTGGTTGCGCCTTAAAAATTTCATTTTTCATTATATTGCCCATGTGATGCAAAAAAATGGCGTCGTACGTCAGTGTTTATGTGGCTAGTGCCAATAAGACATTGGTTCCTTGGACCATAGTCACTCTAGACCCAGTAGATCGATTTGTGGACCTGTATCAATCGATTCAAGCGGGAAAATTTTCGATTGTCAAGACTTCATCCGAAATTTCAGATGCTTCTCTTGAATCATGCAGTGTCGATCGGAAAAGACAAGACTCAGTTGTCACAGGTTGACAAATCCATGAATGTATCCGAGGTGTGTTTAAGCTTTGGGCAGTTTATCAAGTTTGTTGTGTTGGTGGATACTGGCGAAGGAACCTGTTCGTTGAGCGTGACAAAGAATGCTTTCGTGATGATGATGAATTCTCAACGTACTACCTGCCTCAACGTACTACCTGTATAAATAACGCCATAAGTAGTTATTTATACTATGTTTTGTACTATGTTTTGAACTATGGACTATGTTTTTGTTTCAATACTTTACAAAAATACTGTTTTTGTACAACAATAATTATACTGTAAAATCTTTTGATTTTGAATGAATAATGAAAAATGACCTCCCGCCCTCATGTAATTTGAAAAATCAGTGGATGATAAACTGTGAATCGACTTTGAATGGCCTAAACATACATACTGACAGACGTAACAAACCCAAACACTTATAACCTTCAGAAGCCTACGTGCCCAAGAAAGTTAAGTGTCTTTAGATGTATTTTATACAAACTGTGAAGACAATAGTAGCTAAATCACTTACTGATACGTACCTCTGACAGCTACTGTGTCGGTGATAAGCTCAGCTAGTGCTTCCAGTTCAGAGTCTCTGAGACACTCTATCAAGTGTTGATATGTACGAGTAGATGAGTCACTAGTCACTAGCCAGTGCTGCAGGATGGCCTGTGTGACACTCTCAGCACCATCATGATCCTTCTTAATCACTTTAACAGCAGCTCCATTCTCATCTTGTAGTAGGAACATGCCAAATGTCTCATAGTCACCAGCAGCGATAGTTTGAATGATCTTCAATGGTTTATCATCTCTTGTTTTCAGTGTCTTCAGCTTCAGTAGACTGAGTGTGGCATCATTTGCAGTGCACTGTAGGTCGGGTTTTAGCATCACCAACACAGTCACCCAACACGGTGACGATCGTAACTAGATGCAGTCAAACCGCCGGTGTCCCGAAATACGTACAAATCGAGAGTTATAATTTTCACTCTAATAAACGCACATCAAGACAAAATTTCCCGCTAGTTGTCTTCCAACAGCTTTATCTTAGCACACGCATATAATTACACTTCAACGATTACAAATATCCAGAAGTAATGTTTTTCTACATATTATAAAGTTTGTTTCATGAAAATCAATGCAGTAGTTCCTGAGTTATAGTGTAAAAATACTGAACTTTAAAAACGTGGGACATTTCCGTTTTGACAGTCTGATTGTTAGTTTCTATAATTCATCAGTAAGATAAGCAACCTGTCAGTCATATGTGTGAAAATTAGTGTTGTCCTGTCATATCTCGCTTAGTTATCGTATAATAATTAATAATGCATTGTTGATTACTGCTATTAAAGAGATAATAGCAGTTCTAGGAGTCCTGAATGCAGTTGCAGCTGACTGGCCAAAGATCTAGTCCTATCACTGTCCATAAAAGTATTGTTCTTTGCAGTGTGTTCTTTAAAACACTAAATAATGTATAGTACGATCTGTACTACAGACACAGATACTTTCAATATTTTCATTGCAGATTTTGTCAGTAAACGACTTACCAACACTGTTTAGAAGTCATGGCTAGTAACTGTGTTAATTGTTACCATTCATAGTAGCATTATACAACCATTACATAGGAGGATCAAAGATGGCGCCGCCAAATAGCCATAGAAAACGGTGGGAAACTTTCGTTTTGACATCTTCACGCAGCCAAGTATAGCTAAATTGAAGCTAATACCCAGGCCTACAGAAATAGTAACTTATTTGTGTTGTCCGCCTTACCGTCTGAGAGTATGCCACTCTAAAAGCTACAACTCGACCCAACCAATACTGAGCTCGGCGAACTTGTAACCGTCGTACATTTCTTCTGAAACACGCTACCAATCCCAGTTTTGATGTAACGAAAGAGCCAACATTTGTAAGTTGAAATCCGTATTCTGAAGTAACAAGTCGATGTAGAACAGATATAAAAACGACGTTTCCTGAGCTGACTAGCTTTCATGTTTTCTCCCCAAACGTCCAGGGCACCGCCTACTTCCTGTTAAAATAAACTTGGGCGATTCATTTTCTACCCTGGCGGTTTGATAGTCTCGTCCCCAGACCACACCCTCGCCTATCGCGAGAGAGGGTCTGGTGGCTTTAGTTGCACTTTCTTGGGCTTTTCGTGTACGAGAGTTACGTAACACTAATGAATATGTATAAATGTTAGAATTTGCACCTGCAAAAGAAAAATGGCTGCTATACACAAGTGTCTCGTATGTAGTTGCGCGTTAGACGAGGGAGACAATCTGCGAAGGCGAAGACGTCTAGACAAATGTTCTCAAGACTTGAAGAACTACATAGAGATGATTGAGCTTCAACACTACTCGTACGACGATCCTACGTACGCTTGTCGAATGTGCTTCTCTGACTTCGAAAAAGGAGCTAAGACTGCAGTTGCACTGCGATCTATAAACACGCGGCTCAGATCATCTGCAGGAATTACAGCAACTGACATGTCAGTTGACCGCCATCATTCTATCGATGTGGTTTGTATTACGTAAGAGTTAGCGTTCTGACCAATCAGATTCTACCCCACACATTCCGGGGAAGATATTACTTCCTGGCCCAAGAAAATCGACTAAAGCCACCAGACCCTCTCTCGCGATAGGCGAGGGTGTGGTCTGGGGACGAGACTAGCGGTTTGACTGGATGTTCTGCCGGAGTCTGCACGAAACAGGATTCGCACGGATCGTCGGCGATGGACCAGCCCACCGCTTCCTGTGAGCGATGTGCGTGGGCATGGTCATGCGGCCGGAAATGTCTCAATTCAAACAGTGGAAATTGTCTTGCGCGACGTCTGATTGCCGTTTCAGTGGCTAAAAACCACCCATAGGTTTTCAGATACGCTGATTCCAACTAATTATGAAATTTAATCGGATAATTCTTGGAAACAATGCTGTTTTGCTATTATCAATCAGTGCTAGATAAAAAAAACCCAGCAATTTGGTGATCAAAAAATTATTTCCGTAGTCAAACAGTTTGCAATGCTAGTTAAACTAGGAGAATGCCTCTGACCAGCACTTACAAAGATTTTAGTGACAGTTTAGGTAAGTGCAAACGTACTCCAAGGTCGCGCACAGCTGGAGTGTCATGCTAACTGGACTGTTCGCCATGTACTACAACAGGCAAATAGATGGTCGAGCGTCTGTTACAGCCATTGTTGTGGATCTGGTTGGTCGTAGTTTGCTTCAATAAGTATGCCGAACAGGTCAGCGTAGCCCAGGCTGTCGTGTCATACTCAAGATTACTGTTTTGCACCTATGCTACGAAGTGCGCAACAGCGCCGCTGTAACCAGGAAGCCGGCTTTGTAATGTAAATTGGTGGAGAACAGAATCACACAGTAACCGCCACAAAACCCGTTGTAACTCAGCCATTTTAGCACCAATTCTAACGAAATTTAGATTTGTGTGCTGCTAAAGGTTAGTAGAAGCCACCTATAACAACTAGTAATTGATTCAGACGGTTTAAACCTTTTAGTGCACATCGCTACGTATACTCAGTGAGTATGGTGAAGTGGGCTGCCGGGCCGCATTACCTATGGAATCCGTACTCAGTCAAATCTCTCAGATTGAGTGGCTGCGAAATCCCACTTCTCTTTATCAACCACTGTCCACTGTTACACATGACGACTAAGATTCCGCCCGCATAGATAATATGATTCCGCATAACATTGCCGCATGATGTGATCAGGCTGACATGACGATTTACTGTCTGCATGCTCAAAAAACCACTAGTGCTGCTTGTGCGAGTGTCTATACTATAATTATGCTAAATAATATAACTGCACACACAATAAAACTAATAATTATTGTACATGGTTGCTATCAAAAACTTTTAATTATATAACCTTAGTTTAAATTGCTGACCCACTACACACATGGACACGATTAATATTTTGTACTTTGTAGCATTTTTTACTGCTGTCAGTGTGGTAAAGACAATTCACATGTGCTGCATATGCTGTGTAACATGCATAATTTTATGCTGATACTAACCGCTAGATACAAAAAACTATGTTTATAATTGATTTGCTTGTGTCTGGAGTTACATGTGAATTACTTTTATGATGACAACTGAAAGTGTAAAGACACAAACTTCATTACCATCTCTGCAAATTTCTTCATGGTGAAGGCTGGATTACAGTTTTCAGTTCCCAAGGAGTTTTGGCTCCTTCCTCTTTCCGGCAAATAGCTAAAAGGTAAGCAGCAACACATCAGTAGTTGTCAGGATCGATCCAGCTGCTGCTCCATGATCATGATGACTCTCTCCTTATCCATTCCAATTTGGTCAAGCACATGCTGGTCAAGTTGCTGCTCTTGTGCAGTGTCATTTAAAACATGCAGAATTACATGTCCTTAATTGTATGTGCATTAACTAAAACAGTTTATGGCTATTGTTTCAATTTTGGGCAGTGATGTGGTTTTCAGTTTTACACAAAACAGCAAACTGTTGAAGAAATACCAGAAAATCTACTGCTAACAACACTGTTGTTAAATTATGAGGTGAAAGTGAAATTCAAATTTTACAGAATTAATTAACATCATGATTTACACTCATGATAACTTATTCAAAAAACAAAGTACATTTTACTATAAAAAGAAAGTTAAAGATTTCTGAAACTTATAATAGATCCTAATTTGCCTAATTTTTCATTTTTACTTATAGACAAATGTGTTGAATGGTTTTTTTCACTTGAGCCATTTTATCAAGAGCCTGAGTGATATCTTCTGTAGCAGTCAATCCTGTGTTAGATAGATGTAAGCTAACTATTGCAGTATTATACTGAAGACTGTGAATTATGCTGCAAACTGCTAAGTCACCTAATTTTTCATTGTTTGATAGATTAAGGTTTTTAAGTGATTTGTTCACTTGAAGCATTTCACCAAGAGCCTGTACAGTTTGTTCTGTAGCAGTTATTCCTGTATTAGACAAATCTAAGTAGACCAGTGTGGAATTGTGCTGAAGACCAATAAAAATATAGTGAGCTCCTGAATTAGTCAAATGTTTGTTGTTTGATAGATCAAGGTGTGAAAGAGATTCGTTCACTCGAAGCATTTCACCAAGAGCCTGTAGAGTATGTTCTGTACCAGTTATTCCTGTATTAGGCAAATTTAAGTCGACCAGTGTGGAATTGTGCTGAAGACCAATAAAAATATAGTGAGCTCCTGAGTCAGCCAAATGTTCGTTCTTTGATAGATCAAGGTGTGAAAGAGATTTGTTCACTTGAAGCATTTCACTAAGAGCCTGTAGAGTATGTTCTGTACCAGTTATTCCTGTCTTAGACAAATTTAAGTAGACCAGTGTGGAATTGTGTTGAAGACCAATAAAAATATAGTGAGCTCCTGAGTCAGTCAAATGTTCGTTGCTTGATAGATTAAGGTTTTTAAGTGATTTGTTCACTCGAAGCATTTCACTAAGAGCTTGTAGAGCATCTTCTACAGCAGATATTTGTGAATTGGACACATCTAAGCCAACAAGCGTTGTATTGTGCTGAAGACCCTGAAAAATGGATTTTACTGAGTATAATCCTGGAGAATGTGAAAGGACGAGACTTGTTAATGTTTCATTCTCTCGCAACATTTTACCAAGAGCCGACAATTGAATGAATTTATTTGTAAATAATCTTAGATAAATTACACTGGTATTGGTCTGTAAAGCTTTTGCCAAGAATTGCAGGCTATTGTCATCTTCGACAAACAAATCAATTTGAAGATAACTAACTATTGGTGAAGAAGACATTAAGTAATCTGCTATTAATTTGCAAGTGGTTTCTCTTTGTACTAAAATTTTAAGTCCCAGTGACCTCCTTGTCAAATCATAAGTTGTGGCTTGTCCTTGAGCAGGACAGCTTGACAGTCCAGTAAAAAGTAACTTCACTTTGTTGTCATCATTAAAGTCGCTCATCTCCAAGCTAATTTTTTTCGCCTCATCTGAAGTTGATGCAGACAGAATTGAGGCTACAACAAAGCCAATGACTAACAAATCTACAGATGTAAAATTAACAATGTTGAAATTAGTCAAGTGACGATTGAAATGAGGGTAAACTAAATGGCATAAAGAAGGAATTTGTGTTTCATACAAGCAGTGTAGCAGAGGTAGAATCCGGTGTAAACTATTTGATGTCTGTTGAGTATAATTAGAAATCAATTCTCTTATTGCAGGATGAGCAAGCTTTGTGAAACCACTATAGTAACAAAGAACTGATTGAAAACGAGAGCTTTCAATCATATCTTCAAATATCTCTACTTGTTGGTCCATTTGTGATATATGGTAAGCAGCAAGAAGCTCTTGAACAGAGAGATGAAGAAAATTATATGAGGTAAATTTACTAAATTTTGTAAGTCCCTCAACACCCTGAATGAGTCCTAAAGTTGCACAATTTGAATGCAATTGTATATCTAGTAAATCTTTTTGGTAGAATACTACCTTGTCTTGCATCACCCCCTCATATGCAAGAACACTGAGATGATTTAACTGAGCCTTGAGGGCACTGGGAAGGTCATCTAGAGTTGATATTTCTGTCAAGTCTACAACAAAATCTTGATGTGTTCTTAGTTCTCGGATAATACTACAGAGTACAAGATCACAGAAAAGCTCGTGGTGAGTTATCGGCAAAGCTCCCTTCATCGTCAGGAATATGTGCACAAGCATTGCTGCATGGAGAGGTACATAACAGTAGCCTTCTATAACTGGATGGTCTTCAAGATGTTGAACTAGCTTCTGGATGTGAGCACTGTTACCACTTAAAGCTCTCTCAATGTACTCACGAATCTGGCATTGTGTAAATCCTAAGATCTCCACTCGTTTATTGATTATGTGGAACAAATCTCCTGAAAACACTGGTCTAGAGGTGATAAGAACAGTACTCTTGTGAAGTGAAAGCTGGTGCGGCTCTTTAATTATTGTAGATACAAGCGATTTATAGTGTAAGCGGCGTGGAAACTCATCCCATCCATCGAAAATGAATAAGGTATTCAATCCGTTACAAGCTTCTATCTGAGTTGCCACAGTGTCAGTCTGCACTATTTTATTGGAGGGTAGAATATCAGCTAAGGTACTGGCATCTTGAATGGCTTGATCACGTAAGTATACAAGAACGACTATGTTAAATTTGTCCAAAAAAGAAATGCCTTGAGCCCATTGGTCGCAGATGTGGAGAGCAAGTGTGCTCTTTCCCACTCCTGGGGCTCCTTCAATAAGAATGATTCTTGGAAGAGATGGTGGTGGTAGCAAAACTAATGGTAATGGCTTGAATATCTCACTGAGAGTGATTTGTTCCTTGTGACTAACAACAGTTTCAATTTTCCCCTGCTGTGCAAGTCTGACCATCTCTTCCTCTGGTCCACCACGACGCACAGGCTCATCTGTGATCATTGCTAGGTTAACAAACTCACATCGAGGAAGATGGGACCAATGTTGAGAGGTATGGCTGTGAGACTTGTAAATGTACATGTCACCAAGATAGGATGCATAAGAAGAGAGAGGACTGGACTCTTGAGTGGTTATTGCTTGAGGAGAACTAATAGTGATACCTACAACAAATAGGAATGAAATTATGTTACAATTTAGATCGTTTCTCAATCAGTGACACCTCATCAATCTTGGTAATACAGTAAAATTATAGCAGAAATAACACACTGCCATGCTATACATACAATTTCACAAAGAAAAGCTAAACCCCAACACAACTGTGCATCCATACAGGAATTATATTACATCGCTGTCACAAACACACTTCCAAACACACACACACGTTAGTTAATTACATTCCTGCAAATGTTACTAATGTAGTGTACACACGTACCTCTGATAGCTGCTATATGATCAGCTAGTGCTCCCAGTTCAGAGTCTCTGAGACACTCTATCAAGTGTTGATATGTACGAGTAGATGAGTCACTAGTCACTAGCCAGTGCTGCAGGATGGCCTGTGTGACAGTCTCAGGACCATCATGGATGTTGCCCTTTTTAATCACTTTAACAGCAGCTCCATTCTCATCTTGTAGTAGGAACATGCCAAATGTCTCATAGTCACCAGCAGCGATAGTTTGAATGATCTTCAATGGTTTACCATCTCTTGTTTTCAGTGTCTTTAGCTTTAGTAGACTGGGTGTGGCACCTAAAGCTATAGTAGCAACACAAATAACAACTAGAGTTCTAATGAACACATACCCGTGCGCTGAGCTAGGAGCTAAACACGACTACTCCTGCATTACAGCAACACGCACGTTATTGAATGGCTCTGACGTATACTGTAAATGTGAGACTGAGTGAGGACATCGACATTGATAGGAGGTTGGGTGACACACCCACAATACCGTAAGTACTCTTACAAGAACATGTAGCTTTAGATAGCCATGGATTAGCCGCTCGAACAAGGCTTGCCAGCTCAGAAAGCGTCTTCATAGGACTATAAATTCAGTTAAGAAGCTGTAGAGAGTGTTTTCGTGGAGAATTTCGAGCGGTGAGACGTAAACAAGCGTGTTTTTTTGATGACACACACACACACACACACATATATATATATACCTACCGACGGACACAAACGCATAACCCTGGCGCATACTGCGCACGGGTAATAATAGCAGTTACATCATGTAGTATGCTAGTTAAGAAATTTACAAAAGATAATAGTACTCACCAGTCATGTCCCTAGTCGCCATTCTAAAAACACGTACAGAGATTTTCAGGGTTTCTACTAAAATGTGGGTCCCACTTCTGTAGTGCTATAAATATCACTGTGCTGCTATTTTGGGATTCTTAGTGGTCTTCCTATCAATACTCATACCCATTTATGGGTAGGGGGACTTACCCAATACTACAAACACTATAGAGGTTGTGCACATACAACTTTGACGCACATTTTTCGTGTTAGTAACCGTTGCTACGACGCCATTTTGAGTGTCAGACAAGAAGTACTTTAGCATTTTTGACAGCTAGATAAAGCTGTACAGTCACGCTATGGTGCAAACAAGCACTGCTAGGTGAAATACAAGAATACTACAAGCTGTATGCACCAAGCAAGGGCTCTATCGTGGAACGGCAGCACTTGCCTCCGCTCGAGGTACAGTATCCAGATGATTGAAGCCGTTCTAACAACACTGCTTTGACGTGGTATAGACTACAAGGACTCGTACGTACTGTACGAGCGAAGCCAGGCCACTGAAAGGTCTGTTTAAAGAAAGTCGCTATTCTTGCTCTGCCACACTTCTTTGCTTCGTCTTCTGTGAAGCCCTGGTAGTAAGCAAGACTGCTATCCACTTTTTACTGAGCCGTGCAGCTTACAAACGAGAGCAGAGCACGTTGTTTCTTGCAGTTGACACTCAAAATGGCCGTGTGCATCACGTGGGTTCGGTTCGTGACGTCACACGCACAACCTCTATAATACCGACACAAATAATTGTAATTTTTATGCCTCGGTGGGCGGAGCCACGAGGCATACAGTAGTTCGTTTGTTTGTCAGTTTGTCAGTCAGTCAGTCAGTCATTATGCCGAGGGCGGAGCTACGAGGCATACTGTAATCGTGCTGTCTGTCAGTCATTATGCCTCGGTGGGCGGAGCCACGAGGCATACTGTAATCGCGTTGTCTGTCGTTCTGTCTGTCAGTCAGTCTGTCTGTTACACTATTTTTGCAGCGCACGCTGAACGGTGAGCTCTGAAACTTGCAATAGAGGTAGAACTCGGTATTATCTCGGATGTGAACTAGCGAAAGTTCGATACATAGCTTCGTTCTCGAGTTATGGCGTGATTTGCCTACTTTGTTTACCGTTACTGGCGATCTGGACTTCTCCAAAGGCAAAGCTGTTCACAGTTGACTGCCTAGAAGCTGATAGGTTAGAAATTTACTACAGGCTAGCAGCGCAGGTCCAGAAAAATCGTGTAAGCAAGCTATGGAAGCTATCTCGCTCGTGGTATGCGTGTGCTGTGCTATAAACACTGTAGACACGCCCAGTTCAATTGTGGTTAGCACTGATTGGCTTCTGATTGCATAACTAAAGCACTGCTTTGTTGATTGCTGTACAAAAATCCTGTATACATGCATCTGCAGTTGCTGTGTTTGTGGAATGGTGGATAGTGTCATTCCACCGAGGCATCTGCACCTTAGGTGCTATTTTTCTGTCTGTTACATCATTTCTGCGGCGCACGCAAAAAGGTAAACTCTGAAACTTGCAATGCAGGTAGAACTCGATATTATCTCGGTTTTGATCGTGTGAAAGCTTTACACGAAGCTTAGTTCCAGAGCTATGGCGTGATTTGCTCACCTCAATGCCCGTTTCTGGCTATCTGGACTTCTCCAAAGGCAAAGCTGTCCACAGTTGACTGCTTAGCAGTTGTTAGGTTATAATTTTACTACAGGATAGCAGCGCAGGTCCAGAGAAATCGTGTAAGCAAGCTATGGAAGCTATCTCGCTCGTGGTATGCGTTGCTGTGCTTAAACTGTAGACACGCCCAGTTTAATTGTGGTTAGCACTGATTGGCTTCTGATTGCATAACTAAAGCACTGCATTCAGTGCATTGTGATTGCTGTACAGAAATCCTGTATACTTGCATATGCAGTTACTGTGTTTGTGGAATGGTGGATAGTGTTATTCACCGAGGCATCTGCACCTTAGGTGCTATTTTTCCGTCCGTTACTTCAGTTTTGCGGCGCACGCTGAACGCCGAGCCCTGAAACTAGCAATGCAAGTAGAACTCGATATTATCTCGCTTTTCAACATTTGAAATTTGTACACGAAGCTTCGTTCTCGAGTTATGGCGTGATTTGCTTACTTTGTTTGCCGTTGCTGGCGATCTGGACTTCTCCAATGGCAAAGCTGTCCACAGTTGACTGCCTAGAAGCTGATAGGTTCAAATTTTACTACAGGTTATCAGCGCAGGTCCAGAGAAATCGTGTAAGCAAGCTATGGAAGTTATCTCGCTCGTGGTATGACTGCTGCGCTAAACACTGTAGACACGCCCAGTTGATTTGTGGTTAGCACTGATTGGCTTCTGATTGCATAACTAAAGCAACTGCTGTACAGAAATCCTGTATGCATGCATCTGCAGTTCCTGTGTTTATGGAATGGTGGATAGTTGTGGTTGTGGATATAGTGTCATTTCACCGAGGCATCTGCACCTTAGGTGCTTCATTAACTCATGGTAATTCACATCATGTTCCTTCAGTTGATTTTCAGGTCCTGTCTAAAGAATAGCAGTCTATTGTATAGATTCAGTCAGAAAAAGATAATCTAGCTACTACTTCAGAGATTATGTTTTCAGATACCTCATTTTTCGTTTTTCTTTTTTGAGTTGTTAGCTATCGTAGATACATACCTATGTTGCTGCTCCATACACTATTAGTGAGTTCACTTTACGATTTAAATTATATATGTTGTTGCATGCATTATGCATCTAATCTTGCTAGCCTATAGCTACAGACAATGCTTCATACAATGTAAGGTTTGATTCGTCGTCAGAAACAGCAACCTGATGGTTAAGAAAAGCTACTAGTAGTTACTTATTGAAGGAAGATCTCACTGCCGACAAATTCACTAAAGGAACGAAACATGCCCATCCAACTAAACACTGTCATTGAATAATGAATCATGAATTTTTTAATGCTTTCATGAATAATAATTTATAAACCAATTTTAAACTTAATAGGATGAAGTCCTTCTTTTTGTCTTGTCTGATTGACAATTTTAATGTGGTCTTGAACACTTTCACGGTACTTGTAAGTGAAACAGAACATGTCAATTTTCTTTAAAGTAGCATTTGACATGACCGAATTTATAATACAATGGCAACCATCTATTTTGAAAGCATTGTGAGTAATATCGATAATTTCTAGGCAGTGATTGCATTCAAAAGCTTGAGCAATGTAGTCGGCTCCTTCGTCAGTTATTTCTGCAAAAGATAGATTTAAGCTGGTCAGTGTAGTATTGTGTTGAAGATTGGTAAAAATTTCACGAGCTCCTAAATCAGCTAAAGTCTCATTTTTTGAAAGATCAAGATGTGTAAGAGTTTTGTTGACTCGAAGCATTTCACCAAGAACCTGAGCAGTATCTTCGGTTGAAGTCAATCCTGTGTTGCTTAAATTTAAGTCAACCAGTGTGTTATTGTGTTGAAGACTGAGAAAAATACTGCAAGCTCTTGAGCCAGCTAATTTCAAGTTTCTATTGTTTGAAAGATCAAGGTGTGTAAGCGTTTTGTTCACTTGAAGCATTTCTCCAAGAGTCTGAGCAGTATCTTTTGTAGCAGTTAACCATGTCTTGGATAGATTTAAGTCAACAAGTGATGTGTTGTGTTGAAGACTTAGAAAAACACAACAACCTCCTGAGTCTGAAAATGTTCTATTATGTGATAGATTAAGGTGTTTAAGTGTTGTATTTACTCGAAGCATTTCACCAAGAGCTTGAGTAGTACTTTCTGTAGCAATTATTCCTGTATTTGACAAGTTTAAGTCAGTTAGTGTAGTGTTGTGTTGAAGACCATGAAAAACAGAGCTTGTTACACAACTTGAATAGTGTAATGGAGAATCTGATAGATCAAGATGTGTTAGTGTCTTATTCCTTTGTAGCATTTTATCCACAGCAGAAAATTCTGTGAATATTCTCGTCAACAAGGCTGGTGTTGCTGGAGAGCTTCTGCCAAGTATAGCAGGCTATTGTCATCATCAACATTCACACAATGGCACTTTTAGAGTTCACTAATTACTGGTGAAGAAGATTTAAAGTAGTCTGCTATAAGTTTGCAAGTGGTTTTTGTATTAACTTTAATAGTTAGTACTAGTGGCCTTCTTTTCTGTACATTAACTGTGCTTTTCCACACAACAGGATAGTTCGATAGACCAATTAGTAACAACTTAACACAATGATCATCAGAGCTTTCTAGTGTAAGATTCATTCTTTTTTCAGTGACAGTTGATGTGGACAAGATTGAAGCTATAATGTAGCCAACGACTAAATGATCAACTGGTATAAACGAGTCAAACAATTCAAGATAAACAAAATGAGAATCAACCAGTTGGCATAAAGAAGGCTGCTGTGCTTCAAACAAGCAGTGAAGCAAAGGTAAAATGTTCTCAAAAAAAATTATGTCGAGAAAAAGTAGAGATTAAATCTTTTATTGCAGTATTAGAGAAAGTTTTGTGAAGCCACTATACATCAGTAGTAACAAAGTACTGATTGAAAACGAGGATTTTTGCTTGAACTTGAAAATTCTATCATATGCTGAAATACCTCCGCTTGTTTGCTAGGAGAATTCATTTGTGAAATATGGTAAGCAGCAAGAAGCTCTTGAACTGAGAAATGATGAAAATGATAGGAGGTAGATTTATCAAACAGAGTGAGTCCCTCAACAGCCTGGAGGAGTCCCAAATGTGAGAAATTCGAAGGTAAGCATGAAGCTTTCACATGTGCTGGGTGTGTAAAATGCATGTATATGCTGATACTAACCGCTAGATACAAAAAAAACTATGTAATTTGCTTGTGTCTGGAGTTACATGTGAATTATTTGTACTATTATGATGAGAACTGAAAGTATAAAGTGTCCATATTAGAGAAGACTCGCTGTTACATCTTAGGGAACTTGGTAAACGCTGTCTCCACTGCTGTCTGCATACATTACCAGCATTGCTACCGCGCAACAGGTTCTCCCATCTACGTCACGCGTACCTGCCCACCAAAGTAAGTGTTTTAAAAGTGCTGTTTTTAGCAGCTCATGAAAAAATACTTTTTTGGAAGTAAAACTTTGGAGGGAGTTTTTAGGGATCTATACCTACAAAAACATGCAATAAACTTCAAGAAATGTGTGCTGTAATGACAATTCACATGAACTGGATATAGCGCAGCTGTGCAACATGGATGAAAACTGATACTAATTATAACAGCTAGATACAAACACTATGGAATTTGCTTGTGTCTAGAGTTACATGTGAACAGGAGCACATGAAGATGTGAATTATTAATTTGTGCTATTATAATGAATGACAACTGTAAGTGTAAAGATACAGATATCATTAGCATCTATGCAAATGTTTTCCTGGTGAAGGCTGGATTACAGTTTCAGTTCCGAAGGAGGTGAACTAGCTCCTTCCTCTTTCCGGCAAATAGCTAAAGTAAGCAGCAACACATCAGTAGTTGTCAGGATCGATTCAGCTGCTGCATGATCATCATGACTCTCTCCTCATCCATTCCAATTTAGTCAAGCACATGCTGTTCAAGTTGCTGCTCTTGTGCAGTGTCATTTAAAACATGCAGAATCTTAATTGTATGTTCATGAACTAAAAAAAATTATGGCTATTGTTTCAATTTTGGGCAGTGATGAGGTTTCAGTTTTGCTAATTGAAAGTTAAAGATTTCTGTTAAAATCATAATATCTTAATTAGCCCGATTTTCATTTTTACCTAGAATAATTTTTTCGAATGGTTTTGTTCACTTCAACCATTTTATCAAGAGCCTGAGCAATATCTTCTGTAGTAGTCAATCCTGTGTTTATAGATATAAGACAGTCATTGCAGTATTATACTGAAGACTGAATTATGCTGCAAACTGCTACGTGTATGTCACCTAATTCAAGTTTTCATTGTGTTGTATAGCAACAGCAACAAGGTAGTTGTGACTCAGAAATATCTTATCATTCAGCAGTACAATGTATGGTACTGGTATTTAATGGATAGGCTACAGTGTAAGTACAATCACATTATGTGCCAAAAAATACAAGTTCATTTGTTTGACTGAGTCACAATGTCTGCCTCGGCTGTTATCATTACGGTGTGATAGATCAAGGTGTGTAAGTGATTTGTTCGCTGGAAGCATTTCACCAAGAGCCTGTAGAGTATGATCTGTAGCAGTTATTCCTGTATTAGACAAATTTAAGTTGACCAGTGTGGAATTGTGCTGAAGACCAATAAAAATATAGTGAGCTCCTGAGTTAGTCAAATGTTCGTTGTTTGATAGATCAAGGAGTGTAAGTGATTTGTTCACTCGAAGCATGTCACCAAGAGCCCGTTGAGTATGTTCTGTAGCAGTTATTCCTGTATTAGACAAATTTAAGTTGACCAGTGTGGAATTGTGCTGAAGACCAATAAAAATATAGTGAGCTCCTGAGTTAGTCAAATGTTCGTTGTTTGATAGATCAAGGTGTGTAAGTGATTTGTTCACTCGAAGCATTTCACTAAGAGCCTGTAGAGTATGTTCTGCAGTAGATATTTGTGAATTGGACATATCTAAGTGAACAAGTGTTGTATTGTGCTGAAGACCCTGAAAAATGAATTTTACTGAGTACAATCCCGGAGAATATGAAAGCACAAGATGTGTTAATGTTTTATTCTCTTGCAACATTCGGTCAAGAGCCAACAAATGAACCTTGCTGTGTGCATATAATCTTAGATGAGTTACACTGGTATTGATCTGTAAAGCTTTTGCCAAGAATTGCAGGCTATTGCCACGGTCATGTTTGAAAAAGGGACCGAAATTGATTTCAAGATAACTAACTATTGGTGAAGAAGATATTAAGTAATCTGCTATTAATTTGCAAGTGATTTCTCTTTCTACGGAAACTTGAAGTCTCAGTGACCTCCTTGTCAAATCACAAGTTGTGGCTTGTCCTTGAACACGGCAGCTTGACAGTTCAGTAAAAAATAACTTCACTTTGTTGTGATTATCATCAAAGTCGTTTAGCTCCAAATTAATATTAATTTTTTTCGTCTCATCTGAAGTTGATGAAGACAGAATTGAGCCTACAACAAAGCCAATCACTAAAAAATCTACTGATGTAAACCGTCCACTACTAATTGTGGAATCAATCAAGTCACGATTGAAATAAGGGTCAACTAAATGGCATAAAGAAGTATTTTGTGTTTCATACAAGCAGTGTAGCAGAGGTAGCATGTGCTCAATACTACACGATGTCCGTTGAGAATAATTAGAAATCAATTCTCTTATTGCAGAATTAGCAAGTTTTGTGAAGCCGCTATAGTAACAAAGAACTGGTTGAAATCGAGGAGTTTTAATCATATATTGAAATATCTCCACTTGTCTGCTAGAAGGGTTCATTCGTGATATATGGTAAGCAGCAAGAAGCTCTTGAACAGAGAGATGAAGAAAATTGTATGAGGTAGATATACTAATTTTTGTAAGTCCCTCAACACCCTGAATGAGTCCTAAAGTTGCACAATTTGAATGCAATTGTATATCTAGTAAATCTTTTTGGTAGAATACTACCTTGTCTTGCATCACCCCCTCATATGCAAGAACACTGAGGTGATTTAACTGAGCCTTGAGGGCACTAGGAAGGTCATCTAGAGTTGATATTTCTGTCAAGTCTATAACAACATCTTGATGTGTTCTTTGTTCTCGGATAATACTACAGAGTACAAGATCACAGAAAAGCTCATGGTGAGTTGTCGGCAAAGCTCCCTTCATCGTCAGGAATATGTGCACAAGCATTGCTACATGAAGAGGTACATAGCAGTAACCTTCTATAACTGGATGGTCTTCAAGATGTTGAACTAGCTTCTGGATGTGAGCACTGTTACCACTTAAAGCTCTCTCAATGTACTCACGAATCTGGCATTGTGTAAATCCTAAGATCTCCACTCGTTTATTGATTATGTGGAGCAAATCTCCTGAAGACACTGGTCTAGAGGTGATAAGAACAGTACTCTTGTGAAGTGAAAGCTCGTGTGGCTTTTTAATTATTCTAGATATAAGTGATCGATCTTGTAAGCAGCGTGGAAACTCATCCCATCCATCAAAAATGAATAAGGTATTCAATCCGTTACAAGCTTCTATCTGAGACGCCACAGTGTCAGTCTGCACTCTTTTATTGGAGGGTAGAATATCAGCTAAGGTACTGGCATCTTGGATGACTAGATCACGTAAGTATACAAGAACGACTGTGTCAAATCTGTCCAAAAAGGGAATGCCTTGAGCCCATTGGTTGCAGATGTGGAGAGCAAGTGTGCTCTTTCCCACTCCTGGGGCTCCTTCAATAAGAATTATTCTTTGAAAAGATGGCGATGGTAGCACAACCAATGGTGGGTTGAATATCTCACTAAGAGTGATTTGTTCCTTGTGACTAACAACGGTTTCAATTTTCCCCTGCTGTGCAAGTCTGATAATCTCTTCCTCTGGTCCACCACGACGCACAGGCTCATCTGTGATCATTGCTAGGTTAACAAACTGACATCGAGGAAGATGGGACCAATGTTGAGAGGTATGGCTGTGAGCCGACGTATCAATATACAAGTCACAAAGATAGGATGCATAAGAAGAGAGAGGACTGGTCTCTTGAGTGGTTATTGCTTGAGGAGAACTAATAATAATACCTACAACAATTAGGAATGACATTATGTTACAATTTAGATCATTTGACAATCAGTGACACCTCATCAAACTTGGTAATAAAATAAAATTATAGCAAAAAATAACACTATGCCATAGCCATGTTATACATAACAATTTCACATAAAAAGCTAAACCTGAACACAATTGTACATCCATACAGGAATTATTTTACATCACTGTCACAAACATACTACATGCATACATTAAATTCCTGCAAAAGTTACTAATAATGTAGTACACACATACCTCTGACAGCTGCTATAAGATCAGCTAGTGCTCCCAGTTCAGAGTCTCTGAGACACTCTATCAAGTGTTGATATGTACGAGTAGATGAGTCACCACTAGTCACTAGCCAGTGCTGCAGGATGGCCTGTGTGACACTCTCAGCACCATCATGATCCTTCTTAATCACTTTAACAGCAGCTCCATTCTCATCTTGTAGTAGGAACATGCCAAATGTCTCATAGTCACCAGCAGCGATAGTTTGAATGATCTTCAATGGTTTACCATCTCTTGTTTTCAGTGTCTTTAGCTCTAGTAGACTGGGTGTGGCACCTAAAGCTATAGTAACAACACACAATAATACTGAGCAGCTATAATATCATGTAGTATGCTGATATAAAGAGGTTTAATACCAAAATGTGAGGACAATAAGCTAACAAGAGCTATATCACTCACCATCTGTGTCTCTCGTCGCCATTCTTAACTTTTCATTGACACTTTCAGGAATGCTAAGTAAGCATAGGTGTGCCCCATCTCGAGTGCTATGAATATCATTTATGCTGATATGAATATCAGTTAATGATGCATCAGGTGACTTATATGGTACACGCCCAGCCAAACACTAAATTTTAAAACACATTACATATAGGTGGTTGATTCAAACAAAATTCATTCTTATTCTGGTAATAGTTTCTTGGTTAGTCTCATATTACATCGTGTTGTATTGACTCCATGTACAGGATGGTATCCAGCTGACTGATAGAGACCACATGCCTCATGTAATACTGAGGCTGTCTCCACTACTGCTGTACTGTAACCACTGACTATAATATGCTGCTCCATCCTCTAATAGATAGAGAGAGAGAGAGAGAGAGAGAGAGAGAGAGAGAGAGAGAGAGAGAGAGAGAGAGAGATAAAGAAAGAGAGAAATAGAGACGTAGAGAGAAAGAGAGAGAGGGGGAGGGAGGAAAGGAGAGAGGGAGAGAGAGAGGGATGGACGGAGAGAGAGAGTGAGAAGAAGGAGAGATGCAGTACAATGGGAGGGGCTAGTCATGAACTCCACCTCTAACAAAGTGCGTCCCAGTTTCTTTCCTCTAGCCTCGGGGAGTAGGTACATTTTCCTAATCTCTACAGTCCCTTCCTCCTCATCATCCAGCTTGTGGTATCCAATGGATCCCACCACCTTACCACGCTCGCTAAGAACAACCCAGAACTCGCCACGTGCGTCGCGATGATAGAAACGTTCCACTTCAATGGCGTCTTGATCGGCTCCCTCGGACTCAAAGTGGAGCCCGTAGCTCTCTAAGCATGTTCTAATAACGTCAACTACTGGTTGTCTGTGCACGGGCATCCAGCGCACCACTGAGTAGCCAGCAAAACGAAACACCTCCTCCACCGCCATTTGCAATAATTATGAGCCCACCCACGCAATAATAAAATTAATTTTGAAAAAATTGTTGTCTCATCGGAGCATGATGGTAATTATTATACTGCTCTATTTTTAAAAGCTGCATTTCTCTTGTACATTATGTACAACAGGAGAAAATCAGCATTCAGTCAGTCATCTTGACACTCTTGATGTTGTAGACCAGTCTTTAGTCATCATGGTAAAGTTTGCAGCAGAGCATAGACCAGTTATTTTACAGCACTCTAAATGAGCATTTAAAGGAAGTCAGTGTGTGAGTTTGACGATAATTGCATGCTAGATTGAGGTTCTATTGTATGGTATTGATAGGAGTGAAACCTTTGAATGTCATTGCCCGTACAAATGTATTTCATAGAAATATCAGATATCATTTAAGCTCATTAGAGAACAATTTTCCGAGTACTATACAGTTTATGACTTTTATTGAGATTCTGATACCTATAATATAGCTTTTGCATTGCTATGAAGCACAGACTCGATCACAAGGTCTTTGTGTGCATTCTTTTAGTATCTCTTTCAAGAACACTAGGCAACATGGAGTCATCCTAGTTCTGCTAAGCAACATGGAGTTACTTATCCTAGTATTATTACTTATCCTGGTATATCTAGAATGTTATGTAGTTATCACATTTCTCATTTTCAAACGAGAGCGTCAGATCAACATAGCTCTTGTCAGCGGCCGGCTTGATGAGTGACACCATGCTAGGAGTATGTAGTGATGGAGCATCACGTCTAGTTCTGTTGCTCTCACCTCTGAGGCAGTCTCTTCCTGTGTCCCGGCATGATCGGAACATAGATCATCTTGAAACCATACACAACCATGCTGGGAGCTAGCTTATGCTCAGCACATCCCACTATCACCATCAGTAAGGTGATCTGCGTGATCAACTGAGTGAGTATGACGAGAGAGAGCAAGGAGTAAGTGTAGTCTAGTCTAGTCTCTTAGTGCCTACCAGTATATCCACATGATGAACTGATGGGGATAGTGGGACAGGCACCTTGACACTGATAGCAATCTAATGGGGGTGGGTGGAGAATAGAGTGAGTAGGTGTGGTCATGAGGAGACTCACTTGTTCATATCTTAGCTCACAGCTAAGATATGAACTCATTGATGAACATGCCTGTCCCACTGCCTGTCACCGCATGAGGGGTGACAGGGATGGCATTGCATACAACTTGTAGATACTTGACAGGTTGTATACTGGTGCTATAATCTGTAGTGGTTTTTTAGATCTAAGTGCTCAAGTATCTACAAGTTGTATGCAACCTCAAGTCCTATCACTGTCACCCCTCATGGCTGCGCGGGTGACAGGCAGTACTGGGACAGTGGGAAGAAGATAGAATTAGTTAAACCTAAGTTGATACAAGCCTCATCATACCAGTTATTTCAAAGTTCTCTTGTATTCTCTTGAACTGATCTGTGATCTGTGATCTGTACCTCAGCCACTGCATCATGCCCACCTCCATTGGTGATCGCAAACAGAAAAAAGAATTGATGCATGATAAATAAATTCACATACTCATGGAGGTGAATGCAGTGAGTTCATACCTCATGTGATGGTGCCTGTCCCACTGTGAGTGTATGTGTTCATATGTTTTGTTATAGTGCTATGGTTATCATGGTGTGTCTCCTTCAATCTGATGGATAGAGGACTGGTGTTCACTGTGGTAGCAAAGTACTTTGAAGTGTTTGATCAACAAGAGAGAGAGAGGTACTGCACCATCACCATCGGTAAGATTTCTTATCACCTTACTCCAGTTATCCTTGATCTGCCCATGTGAGTTTAGGATAATGAGTCAGTTTCACCATTCTAATATTCACACTACCATTCAATATGTTATCTTTAACTTTTCTATTGTTCTACTATTATTTTTATAAAATTATTTGCAGAGATAATAACACAGCTTATCCCGGATTTGACCCGAATTTTCGAGGTTAGTGACGGAAGGAAGAATCACTACAGAAGTTAGCATGACTAAATGAGGCTGGTTTAAATTATGCATCAATAAGAACACAGGAGAAAGTATGGGAAATTAACCTAAGAGCAGCTTTCGAGAGAAGTCTGCAAAAAATTCTTCTTTCCATCACACCTCTAATTTTGCACTGCAAGTCCTCTCATTGCTTACTAACTCCTATGTTGCTGACTACTAAATCTACCGTTCTCTTCACTCATGACCATTCACCTTATAGTTATGTCCACTGACATTTAGCTCTACACAACTCATGGCTGATTTCTTTCTTGGTGCCTTGACACTGCATTTTGTATCATCACTGTTCTTTGAGTAGTAGCTGCCTCCGAATAGCGGCTAGTCCTGTTTAGAAGATGTGCCCGAAAATAATTAGTTAAGAACAAATAATAATTTTGCAACATAGTCTAAACGGAGCGTTTGGTAAGCGTGAAGGTCCATCATCACCTCTCTTCTGCTGCAATTACAATGCACAATAAAAAGAATTCAGCACAGGACTGACAATAATCATCTAGACTGAGGCTCTATCTTAACTTTGATTAGAGATACAAACAATTTCAAGCTCCGTGAGGTTTCAAGTAACTATCACGGAATAATCAAGCTCAATGTTTTACAGGGTATTGCACAGTTAGATAAATTGAAATAAATCTGCATAGTAAAACAGTCTTTAGTGTGTAAGAAGTCTTGCATCACCCTAGCCCCATGGAGTTACCCTAGTGCTGGCTGAATGAGTTACGTGGGTGGTTTCAGGAAGCCTTGATGCAAATAATTTAGTCTATCTACTTATTTAGTAACATCAGTTTATACCAATAGTGAACTCATATCCATGTCAGTAAACAACTACTCAAGGATTGAAAGCTACCTATAGTCATATTAGGTGACTAGACTACTCACAAATCACATCACAGAGAGTTAATAATGTCAACAGCTGAGCAGCAGAGAATAAATCAACCAGAAAGGCATATTTTTTAGTCATCTGCATTGGAGATGCACTTGTAATTGGACCATCACTTCCTACACTAACCTCATTTGTCACTTGAAAGATGAACTTAGTCTGTTTCTATCCCTCTATGAGCAATATGTGATGTTCTATGACTCTGTGAATACTACTCCATGAGCAATATTCTATGTGATATTGAAGAATATCACATAGAATAATATTATTGCTCATAGTCTACGTATCTTCAACTTTTCTACTGTTCTATTCTTTTTTTACAAAATTTTGCAGAGATAGTATAATAACAGGTTATCCCGAACACTTCTCTTCTGCTGCAATCGCAATGCACAATAAAAAGAATTTAGTACAGGACCAACAATGATCAACTAGACTGAGGCTCTATCTTAATTTTGATTAGAGATACAAACAATGATTATTGTTCAGGTTTAAGTAACTATAACGGAAATAATTAAATTTCAGACTCAATGTTTTACAGGGTATTGCACAGTTAGAGAAATTGCTCAATAGTTTTGAATTTTATGTTGCATAGTAAGACAGTCTGTAGTGTGTAAGACGTCTTGCATCGCCCTAGCCTCATGGAATGACCCCAGTGCTGGCTGAATGAGTTATGTGGGTGGTTTCAGGAAGCCTTGATGCAAATAATTTAGTCTATCTACTTATTTAGTAACATCAGTTTATACCAATAGTGACCTCATATCCATGTCAGTAAACAACTAGTCAAGGATTGAAAGCTACCTATAGTCATATTAGGTGACTAGACTACTCACAAATCACATCACAGAGAGTTAATAATGTCAACAGTCGAGCAGCAGGGAATACATCAACCAGAAGGGCATATTTTTAGTCATTTGCATTGGAGATGCACTTGTAATTGAACCATCACTTCCTGCACTAACCTCATTTGTCACTTCGAAGGTCTGTTTCAGAAGCTCCTCTTTTAGCTCTAGCACTGCAACAGCCTAGCTGCGCTCTCTCTCACAGATCACTCCATCTAATCTCCGTGCAGATCCTTCCCCCACCCTTTATAACATATCGACGTCGGTATACGTGCAACGTTGTTGTCAAAGATTGACTTTCAAATACTTTATTGGTACCATTATAAGAGATAATAGAGAGTAAGGGATATTAATAATTTTAGAATAAATAATTGTAATGATTATACCAAAAGGGTAGGAAGGGTAGGATGAAATAAATAAACTTATATTATAATAATTAATGGAAAGTATAGTGGGCAGGAGAAAGAAAGAGAAAGGAAGATGATCAAACATAAAACCAGTTATTGTTACGACACTGAAGGCATTTGAACCATTACAGGTGGTGTTAACTGTTGTCCTTCTACGTAACGTACTGGTTGACTTCTTGGACTCTTGCCGGATGAGATAGAGAAGGCCCCCTCCGCAGGCTCGACGTTTTCATAGGGTCTTTGATACATGACGTACTTCTGACCAGCCATTTCAGAAGGGAGCATGTGATTTTCGTAACTTGAGGGAACAAATCTATTCTTGCGTGGTTCCGTTTCTGTGATGGGACTGAGTGATCGCGGAGGACTCCCGTCCAACTGGATATGCCCGACTGGCTGCATTAATACATAACTATCCTTAGCCTGGGCAGCTCTGGGATGCATCATTTCTATGTATTCTTGAGCGTGCTGTGATGGTTTACAGGTGGCGGTGGAGTTGGATCTATGAGTCGCCATTCTGATACGGCGTGGTAGGGATGAGGGTAGTGTGGGGTGACGCTGCTGAAAATCTCTCTCATCCATCGATCCAGTCGGTAACTCATCCATATAAGATAATCTATCGTCGAAACTACCGTTCTCCATATCGAACATGCTCTCACCGCCGAGACAAGAATCAACGGAAGCAGACATGTCACGGACACCGCTATCGATCTCAGTATTCTCATAGATGTCACGTGGCGATGACCTGTGGATACTGCCAGACAAGCGGCGACGATTGGGATGAGACTTTAAATCAACAGGAGGAGGAGGAGAGATAGAGGAGCTGAGAGGAGAAGGAGGGTGACCGGAGTCGCTCTCCCCTTGTGAGTCTGTGCTGCGCTGTCTTCTTGGCGTGTTAATAGTCTGGGTCTGGAAACTGTCAGCCGAAGCTCGGCGAGAGTAAGAGGGAGGGAGAGAGCGATCGAACGAGGCACGAGGTTGAGCATCTGCTGGTCGAGTGTGAGCTTGAATAGCAACAGCCCTTCCATCACCCTTGAAGAGGAAACTGTAGGAGTGAAGGAGACAAGGGGGTAGTAAGTGTCTCATACTGTATATACAGTTGTTAGAGTGCCCCCTCCCTATTACACACTGAACAGGTCAATCCAGCAATGAATAACATTAACCGACCACAACTATATTGAATGCTGTTTTAGTCACGAGTGCCAGAAATTGCATAGCACAGGATGTATCACCATACAAGATGTTAAAGAATGCAGGATTGTTGTATTAACATATGGTATACTCCACATAGCTAAATTAGGAGTTGTTATAGGCATACAATGAGATCATTAGCTCATGGTTCAAGTTATGAGGATCATGTGGTCTGGGTTTAGAGGGAATTGTTACATGATGCAAAAAAACTCAAGCTCCAATGGCAGCTGCTATTGGCTTGTTAGAGAACATGATACATACACAATCAGATAGGACAGTGAATCCAAATGCAAGCGGAATTAATCGCAGGTGTTGCTATAGGATGGTAGGAACACACTCTATCCCATTCAGGCAATGATAATGGGACAGTTACAATCCCTGGTATTGAGGCAATAGGCTGTCACAGATCAACACTTCTTAACACACGCCCAGGGGAGACCATAATGGAGAGTGTTGGGTAAACAAGCGTACCTGTGCAAGGTCTCTCTGAGTGGTGCTGAATCCGCTGGTCCAGCGAACATCCACACTAGACCCGGTCCACCTTTGCACCTGCGTCCGATCTCAATAAATACCATGTTACCAAGGCAGCCAGTTCGCCGCATCTTGTCGCGATCCCAGGTCACGATGGGCGTGGGGTCGGTGGGACTGATGATATCCAATTGGCCGGGTTGGGTATCTGACTTGCGGCTACGAAGAGCGACAATGTTCACTCCGAGAGCGTGGACACGAGTACCAACTTCCTCGGGGAGAATATATACAGGCCAGACTGAATCTAAGAGAAATTTAAAACAACTTTCAGTGAAGGCAACTTGAAACCACAATCACTGAAACCCAAAACAGGTGACTCAGCTGAAATTCATTTCTACCTATTCCACCCACTACCCACAAATAAGCTGATCTGGCTTGATAGTGGCTAGCTAGTGAATAATAGCTTTCTCACAGGAGAAGAGGGCGTGGAGCTGAGATAGGCAGAGGAGGCAGTGTGAGAGAAGAGGGATCCATGATATAAAGATATGTCAATAACCCAATGAATGTTTTGTTATCAATCACATGAGCTTTCAATTTATATAAGTGGGCTTTGAAAGAGGCTTTGACAACACAAGCACAGGTGCACAGAGAGAGAGAGAGAGAGAGAGAGAGAGAGAGAGAGAGAGAGAGAGAGAGAGTGTGTGACAATAACCTGCATTATAATCTCTTGGGTTTAGTCTATTTCTGAAGGCATCGTTGATAGGGTTGCGTGAGGGTTCTTCAGGAATTGGTGAGTAGGGAAACATTAAAAGTAGTCCTAATCTCTTCATCCATTGCTTCTGGTCCTCCGGGCTGGGCGTGTAGAAGTCGAGTGTATCGCCAGACTTGAGGTGGATGTGGAAAGGATACAACAACGACTGTACTGGAGCATTAGATAAAGATAAAGAGGAAGGTGAAGATGAGAGGAAGGAGTTGCGGGGCGAGTTCTGAGCAGGTGAAGAGCTGTAGAAAGCCAGAGGAGTTCCCTCCTGAAGGCCTTGTTCTCTGATAACAGTTAAAAGTACCACTTTTTTAGGCTTTTGATAATTCTTGTAAGATTCTTCAAATATCTCAATCTGCCCAGGAGTCTTGCAGTCATGGGTAGCACAGTACACTACTACCTCTGCTCGCTGCTTCTGTGGTTAGAGGTACAAAGTGGTACTAGTAAATCTCGAGTGTCTAACATGATATGGTTTGGCAGTTTACAAGGCCCACCCCAACCCGCGGAGACTACAACGCGATCAGGTGCACCAGAACTACAAGCTGCGACTCCATGGCGCGGCAAACCAAACACGATCCCCGGGAAACGACAGCGGCAACAACAAGCTCCTCGTGTACAAATCCGCGGCAACAGACTATCACGAGGTCGCCACACGTTGTCTCATGCAGCGTCTAGCTGCGGACAAAGACAACAAGGCAAAGAACTGCAGAGACGCAACATCCAGAGTCATGTTGTCTACTCGATCCATCAGCACGATGCAGCGCTACTAGCAACGCACTGCACAACAATGCGACGTCGACAAAGCTGTACCCACACAAACATGGCTGCCAGACACAATAACGTGCACACACATACCTTGTTAGTTGATTTTCCCCTGGGAGTCCATAGCTTCCCGCGAATTACTTCACGGCCTCTGGTCATCATCTTGACGAGCTAGTCCAATCACTGATGTTACCGCTGAATATGTCTATTCGAGAAGAGAGAGTGTATCACACAGTATCACGCCATAGCTGTAACACTGAAACAATAAACCGCACGAAATGACCCAAGAACTGATGTCCTCGGATAATTAAAGAACAGGAATTATCTGAACTTCCGTACTTGTAAGCTATTGGCGTATTGCGGTTAGAAAAAATGCCGGAATGTAAACAAGGTCCACCACAAAGATTCTGATCCTAGCTGCTTTACATCGAATACCAAGGACAGAGCGCCCAGCGCACTCGTTTTAAACTCTTACTACATTACACATGTAAAATTTGCAGAACAAGCAAATGTCCTTGAGTGCTGAATCACCAAACACTGTAAATACGTTTACATAGTAACAGTAAACTTACCGAAGAATGAGGCTGATCAACTCGACGAGTTTCAGTGCAATTCTCTGTTTGGAAGAGAGAGATTTATTTTAGTAGTTCCACGAGAAGGATGATGAAATAGCTTGTGGTCCAGATAAGGGAGTCGCCTGAACGATAAACGAATACCAGTCACGTTTATCACTACAATGGCACGCGTGTCGAACACATGCACGGACACTAGTTCAGAATGCTCCAAGCAGCAGACCAAGAGACCAAGGAGCTGGAGAGAGAGCGATCGAGCAGCAGTGATCTGTTGTTTACTTTGAGAAACCGCCAAAAATTGACGGATTTGGCGCCCAATCCGTTAATTATTGGCGGTAAGTTCGCCCGCGCAAATTTAGAATGCAGTCCTCGTGTCTACACAATACACTAGCGGTGCGAGCACAATACCATTCTCTAGAGACATCTGACACTACATAATAGTACATTCCTCTCTCTCAAACCACATAGTGTTGCCTGGAGTCTTACGCAACAAGTGAAGTTGTGAAGCAGACATTCTCCATGATGTGACTACATGGTCACACGCCACTCGCTGAATGGAGCACAGCCTTACCAAGTCCTTTGAACTACGCTACCGTTAACCATGCAATTTAGTGCAATGTATTCAAGTGAAGTGTAGTGTGATTCCATCTCCTTAGCATAGTGGCTGTGGAATGTTGCTTGAAAGTGGTATGCTATAGGGTATCTTGTTGTGGTGACAAGAATGCAAACCACACATTCCAACAGAGTATCATATTAGAGCTTGTTTGGTGTCCCTGTAATGCAGTCTTGTCAATGAGCTCTTCATCGCTAGTAGGCGGCTCCCAGTGCATGACTGTACTGTAGTATGGTTGCCTGTGTTTGTCCAACACTGTAGTATCACACTAATGCAGTGCATCCCTAGTATGGTGCTCGCGCAGGAATGGGATGCCCAGATATTTGACGCTGAACTTGTTTTAATATAAAAGCTCTATTAATAGCAACTGCAGTATAAGTGACAATATGCCCATAATTGGAAGAAATAAAATAGTTTATGTAACTATAAAAATAATAAACCTGTCATATCCCATTATAAGAGAGGTGTTAGGGTAGAAAGTGTGTAGTGTAGGAGTGACGTGGTCATGAGAATTTGCTGGAATCGTTGAGGTGCGAGACGAGTGACAGATAGCCTGTAGGGCGACAAAACAACTTGTTCATACTCTGTCAGAATACAGTCACATGACCAGAGATAAAGGACGATGGAACGTATAATTACAGCGTCATGGTTGTGCGAAACACTGGCTGTGCACCAGTTATGCATGTTCAAGGGAAATCACTAGGAAACAATAATTATTGCTACTTTTCCAGGAAAACTGTAAATATAGTATCTAAAACAACAGTAGCAGAATAGCATAGTAATAATGCATAACTTTAGCACTCATTTTCAGGTCTGACCAGTCAGCCCTGTTAGTACCCAAGTTGCTAATAGGCTGTTTACTGCTCAACCACACCATCTCCCATAGGTCCAAGGGCACTCAACCAGGGTCAACCACTCTAGAGTCTAGTAAGTAGTACTGTCTCAAGACAATACTGGAAACCAAGCAGTGGTTGCTATATAAACATGAGGAACACACTCCTGACCTGGGCTGCTGGAAATATTCACCAGCAGAGAGCCAGTGTGGACTTAGCAACTAACCACAAACAACCCTGTACCAGAATAACCAGGCTAGTCCTGAACAAATAAACCGGCAATGAAAATCAGCCCACAACTTATACAGGGTTTGTGGTAATAGTTCGTTTACATTGCTAGCTAGCTTCCCAATCAAGTACACACACTGAATCCTTTCATAGGAAAAGAGTAAGCCTTAAACTAGTGTGCTGAATGGTATGACTGCTCTCTAACATAATTCAGAAGTAAACAAACACATCCACATACTCACATGAGTGCAGGCGCTGCAGATCACTCACTGTCAAATCCTCGAACCTGAGAAAAGAGTAAGAAGCAAACTCGTATAAATTTTGCAATCTTAAACTTTTCGATTCACATATACAAATTTTTTTATTGGTCACAAAAATTTGCTACTACAATCATAGTATTAATACATGCAGTATATCAGATTATGTCCATATAGGTACCTCCACTACACTGTGCAAATACCACACACAGGAAATAAACATCATCTTAAGTCTTCCACCTCATTTCCACACTCTCAATGGTAAGGTGCACCAGGTCAACCCACTACCACATTCTCATAAAATGACAAAATCTTTTCAAATGGTTTTTTAAAAACCTTTGAATAGACAGTGTATACAAACATTTTAGGGAAGTTAAATTTAAACCACAAATCTACCTGTGTACCAGCTTGATTGAGCCGAAAAACCTCAAGTATTGTTAAACATCCATTCTGGAGACTTTGTGGGAAATTTGAGGGCAGGTTTGTATACACTATGCTCTCACTTTATAAAATCCCTCAAAATTACCTCATCTGTAGAAACATAGGGACCACAAACTCTTTCAGATGAACAGGCAAATTAGGAGCAGTTTGCATCAAAGAGAGAGATTTGTCAAAGTCTTCGTCTGGCGTGTTATCAATTTCACCACTGGAACTGTCGTCCGATGCTCTGCTGCGTTCTTCAACTTCTTCTTGTAGATCGACTAGTTTAGTCTCTTGTGAGGGGGATAATAGCGATGGTATTCTTGCTGAAGGATGTGTAGGAGTGCCTGCATTAAATACAGAGTGATGTAACAGGAAGAGTGAGTGAGTACCACCGACTTATCAGGAAGACACAGAATGTGGTCACGAGTAAGAATGCATTTTCTGACATTTCATGAATGCAAAAGGCTCAAGCATGCTCACACCTGGAGTGGGAGGCACATTCAGTACTACTAGAGCTAGAGTTAGCCGATCTTGTACGCCCCAAGTGGGGTATAGTCGGGAGATCTTAGAAGTCGTTTTCTGGGAATGGACCATTCTCCACAAACAGCCCTAGTCCTTTGCAAACATGCGTCTGTTTGCATAGAATGTAAGTATTTGATGTGTAACAGCAGGCACGAGTCAGTGATGCTTTTGGGAAAAACAAATTTCGCATGTACTACATAACTAGAGTAGTAGAGATACTTTCATGGAATTACATGCATCAGCAAACATTCAAAGATATGTTACAGAAAACACAGTTCGTATCAGATCTCATAAAACACAGCCTATGAAGAAAAGGTGACCTTTTAGACACCGCAGTAATAGCATCTACATATTAAATACCATCGCTATGTATGTATACATTGAATATGTGACAATCATTACTTGCAGGAACATACAATTCTTAGTACATGAGGAATTTAGTGCTAGATAACTTCACAGCATATTCCGAGCATGTTCGAAACATGTGTGCTGCATGTTACAGCACAATAGTGATTTGTGTATGGTGGAAGCACACACCTGGGCTGTTGGTACTGGTGGTTAGAGAAAGGTCAGTTAGACCGCTCAGAGAGTAGCGGCGTGGGATGTCTTCACCTCTTTGGATCCGTTCCTCGGCTGCTGTGATCCCACTATGAGGAAGGAGGGAGGGGAGGGAGGGAGGGAGGGAGAGAGGGAGGGAGAGGGAGGGAGGGAGGGAGGGAGGGAGAGAGAGAGAGAGAGAGAGAGGGAGGGAGAGAGAGGGAGGGAGGGAGGGAGGGAGGGAGGGAGAGGGGGGGAGGGAGAGAGAGAGAGAGAGGGAGGGAGAGGGAGGGAGGGAGAGGGAGGGAGGGAGAGAGAGAGAGAGAGAGAGAGGAGAGAGAGAGAGAGAGAGAGAGAGAGAGAGAGAGAGAGAGAGAGAGAACACATCATGTAAATCGAATGACAGACAGGAAGCAAAGAGAGATACACAAACAGACATAGGTAGACATACAGACAATTCCACTAAATCAAATGCATCCAATATGAAAATTCCTACTGCGCTCAATGTTTACAAACTCCTGAATTAAATTCCTCCCCAACAATAACCAACTACTGCACCATAGTGCAGGAATCAGTCAACATTGTTTAAACATTAACTCCACATTAGTGAAGTTGTTACAATGATGTTTACATCAGCTAATAGGATGATGAAGCTCTTACATGAAAACACCTAGTGCTGCCTGCCATCAACATGTATGAACAGGTAGACACTACAGCACAACAGGCAGACACATTGTGTGATAGGCAGACCAACACAGTGCCTTGTTGATGGAACCATACACACAAACAGAGTCTGAAAGACTGCCTGGGTGGTGAAAAAAATTTCAAAACTGATCCATAAGCAACACAGTCATGAGACAACAAATTTTCTCAACAAACGTACATGTATAACTTGTCACAGGATTGGTGAGTCTTTAATCAAAATTAGAACCAAGTTTTAAACAGATAACCTGTTCCAGATTGCAGGCTGTGTACTGTAAGCCCATTGTAAGGAGGGATTACAGCACAATGATGGGATATACTTCCTCTATCCAGTACAAAAGAAGGGGCAAGGCTGTGTATTGACTACATAATGGGAAAAGGCGGGACATGTACAGCAATGTACTGAACACCACCTGCATGCATACATTAATTTGAAGTATTCATGTAAACTACAAATCACTTGACACAAGTTACCTCAACACACTGCACAATCAAATTTGTAAAAATGCCTGATCTGAGTACAACATTCCCTCTTGCTACTATCCATAATCTGGTGTATAGATAAACCCCAGCGTGTGTAAGGACTATGATAGAGAGATAGAGGATGTGTGGTCGTGAGTATTACTCAAACAAGTGAGTACAACAAGCATAAATTATGTGTGTATATGAGTCTACTGTATCAATCCAGTCCTGGAGTATGTGTACACGTGTGCATTCGTCCGTGTGTTTGTATAATATGAGAGCATACACGCGAGTGTGTGTGTGTGTCAGTGTTTTCATTCCAACATGATGTCTACGCTCCAACAAACCTTCAATTAGATATCAACTCCAGTCATAACCACAAACAATAGTCCAATACCAACAACAATATTGACTCAGGCCCACGATAAGCAGCATAGCTAAACTTTAAGTAAAAAATCAATGGTTCTGTACAAGTTCATAATAGATGGACTAGTGTAGTGCCCTTTTATAGTACTGTATGTTAATGATTATGAAGGACAAGAGTGTTTGTGATTGTTGGGTTACCTGACAAAGTCGTCTTCTGAAATAGAAAGTGATGTGTGGTCAGCAGTGCATACAAACATGACTGCACTCTCCTGAGAGGGGAGGGAGAGAGAGAGAGGCGAGGGAGGAAGGAAGGAAGAGAGGGAGGGGTGGGAGGGAGGGGTTGGAGGGAGGGAGGAAGAGAGAGAAGGAGGGAGAGAGGAAGGAAGAGAGGGAAGGAGAGAGGGAGGAAGAGAGGGAGGGAGGGAGGAAGAGAGGGAGGGAGAGACAGATGAGACAGGAAGAGACAGAGAAGGAAATGAGAGAGAGAGAAACAAAGAAGTTGAGGAAATTGAAACATGTTGAGAAACAGGAAATGAGGTGAATGAACACACACAAGTGTGAAGTGACATTTTCAGTCTATAGTGTTTATAAACAAGCTCATTGTCACCCCATCATGATGGTATACACCCCGCCCACACATGTGATAGAGACACACACACACACACTAGACACTCTATGCCAGACACTGAAGTTATCTTTAGGGAAATTATTAAATTCATAACTAGAGGGTCCCTGCGGTATGCAAGTAGAGTGTAGTTCACACTATGAATATCATTATCGATGGAAGACATAATACACACCCATTTATATGCCCTTTTATGGTCATGTTAATGTGCCTAGTCAGCAAACAAAGACCACATGGAAAGGAAGTATGGGTGGGAGATGTGTGGGCATGTATGTGTGAGATTAAGGATTGAAAGGATGGGTGTGACTGCAGGAGTGAGAGAGTGTGTGTGATGGGATGGGATGGGTGTGACAGTGGAGCGAAGGAAAGTAGGCGAAGAGAGAGGAAAGGTTGTATGGTTGGAAAAGACAGAACGAGAGAGAGCGTGCGTGAAACTGGGAGTGAGCGGGTGAGTGAGTGTGAGTACATGTAAGCGTGAGTGTGTGTGTGTGTGTGTGTGTGTGAAGACGTACCATTTGAGTGAGATAGTAAGTCTGCTCACTGGTGAGTAGACTGGGACGACGAAATCTTCGAATAAATCTAAAAACAAGATAAAAGACACCGATCACCACTGGACGAGGCTATGAATGATCTAGTACACATAGCAAGATGACGAAGCAGTGTCAACACACACACACACACCTTTAGAATGAGCTCACAGGTGTTGCCAGGTGACATCATGTTGTCAACAACAGCACTCTGTATACTTTAGCTAGTACACTGACTCTACACCTCATATCACACCATCACGGCATCATCGCTGAGCACATGTACTATGGTATGACTAGGAAATGGGTAGACTATATACTATATGTAAGCTTATGAAGTTATACAATTGTACGCTCTTATAAGCAAAAGTTAAAGTCACTGTCATTGTTATAATTGATTGAGGCTTTTGGTGGATTAGGTGTCCTCTTCGTATAACACCACAGTGACGGACAATGAATCGAAATCAGGCAAGCTTGATGCACAGTTAATTTTCAAATGAAATAGTACTAAGTACCGACGACGCCATGTCAGTTAGTCAGTCAGTCGACTATGGGCTCGGCACTATCTTGTGCTCGTATTTCACAGTGACGTATACGTCTACTTTGCAGATATCTATAAGAAAAGGCAATGTGAGATTTCTCTTGCTGGCGCCATCACATTAATTCCACTGTAAAAATCTATTTCCAGATAATATGCATTGATAACACTCCAACATGTATTGTAAATATAACGTTGAGGTCAATAGCTATGGTCTGTGATATATTGCTGCACTTAGCCACAACTGGCTTCAGTTATTCCAGCTACCATCTGAGCAACCCAAAGCATATTACTATCTACAGTACACCAGTGACCACTACATGCAGATGTACAGCGTTTAAATATTCAAATCACAGTACATTAGCGATGGGCTTCCAGGTGTTAGCAATTTATAACCACCAAACAAATGAGTTTACACTAGAACAGACACATGGACCACATAGTGACAGCACATTGATGGCTGCTGTCAACAAGACCCTGATGACTGAGCTCGTGCTAGAATACCACTATTATATTGCTGTTTCAAGACGGTTAATGATATCTTGGAAAGGAAAACGTAAAATAGGAAACATAACAATTTTTTAACTTGACAAACAATCGAGAAATGTATTATTATTTATCCGACACCCATCAAAATAAACTGCACAATTACAATTCAAGTTTAAGAAATCGGATTTCCCTTCTGTTGTACAAGCGGTTTTGAGTAAAATCAGTCGATCCGCATGACAAAGACGAAAGCGTATAGAGCTAAAGAAACAGGCAACAAGAAAGAGATACGTAGTGCATGGGTGAAAGTTGCTGCACCTAGTACAGTCATGGACTCACGACACCTGCACAAGGCTATATTGCTACTCTACTAGATCTGTGTGGTCTGACTGCATGGTCAGTCACTTGACTACTTTCTTGGATAAAATTTGTAGTTGCTAGTCACATGTACTTCATGTGCTCACCAACACATGATGGATACCACAGTGTACAGTGTAGACCACTGTGTATGGTATGGGGTGTGCTGGTCTCAGTGCAAGACAAACCAGTACACATGTCATGAGCAACAATCACAGCCAACCAGTCTAACCAGACCCAGCCTCATGAGTGGTTGTATCAATTCTCTACTAAGTCAAAAATGCACAACTCTTGCAAAAGAAAGCTTATGTCACTGACCAAAAGAACCACTCATATCGAAGAACATTAAAAAGTCGTCATCCTATTTTGTCATCCTATTTTGGTTGAACTTATCTTTGACAAAAACGTAAGAGAGAACACCTTGATACTCCCATGTTGTGGTGATTTGCTCCACATTGCTTGTTTTTTTATTGTGAAAATGTCTATGCTTTAGAAAAGCGTTTTCTGGTGATTCACAGCATTGCCGCCCACTTGGTTCAAGGTAGCTATACAACCATGTTGCTCAAGGGAATAAGACCAATGACGAGGTGAATACCAGTAATGACATGATGCAAGAATGATGCAACACCCTAACAGAGACAAACAAACAAACAGACAATCCATTGTAAACACTAATGATACCAAACTACTATCACTGAAAAAACACTTTGTTATCTTATACATGGTCTATTAGGACACAATTATTACAACAACTATCAATGGTTAACAAACTAATCTAGTTTATATTGTGCATTACTCAATCACTGAACCATCTAGTAATTATTGTACGTATTACATTATTGTACAGGCACGCACCCTGCAGGCGTCTATTGTCATTAATCACCTTATAACCATTCACCATCCATTTCTTCAGAAAGTGATTTTAAATGACATTAATAACACTTAGAATTGATTTCGAACAACTTTGGAGCATTTCCAGCAAGATTTATAATTTTGATTAACAAGAAAAGTTGTATGTAAAAAGTGTCTATAAAAAACGCTACGTAACAATGTACCAATGTAGTAAAATCAACGAGTACACCAGAAAATACCAAATACTGGATTATGTTGAAAAAGTTGACCAAAAGTAATATTATTGTGGACAGAGCACTAAAACAAATGCTAGATTTAACAAAGAGTGAAGAAGCATCCATCACACACCACCATCACACACACACCATCACACACCACCATCACACCATCACACCATCACACACCACATGATTGTGTTTGTGTTAGAATTATAATATCACAATCATTGCAGTGCACATGTGCTACAAAAGCTATAAATGAGGAAATTAATCACAATCATCACTAATAAACATAGCTAGACAGTAATTGTTACATTTAACCTCTCACCCCGACTCTGTGTGTACATGCACAATAAAGTGGTTGCTATAAGATATTGTACACTACACTAAGTGGAAACAAGTCCATAGGTCATTAGGTAGAAACAATTCATTAAACTTGTTAAACTTAAATTCATTACACCTGCTTACATGTAGCACTACCAATTAAACATTGCATCAGAATACATGTTACTAGTCCCAGCACTGGGTTGTTAAATATTGGGAGATTAAAAAATTGTGAGTTCTACGCCATTTGCAAATAGAATATGGTGTAACAACAGTAGTGATGGTCTGCAACAAATTGCAATTTTTTTTAACTGCCTACTTAAATTTTGAATGTGAGAAAACTGCGATTAATAGAATATTCACGCCCGTCAATGGAATGATCAGTACCACTGCAGGTTTGAGCTAGTCGACAGTGCCGACCGCTTTAGGTAAGGTAAAATTAGCTGTGTTAGTTTGATACATACTGTCTACATGCCCTCTACAATATACTGCAGGAACTTAATGACTAAAAAAATGAAGTCACATGCAATAGCGAAGAGTTGGAATTTCGCCGAGTATGGAGTCACTGAATACTTTGTCTATTTTTGGTCGAGACTCTAAGATAACACATTATAAAAATTCACAATACATGTACACAGATGCAGGGTTCTCAATAAGTCGTAATAATCGTAGAGTGCTGCCGTGTTGAATTGAGTGTCGTGTATCACACGTACATGTGCCGAGAGGCAAAGGGTGTGAAACAAAGCTATCTACTCAATGTAGAAATACATATTTGTAAATGACAAGTGTTCTCTGAACATCAGTGGTGACTTTGATGTAAG